>JANFOE010001818.1:0-352100 GCA_025667525.1 Glebionis coronaria
GGACTTGTTAAGAATTTGTTTAAATTAGTTCGAGAAAGGAGTTATAATAAAATTGCGAGATGACTATTGAGTATATGTAGCTTCGGATTTAGTATGAATTAATTTTCGGGTCAATGTAGCAAACTTTTGCATAATTTGTAATATAGAGTAGAAAAATTGGTCATATATTTTGGAGGTAGAAACTTTGTAAAAATTGGTTTATTTTAAACATAAGGTTATGTTTACGTATGTATTGGTATAAACTAGAACACGTTACTTGTTGTATTGAATAAACTGGGTTAAAAATCAGAATATACACCTTAAGTAAGAAATTATAATGCTTGAAATAAATTTTTAAAACATTGATGGAACGTCATTGAAAATCATTTGTTTATTTAATTGTCGTTATAGAGAACCACTATGCATAATTCGATGATGCTTGTTTAAAATCGTTTGAAAAATCTTTTGTTTTATTCCGCGACGAGATGTGTTAATTTTAAAATCATTTGATAATGGGCTAAGGATTAAAAGTTGAATTTTATATATTTTAAAATTATTGAGATAAGCATTTTGATTGTTTATTATATTATTATTATTGAGATTTAAGTCTCGACTAAAATCAGTAAGTATCCGAGATAATACCACGTGAAACCTCTTTATCATTTGAGTCGAATTACGCGAATATGATTTACCAAAACAGTTTTGGGGAAAACATGTGTGTAATAAAAGTTAAAGGTTGATTTTAAGAGTTAATTGGACTAGTTTGAGTCATGTTGGATACGTGTATATTTGTGATAATATAAGTCGTAATAATAAAAACGTAAAACTTGGAAAATTCTTACTACGTATGTTTTGGTACTTAAGATATGAACATTAATGAGGTTTTGACACAAGTATGGAGATTTTCAAACCTAATGATTTGTCAATTATGATAACCGAGTCACCGCATCTACTAATGTTAAAAATTTCCGAGAGATTGAAATTTTTCCAGAAATGAAAGCGTTGTAAAGATTGGAAAATGAAAGGTATAAATTCTTTAATGGTGTAACACAAATTAAAAATGTGTAAATGTTCGGTTTTACAATATACAAGGTAACACTAATTATTATACGCAACTGGATTACACAACACACGCCTACTTGTATATTATTTAATAAATATGTATATATAATGTTTTGAGTCACGATGGTTCGATCGTCCGACATCCCTTCTTTGATTTTGTGAGTCTGTATCTAAACATGAGTCGTCATGTGATTGTTCATTTTAATATTGTCTATGGTATAAAACCATTATTATTATATTTATTTTAAAACTACTATTTCGTTAGTACTTGATAATGAGGGTATGTTACCCGGTGTATTTTTGTCATGTTCATGGACACCGTAACTTTTCTTCTTTCGGTTAATGGAACCTAAAATTATGTATTTACTTGAATGATGCTATAAATCTTCATTAAAGTGGTTGTTTATTTATATTTAACAAAAGCGAGGAGGCGAAGCCGCTTTACCAAATTGTAGAGGTGAAAGAACTCGATCTTCCTGGTGAAATTGTTTCTAATTCGACCAAGTTATTATTCTTCTCTCCCCGTATACCCTTGGTGGAATGTGTATTCAACTTGAGACGATGGGAATTCTGATCGTTGTTTTATTTTTGACGCTCGTGTTGATATTCAATTTTTACTCCATGTATTCATAGATCGCTGTTGTTATCCCAAGACTTTTGTCATATGTTTGAAGTATTTTCATTTCTAATGAAGTTAAATTTTAGTTGGCAATTGTATTGCTCGTTTACCTTGTTCGATCTCATTGATTTTTGATTTTATTACTTGTTGTGCTTGTAATGATCTTTAATCATGAACCATCTTACCGTTATTTTGTGAATAGTCTATTGTGAAAATAGGTATGAGTGTGTCAAATGTTTTGGTGAACTAAATGCAAATGGTGTCGATTTCTTTATTTAATTATTTATTTTTTTTCCTCACAAAAAGGCAAAGTAAAAGTATGTTTCCAAAGTGGACGAAAAATGTTTGATGTGTTTCTTAAAACGATGGTAGCAATATTTTCCCATTTCAAATTTCATTTCAAATGATTTAATTATTTTGAAGGCTAGGTCAAAAACTTCCATAGTCGTGTTTGGTATGTAATAATAATGTTTGTGTTGTCACTCGATCCTCAATTATGCACAGCTTAGCTAACTATGCATAATTTGGGAAGAGTCCTGTTTTGTTGGTTGTTGTTGCTTGATCCTCAAGTATGCATGATCTAGCTAATTATGCATAGTTTAGGAAGGGCACTATCGTGTCAAACAAATTGGTCATCTTGAAACTTGTAATGTTTTGATAAATGTTTGGATGAGAACGTTTTTAAAAATGGTGGATCCTTATGCAAGTAATCGCATTTTCTTTGATTCCTAAAGACAATTTTTGAATTTTTCTTGTATTCCTTGAAATCTTTTCTTTCGTTTGGTGTTGACTTGGTAAGTCACTGTGACCGAGTAGTTTTTGGAAAATGTTTTTATGAGTTGTGTGTAACGTGCAAATTTCATCGGAATCACGAGGGTGTTGATGAAATACCAAAGGGGCTCGTATCGTCACCGGGAGAAGAGTTTTTAATAAAGATGGAAAAATGCCGAAGTAGAGGAAATCAGAGTTCGAATAACTCTAAAGGAAATAACGAAGACTTCTCCTACAGCGAATGTATCGTACTTTATTTATTATTCTTTTCTTGTTCTTTTGATATGACAGCGACACATGATAAATTGTTGAAGTTTACCAACTGTGCATCGGTAATTGGAAGACCATTCCAATTGTCGTCTTCGTTTATTTAAATGAGGAATCCTCTTTGCTTGACTCAACCATCCTTGATATTCGATGGTTAAACGATAGATATCCCTAGTTGATGTTTTTGTGGTAAACCCTTGCCTTTAATGTATTTGTATGGTAAGTAATCTGGTCGAGTGATCGTAAGTTGTGAGAACTTGAGACAACATTGTCCAATGAAGTCCGATCATGGAGAACACGTGCCATGTAATGTATTTTTTTTTTAACTGTGAACGATGATATTTATTAAGATTTTGACCACGTTTGGGACGGAAGTAAGATGGTGTTCTTGTAGTATCTTTTGGGTATGGATCCGTGTGTGAGCACCCCACGATGACACATGTAAGTATTTTATTTCTTTTTGGATATGCATCCATAGCTAGCAAGCTCTTGAACCTTCTTTAACTTGCAATTTTCTTTTGACTGGACTCATCCGAGCATTATGTAAATATTCTTGTTTTATCTTGGCTTGGCTGATTAGCAAGCGTGGGTTAACTGATTGAACTGATTGGTTTAGCATGGTTTGGCTATGTTGCAAACATGTCGTAATATGGTTGTGTGTGTTTCATAATGGCTTTTGTGTTTGTTTGGATTGTGATGTCTTCGAGAGAGTTATGTATACGCCGAATGATTTCGTATCGATGAATTCGTTTTTGACGAAGTAGGGTTGTATGTACGTAATATCGTAATAAGGTGATTTGGTACGACTAGTATTGATTACTTCGTCTTTTATATTTTGAACGTTTTTCTATGAGGTGATGTGCGACCCGTGTGATTTTCTTTGTGAGCAATTATTTTTATGAGATGATGAACCAAGTGAAAGGACGACTCGAACGTTGGAAAACGTACTCCGAACATGTGTGATTGACTTTGATAGTTGTTGAGAACGACACATGCCATTGGTAGTATCTTTGTACCACGACTTTTACCTTGATTAGCTTTGAAGCTGCGACATTTGAAGAATTATGTTGATGAAAATATAGACCGCGAGTTGGATGAAATGAAGTAGGAAAAAGTCAGTTGAATGGACCTGAAATGATTCGAGAGGCTACGGAAGAAATGGTGTAGATTAAGAATTATATGCTAACCGCGAAAAGCTGTGGAAAGAGATGTGTTGATACCCGTGGGAAGAATTTAGGGAAATTGAAGTGGAGATCATGGATCAAGATGGTAAGAGATTGAAGCAAGGCATAATACCCATGGTGAAGGTGTGATAGAACCCGAGACGTGAACCGAAGTCCACGTCGGAATGTGGAGACCTCTTTAGGAAGTAGTACCATCATCTTGCTAGTAGTACAAATGCGAGTATAAGAACCGGAGAGCGCCGGGACGTCGCTCCCTTAAGGAGGGGAGGATGTAACACCCGTGAAAGTACCGTATGATGCTAAGTTATTATCTCAAGAGCTCTTCAGTATGAGCATCTCTCTTAAGTTGTGGCTCACTTGTGGATGTGATATCCCGAGCCCAACATTATTTATTTAATCCTATTTTACGTATATTTTTGAAATTTTTAAGAATTTTTATCGTGGATTTATTTGACGGTTTAAGTTGAAACCGACGTTTACGGTCGTAATTTAACGATTGACGATTTAAGAAGAACCGATAACGACTACGATACCGACGGATGCCCAAAACTTACATTTTATTATCGATTGATCGATATTTGAATTTTTCGAGATTTTATTTTTATTACGTGTTAAGTCGAGTCGGAACCATGTGTATATTCGTTTTGTGTGCGTTTGAACCATTTAAAAGTATTTTCAAGTGTTCGGGGTGAAACCCGACTCCCGTAAAATTTTAAAATCGACTACTAGTCATAATCCCGCTCTTTATATACTTGTTTGCCATTTAAGGCCAAAAGAAAGCCAAAACTTCACTTTGGTCCCTCCTAACCTTACAAAATAAACAAACAACACACACAACACATTTTTAAAAAAAAAAAGATCAAACTCTCTCCCTTGTGTTCTTAGGCCGACGGCCACCCACCAAAAACCACCATCCACCACCACAAAACTTGATTTTTGAAGAAAATAATCAAAGTCCCATCCTTCTTTTACCATTGTAAGTAAATCCCACCAACATTTACATGCATGCATCCATTGATTTTCTTCCAAAAATTTGTGATTTTTCAAAAACGGGTTTTGATCTAATTAAACCATACACATGTTTAATTCATGTGTATATAATGTTAATTCACTTATAAAACAAGATGGGGTTTAAGAGTTTTGTGTTCCACAGCCCCTAAAAGCCACGAAATGTGGGGGGTTTTGGGTGTGTTCAAGGTGTTTGATGAAATGTCATGGGTTTGTGTTTATAAGGGTGTTTTGGGTGTGTTTGAATGGGTTAAACACATTGCATGCTTGTTTTTAGGATTTTGATTCTATGAGGTTGATGATCAATAGGGGTTTAGGACTGAAAATGTTGTTTGGTTGTGATTAGGGATGCTTAGGATGATGTCTAAGGATGACAAATGGGTTTGAAAACGAGCGTTAGTGTGATTTTGGCATAGTTGATTTTAGGCAGAAAGTTTAAGGCATTTTCGTAAAAATTATTTTGAAAACAGGTCTTGTGGATAGGATAGATTTGTAGAGCATCTTCTTAGCTTCGATTTGGTATAAGGTAGAGCTTACGACTCCTAACGAGTCAAAAGTTATGATACTTTGAAAATACGTGTACCGGGAGATGAGAATCAACACAATCCGAATTTGTGTTTGGTTTTAGGTCAAATCCCGGGGACTATAAGTCTAGTTTGGTAAATTGTCAAGGGCTGAATTTTGGTATCAAACCTGCACATTTGAGTCTATTATAGGACTTAGGTGTCAAATGGGTCAATGGAGTATTTTAAACGGGTCAAATGAGTCCGACTTGGTCAAGGTACAATTTCAGTCCGAAAAACGTAGTTTTGGAAAAGTGTTGAGTAATGAGTCGTAGAAGTAAAAACTTTTATTGGGATTAAAAATGGGTTTTCTACAGGTCTTAAGGCATTTTTGAGAATTTTCTCAAATTTTATAAAAATGGTTAAGTATAGTAAAACAGCCCATACTTTTGGGTAAGTATCGGCGAAGTCGTGAAATGGATAGTAACTTTAAAAACATTGATAAATGGTATAAGTCTAGTAACAACTACTTGTTTGATTTTGGCGTGAGTTTTCATAAGAGTTGAGTGTGTCTGCATATGCGTGTGTTAGTACAATTATGTACGCGGTGTATTGATTTGGTTTTCGTACTTTGACTTTTAGGTCAAGTGTTTGATTTTCCCGGGCATCCACGTCGTCGGTGACATTTCTCGTTACGTCTTCGCTAGAACCACTACTACTACGCAAGGTGAGTCTATAGCCTCGCTCTTTACTTTATTCAAATGTTTTTAACCCGCTAGGGGGATACATGCTAATTTAAATGAAAATGAACATAAGTCTTGATTGATTGTTGGACCCGAATGTTGCCTCGAAATTGTGTTGAGTACCTAGTTGCAAAAGTCCCTAAATTCATGAACTATTAACTATTGTCTTGCCCTTGTGAAGGGGGAAATAGCCGCTTATACAATTTGTAGTACTACGGGGCTAACGACCCAATGCTAGCCGAGAAGCTGTACGTTGAGTAAGTTCTGCGGTAGATTATCTTGTATCAGAGATAAGGTATAATTGCAACTGATGCCTTTAGAAGGGGCACTGGTTTCATCTGAATCACGCCGGTAATTATTACGCGGGTGATTGAGTTAACGGATTAGTGTCATGAGCTTAAACATAACCTTGAAAATAGATTGTGAGTACGACAATGCTATTGAATGATCATGATTAGTTTTTAATACTTATGTTCAACTTATGATTTGATAAACCTATAGATTCGCTCAACCTTTGTGTTGACGATTTTAAGCATGTGTTTCAGGTAACCAAGATTGTTAGCAGCGGAGCATGCGAGGATGGAAGTTGTTGTGGCTTGGCGGTCTACTTTGTTTTCCTCCCTTTTTGCACTTAAAAACTCTTTTATACTGTGTCATGTGAATGGAAATGTATTTTTGGGTTGAGATTCAGTGGGGACCTAAACGCAACTCTGTTTTATATAATGAACTTGGGATTTGGAAAACTGTAGACTTACATGTTTTTAATAATGATAAATTTTATGTTTGAACTTTTACGTCTCTTGAGTCGTTTAATATAGCTTATGTGTGATGATAACTACGTAGCACCCATATGTTGTAGTTCCGCTGCGCATAGCATTTTGTGGGGGTGTTACAATTATCAAGCCAAACTAAACTGAAAGCTCTTCTTCAAGACTTGTTCTTTAGCAACTAGACCGCCTAGTCTTTGAAGCAAAGACTCCTAAGTCTTTTAAGTTCTATAGAAGATGAAAGTTGAACATCCTTCAGCAAAACATTCTTCAGTAGGAATCTATGTTCCTCTGGTCATGCTTCAGCAGAGTCACCTTTCTGTTGAACATGAAACACTTAGGGGTATTTTATATTCAAATCCTAGAGTTGCTTCAGGGTCAGTAAATACTGACCCACCAATCTCCCCCTATTTGGATATACAAATAACCTACGTCTAAAGTCAGTAGTAAGTGAGCATAACAACTTCTTCTTACTTGCGCTGGACAATAAAGTACTTATAAACATCAGATAATCATTTATTAAGAAAAAAATTATAAATTACAACTGAAACATTACAAATGATTATTTAATCTTCCTTAGGCCTAAGTCCTTCATTGATAGGAGTCTAAACTGATGGATCTGAGTTTTTGTAGTCTAATATAGCAAGTAAGCACATGCTGAAGGTTCTTGCAACTTCAGTAAGTCTTGGACCTCCATGATGAGAATAAAATATCCTTTGAACATTCCAAAGTAGTTCATTGTTCATTTCATCGAGGTCACTAATACCAATAAAGTCTTGATGTTCACGATGATTGAACATTATCAATCCCAACTCTGGTTCTTCTAGTACATGCCCAGGGAGATGATTCAGAAACTGAACAATGCCTTTGTATTTCTTTGTGGTGACAAAGATGTCACCAACACCAGGTTTAACCAGATTAGCTCTTTTGTTCAGCTCTAGAATAGGATCTTGATTCTCCATTGAAACTTCAGTGCTGATGTTGAGGATCTCACCCATCTTGAGATGGTTTCTCATTGAGTGATCAATTTGATGCGGACTTCATCCCATCTCTTAGACTATTCATTTCTAGCCATTCAGTGTAAGAGAGTTCCTTTGCTTGGAAGTCCTCTAGGATCTCATCAGTCCCATCACCCCTACAGAAACTCAGATGATTATCACCTCTGCTGGTAAGCATATCAATGTTTGTGATTTCTGAGAGATTTCTTCCGTTTAGCCTTGTTATACAAAATTTTTCATATAACATCTTTCTCTTGAAGAGGTTTTATACTTTAGGTTTTCCAATTGCTTCATAGAAGCTCATCTTCAGATTTTTTAGTTTCTCTTCTTCATTTAGCCTGTACACCCTGTCAGTGTCTTCTTGAGTGGCCACCCCAACTTTGATTAGGCTTTCATTCAGTGTAAAATCACATTTGTTCTTGGGATGGATAGGGGTGAACCATCATCAATCGTGTCGCTACTGGTGGTAAGACCTTCAACATGACTCTCCTTAGCTGAAGACTCCCCCTTAGTTTTAGCTGGACTCTTCTCATCAAATGGTGACTTATAAAAAAATTGTTGCTTATGAGCCTTCTTTTGAGCATGTTTGTGAAATAGCTCCTGAATACTGTTTTTCTTACCCTAAGCAGAAGATTACCCAGCAACTTCTGATGACATACCAGCAGGTAAGAAGGAACAAATATAATCAAGGGTGGAGGATACCTTGGTCAACATTGCTGATACTTGTTCATGAGCATTCAGTTTCTTT
Source organism: Glebionis coronaria (assembly GCA_025667525.1). Classification (NCBI taxonomy): domain Eukaryota; kingdom Viridiplantae; phylum Streptophyta; class Magnoliopsida; order Asterales; family Asteraceae; genus Glebionis; species Glebionis coronaria. The sequence continues at coordinate 8,650 of JANFOE010001818.1, forward strand.
TGCAACTCTTTAGATAAGGTCCACTTTTGTTTCTCTAGCAATGCCACCCTATCCTTGATCTTTGAAACAGAGTCACATAAGTCATTTACTTGGCCAAGAACTAGTGTGAACTCTGGTGGAAACTCCATGGAAGCACCATTGATGGAGTCCATGAGTGATGACATCTCCTGCTTAAGGGAAGTGGTGGTGGCCACATCTTTGACCAAAGGCTTCAGAGCAGCAAGAATAACATCTTTTATTTGTTAAGTAGTGGGAGGAATTAGTGTTGCTTTAAGTGTTGTAAGTTCAGCATCAACAATAACCTTTTCCTCTTTGAGCTTAGCCACCTATGACTGAAGAGCTAACACCTGATTGTCAGTTCTTTTACCTGAATGGTTATGGGGAATGGTAGCATGAAGGTAGGTTCGGCAAACTCCTCATCTGGCTCACTCTTATCACGATTTACTGGAGCCCTTTCATCAAACCTAAGATCCTTTTTCAAGTCTTCAAAAGACATGTTGATTATAAAAGAAGGCAAGTGTCCCACCTTAGCTCCAGTGGTGAGAGGCACTTCCTTTGTTGTCTTTTGAGCATCACCTCCTGTGTGTGGATCAGCTTCAAGTCCTTCACCACCAGGGTTGGTTTTACCTGATGGATCCCGAGAAAACGTCTCTGATGAGTTAAGATCAATGATTATGTTTTTGGTTCCTTCAGTAGGCCCCTGTTGTGGGGGTGGTACATCATTAGAAACAGATAGTCCAGGGTCAGTGTCAGCTGTTGTATTTGCTGACGTCTCATGCCCTGATGTTGACTCAAAGTGACAAATGATAGAGTTTGGTAAAGAAATTGGAAATATTCAAATTTAAATTACTTACCAATGCTGACTCCACACTACTGAGCCGAGGGTGCACTCTATCTTCACCCTTATCCCCTAAAGAAGTTGGGATAGGGGTTGCCTTCAGGGCCTCTTTATGCATGTCACCTCCAGCAAAGGCTGGAGGTGATGTTTGGCTTGGGTTCTTGTCCTTGGCCGAGGACTTGAGTTTCTTTGAAGCTTGGCCTTGAGAGTCATCAGCAATCTACTTTGATGAAGATTTTGTGAGGGTTCTCCTTTTCTTGGACTCGCGTCTACATTTTTTAGTATTAACAGACGTTTGCTTCTTACGTGGTCCAGAAGAAGCTCCAAGCTTTTTGCCCTTCAGATCCCCTTCTCTAGTTGGAGGAGCGTCTTTTGGAGCTTTGAACACTACTTGATCTTTTGTTGAGTAAATGTCCAACATGGGTTGTGTAAAAGGAGGATCAGTGGTACTAACTAGAATGTTCTAGCGCTTAAGCTCAAAGGGTTGAAAACTAAATTTTCTCCTTGGAGTTTAGAAAAATCATCTCCAAGATGGTCAAAAAAAAAGGAGAGATAAAATTATGGTGTAAACAACATTTTACTCCCTAGTCTTTTTCTCCAGCTTCCCATGAAGATCTTCAAATATTAACCTCCCAAAATCATCCTTAATCCCCTTGGCTAGACAATATAAAATAATTGCATCCTTTTGATTTATCTGGTCAAGCCCTCCAGTTTTCCCTCCCAAATATTCAATCAAAATAGTCATCAATAATTTCCACTTAGGTGGTAAACAACTTCTTTTCACCCCACCCATTACAGTGATCTCTTAAGTATACCTAATTTCTTTAAAATAATTTTTAACAATAGAAAAATCATCAGGTATAGGTTCATAGTCATTAGGGTTTCCCAAATAATTTAAACCCAAAACCCTTCTAAACAGCTTTAATGTGACACCCCGGGTAGGGTCAAAATATGCGGAAAATATCCCCGGAGATGTCACTAGGGTGGATCGATAGCATATAGTCCATAGAGCATAAGATAAAGAGTTATTTAAATCAGATAACATGTTTGATAAAAAATAAATTGAAATTTGTCTTAAACACGACAGAAGTTGATTGTTTATGTTAACCAAATAGAACCCCTGACGAGTCATATGATGCAGATTACTAAGATGCTGGAGACCATGCACACACCACGTACTAACTTCATATTCCTGTGCAAAACATACTAACGGGGGTCAACATAAAGTTGGTGAATTTACAGATTTTAACAATTAATTAGTTTGGACATACAATAATCATAGAAGTAATAATTCACAAAGCATTCTTACTAAAATGTAAATAACATTTGTTTATTATTTGAAACTGAAGCTTAACCTCATAGTCCTCAACAGATGAGGACGTAGTGTCTTACAAAAAGACACCCATTCTAGTTCCAACATGGTATACGTCTGTTGTCCCGGCTAAGGCACAGTGAGCATGACTCACCCAGACGGGGATGGTCAATCCCTAATAGATCTATTTATAACATTCGGGCGATTTACAACAATTTAACAGTTTCAATAATAATCAATCATAATCAAGTTTATACAATCCAGTTGTGTCCAATATATGTTTGCATATTTTCTTTCCTAAAAGGGGAAGTTTTATCAAATAGTTTATATGGGGCTGTAAACTCACCTGGGAGTAGGCAATTGATGTTTAGTACGAATATCCAATTAAAGTTTACGCCAAAGTTATGCCTAATCAGATAGTACAATTTTAATAGATAGTACAAAGAACATATATGTATGCTTATACGGATTTTATTCAGTTCATTCATACTATGCTATTTATCTAAATAACCGTAGTTCAAGTAGCATCAATATTCATTTCTAGGTAAACATAAAATGTTTAACTATTAATATCAGTTAGCATACATGTATTAACTTATATTAAGTTTCTTAGTTAAGTAGACATAAAATGTTCTACTTAAATATTAACATTCAATTTATCCAACGTTCATATAAATTTTATTTACTAAAAGTATATGAGTTTATGTATGAGTACACATATTCATAATGGTTTATACAATTATTTCCTAAAGTAAAAAATGAATAAAAAAAATAAAATATTTTATTTAACTTTAAAGTTTTCATAAATTATTTTAATATTTATAAAATAATTTAAACTTAAGAATTTATACCCTAATTCTTATGTTCTAAGTATTTTAATTATGTTATATTATAATTAAATTAGATTTTAGGGTTAGGGCTTGGTAATGTTTTGGGATATGGCAAAACTTGTCCCTCTATATTTTTAAACAAGTGTAACTTTCAGATTTTACATAATTAGTATCTAGGGTTTGTTAAAGTTTTGGCTTATGGCATATTTGGTCCCCCTAGTTTTATCTAGGTTTTGTAACTTTACTAAAATTACAAAAACAGCCCCTAGGGCTTCTTTAAGTTTCGGTAAATTACAAAAATAGTCCTTAGGGTTTTAAAATGACAAAATATCTTTTAGAAACTTCCCAAAATGGTCCCTAGGGTTTAATTTGCCACGGATAGTAATTATTAGACCCTAGACTTTTGGATATTTACATTTTCAGTCCTTGTGCTTACTAGTTTATCAAAACAAGTTTCATAAGTTACGGTTTTTGTCCTTAAGTTTTATAAATTGTCATTTTCATCCAAAAAGTTTTTATAAGTTATATTTTCTTATAAAAACTTTTATTTTAACATTCAAACTTTATATGGGCTCACTAAATGGGCTAAACATCTAATGGGCTATTTTAGTGGGCTTAAAATATATTTCAAGTCCACTAATTTATTTAAATAGGACTTTAAATCATTTATTGGGCTTAATACATTTTTAAGTTCCTTTACTTAGTTTAAATGTGCATAAGTGTAATCCTAAGTCCATAAAATTTATCAAATGGGCTTATTGGGTCCATTAAGTTTTGAATTAACATTTCATGGGCTTTATTAGCCTATTAACACTACTTTACATTTTATGTAAGTTTTAACTTAGGATATTCCTATAAGCTTGTCTTTAGTTTATTCATATTTAGTTTTGAATCTAAAATAGAAGAATAAAACTTATAGTATGTTTTATGTGATGTACTATTTTAGATCTAGCTTTGTTACAAGGTTTTATACAAGTCATAAGTTATAATCATGAGCTTAAGACCCACTGCTATGATTACCCTAGCTTATTAAGGTGTGTCAAGTCTTGTTTTAAGATTACAAGCACTTGCAAGTGTTTCAACATTAAGATCTAGCTATGTACATAATACGAAAACAAGTCAAAGTCCATGTACACCATATATAGCTTAAGGTTGGTCATTTAATCTTGGTATTTCCAAGATATGGTTTTTAGCTAATTTCATATTTACCATATAACCACAAATCTAGGTTCTACATATAGATGCATGTATATTAAAAGATCATCCAAGTACACATATAACATTTTAGTGATTTTTAATAGTCCATTTAACATGTAGTGATATGTATTCCATCATTTAAACTTAGTACTTAAATCATGTATTCATTAATCATATATGTCGTGACCTTTTAGGTCATGGTTTTCATGGTTCTTGAGTTACACATGTTTATTTTATGAGATCTATGATTATTTGTTAACCAAAGTCCCATAAAGTAAGATTTGTAACCCTTGCTACATTAAGTTTATAAAATGTTTTTATATGATTTTAATCAAGCTTAAACATATAGTACTAGTCATAGATTTCTTATTAAAAGCTTTTTAATTATGATTAGTGGTACACAAAAATAGGCCGTGACCTTTAAGATCATGGCTATTACCAAATCTTGATTTTTAACAAGTTATATACATGTGTTTATAGATGGATGATGATGCATGCAAGTGAAAATGAAGAAACATAAGGAGTATACTAGTGTTATGGTTTTTAGTCGTTTACTATCTTTTATGAAAAAGAAAGCAAAAACCAAAGTCGTAGTAAGTATTAGTAATTACGTTTTGTGAAAAACGCAAATACCGACAATCGAGTTCGTTCTCGAGGAGGTATGGTGTTTGAGCCAAAAATATAGACGTTACTTTTTTGAGTTATTATGTTTTTGAAATGTGAAAAGGAAAGAAAATGTAAGACGGATTACACTAAAAATTAAAAACGATGAATACGCGTTACGCGCGAATCGTAAAAATCGACTAAATTTAATTTATTTTTTTTAGTAATAAAAATAGAGATAAATAAAACCTAAACTACGGGAAAGCATAAAAAAGGCATCGGAAAACCTAAAACGTCTACGGGAACAAAGCAAAGGCAATAATTAACTAACGATAAAACATAAAAACGCGACATTTAAACAATTAATCAAATTTAAGGCCTACAAAAGCAAACCTAATTTTCCTAAGTACTAAATGAAAAAATAAAATTTTAGAAAAAAGAGTTACATTTTTTGACTTTTATATTTTTATTATGAATTAAAAACTATTTTAATGAAAATAAATGATTTAAAAATACTAAACGTTTTTATAAAAAAAAAAAAAATTTACAAAAAGTGAAAAATACCATTTAGAGTCTAGGAAAAATAAAAGCTCCAAAAATAATCTACAAATAAGCTGAATAATAAGCTAATTAAGCTATACAAGCAATTAAGGCAAACAAGAGTTTAAATATAGCATATTGCAAATTGTAACACAAAAGACTAAGTAGCACAGTTGGTTATGTTTGAGAGTTGTGAGGCGCTGTGTTTAATCCCGAGAGGTCTTGGGGTCGAATCCCACCAGGACCAAATTTTTGCAAGCATTTTACTTCCCTTTTTCTTTAACAGAATACTATCCTAACAAAATGGGTTTAAGTAGTTATCTATGTGAACTAAAACAACAAAACATGTCTAGATTAGTTGGTATTGGCTCGGTGTTGTGAGGCGTTGGTCTGTTATGAAAACAAGCAGTAAGATCACCCTTATATCAGCAAATCAATTCCAAAATACTACTAGCATAAACATATCTATATTACTACTGTACCAGCAAATCAACAAGAATAGCAATAACATTCGGCAAATCATTATAAAAATTATGCATAACAAAGTTACAAAAGTTGGAAGAAATAAATAAATAAATTTCAAGACCTAATAAATATCATGAAACTCGAACCTGGAATCCGACCGAGCATAGAATCAACATAGACCAATAATCCGAACCAATCCAAATCCTAAAAACATCTACAACCGAATGCAGTTCATATCCCGGCTCCATTTTTCTTCTTTTCGAACCAACTACAACTATCTCCTTTTTCTTTCACTCATCCGAACAACAACAACAACATAACAGTATCTCCTGTCTCTTTTTTTTGCGTCAACTTGTAGCAATAAGATACACAGACCATTCTTTTTTTACCGAACAGTAACTACACTTCTAAACAAAACTTGAACAATATTGAACATCAATAAACCCTTTGAGTGTAAATTAATAAAAGCTGATTGTTTTCGAATAAAAAATAATAATAAGAGAATTACAAACTTTTGAATTTAAGATAACCTTCAAAAAAATACAGTAACAACAAAACTCTTCTTCTCTATAATATTTTCGATTCACAGTAGCATCAAAACAACAAAGTACCCCCTTTTTCTCAATTCAAAACTTGTGAACACTCTGAAATCAAATAAACCAAACCCCTTTCTTTTTTAAACCTTCCGAAAAGTAAAAGCAAAAGTCACCAACAACAGTAAATGAAAATCAAACAGCAATCTCCCTTTTTTTTTCTTCGTAGAACATTAACAAAAATAAAACAATGAACACAAATTCTACCTTTTTTTCGAATGTAAATAAGAACAACAAATTAAATTCAACAATCGGAACTCAGATTAATTTCAAAAAACACCCACTTTGGAATTATATTAAATTGTAAATTAAATGTGGAACAAGAGAAAAATTAAAAACCTAATGCCCTTATATATTGGGTCACAGATGATTCTAGAAATATAAACCCTAATGCTTAATTACCCGAATTGCCCATGGATATGCTGAAAAGATCCGAATATTCGTAGCTTGAACTTGGTCTTTGGTCTTGATTCTTGGTAGATATCACATGTTCTTGTCTTGGTTTGATCTTCACGTGAGTTGTGGGGTAGTGGGGTAGACTTTGAGATGGTGACAGATTTGGGATTAGGGTTTGATGGTGGATTTGGGGATAGATAAGATGGAAGCTGATGATAATAGAATGATGAAAACCTATTTTTTTTGGTTAATAAAGCAAATGATCCGAAGTCCGAACTGTGTTCTTTTTATTCTTAACGTCCAAAGAAAAATAAGGCATGGGCTTTAGAAACGAAAATTGGGCTTTACTCCTTTTTTTTTCTATTCGGGCTTGGGAAAATTAAGGGCTTAAAAACATGGAGATGGGCCGGTGGAAATGTTACTACACAAAATGTGTAAATGACATTTGGTTTAGTTTAATTTGTTTTTATAATAATAGTAATACGGGCCGATCCGGCCCGTATAACGGGTGCGGGTTGGTCCGTAAAATATTATTTTGAAATACGGTATCAGTTTTTCATGCTCATCTCATTGTCGGGTTTCGGTTTTGACTTTGACTTGTAAAAACTTCAAATGTTGTCGAGTCGATCCGGAAATACCCATTTTTGTTCCGATAAGTGCAATCTCGGCTTCGTTCTCTTATACGACTTAATTCTTCAAGGACCAAATATGTAAACTCGGGACATTTTAGAGACCACAATGTAATTTTAGAGTTTTACAAGGGTATAAAATGACAAGTCTTCATTTTGTAAGGACAATTCTTGCCAATTCTTCAAAGTTGAGGGACCTTTTTGTAATTTTGACAAACTTTAGGGACCAAACTTGTAATTATGAATATGCAAGGGTATAAAGTGTCAATTCCTCAATGATGAAGGACCCTTGTACAATCTTTAATTTTTCAATTCCTCAATGATGAAGGACCCTTTCTTGCCTAGATGTTACCAAGGAAGATCTATATGAATAAGGGGTTTAGAGATCTATTCAAGATGATGAAGAAGACTCTAAATATTAACCAAGCCGTGACCTCTAAGGTTCGGCTAGGGCTTGGTACAATACTTCCTAAGATGATGATGATGATGATGATGATGTTATTACCAAATGATTGGTGATTACTTTGGGACAAGGATCTAGTGGATTGGATGAACAACTTTGGATCTTTGGTGGCTTATAGCGGAATTGTTTGAGAGAGAAAAGGATGAAGAGGGAAGTGAGATTAGCTTGGATGAGAGATTGTGAAGATAGAGGGAGAGTTTTCGGCTAAAAGGAGGAGAGAGAGAAGGCAAGGCAAAAGTGGGATTACCTAGGTAGGAACGTTTGTGCCAAGTGTTGATACTTGTGTTTCCAAGGCATGACACTTGTGTTTCCAAGGCATCTCTTAACCTTCCACATAAGGGGTGCGTGTCATGCTTTAGCCAAAAAGGGAAATAGGCTCATGTTGTGGGCTTGTGTTAGGCTAGCACCCAAAAGGTAAAGGATTTTGGGCTAGTCCAAGGTGTGCTTGAAAGCCTAAGGTGTACACTTATACATAAGTGGCATATATACTTATCACAACATATTTCCGTGTTTTGTTAAATGTTGCATCCATACATTTTCTTCATATATATGAATGGTTCATTATTTGATCTCTCACTCTTATATACTATGTAATCTATCACCAAAAATAAATGATTGTAGATGTAAAAGTACATAATAATAAGTTCACACACATATCTTATAGGATTATAACACATGAGTGATTGTTCTTAAGATCTTTAGATAACACATCATTACATAAAATCATGGTAAAATCATGGATTTTACAACACCACCCCGTTATTTTAGATTTGTCCTCAAAGCTACTAAAAACATAGTTATCTTTTAATTGAAAAGATGAGGTTACTTGGTTTTGAAGATGTCTTCACGTTCCCAGGTGTACTCGGGGCCTCTCTTTGAGTCCCATCGTACTTTGATTAGTGGGATGCGGCTACATTTCAACTTCTTGGTTATTCTCTCCATGATTACCACTGGTGTCTCCGTGTATTGGAGTTGGTCATCGATGTGGACCCCCTCTAAGGGCATAACAAAAGGTTCCTCTGCGTAGCACTTCTTCAGATTTGACACATGGAAGTTGGGGTGTATACGACTTAACTTTGGCGGCAGTTCTAAACGGTAAGCCACCTCCCCGATCTTGGCTATCACTTTGAAAGGACCCACATATCATGGATTCAACTTTCCCCGATTTCCAAATCGTATAACTCCCTTCCATGGTGATTCTTTTAACATGACGTGATCTCCTACTTTGAACTACACGGGTCTGCATTTCTGTTCTGCGTAGCTGTTTTGTCGATCGCGAGCGGCTTGCAATCTCTGCTTTATAAGAACAATTCGGTCTGTAGTCTCCTGAATTAATTCAGGCCCAGTGAGTTGGAACTCGCCTACCTCTGCCCAACATACAGGAGAGCGACATTTCCTACCATAAAGTGCTTCAAAAGGGGCTGCCTTGATACTGGTGTGATAGCTATTGTTGTAGGAGAACTCAACCAAAGGTATATGCTCGACCCAACTATTTCCAAAATCAATCACACATGTCCTTAGCATGTCTTCTAGAGTTTGGATGGTTCACTCACTCTGACCATCCGTTTGTGGATGATAGGCGGTGCTCATATCTAGTTGGGTACCCAGGGCTCGTTGGAGAGCCCTCCAGAAGTTGGAGGTGAATCTGTTGTGCCGGTCGCAGATTATTGAGACTGGTACCCCATGTTTGGTTACAATTTCCTTAAGGTGGGTCCTTGCCAACTTGGATAGGGAGTCGGATTTCTTAATGGTTATGAAATGAGCAGACTTGGTGAGTCGGTCGACTATCACCCAAATGGCATCATATCCACGAGATGATTTTGGAAGTTTTGTCACAAAATCCATGGTGATGTTTTCCCACTTCCATTCAGGTATCTCAGGCTGTACCAGTAGACCGGATGGCCTTTGGTGTTCTGTTTTGACACGTGCGAATGTCAGACATTTCAGGACATAAGTGGCGATGTCAGCCTTCATGTTTGGCCACCAATACAATTTCCTCATATCTTGATACATCTTTTCCGATCCCGGATGTATTGAGTATTCGGATTTATGTGACTCGTGCATGATTATGTCCCTCAAATTCCCATAATGGGGTAACCAAATCCTCCCGTGTAAGCACAATGTTCCGTCCGCCCTTGGTTCTAGTTTCTCTTTAGAGAGGTCGGTTTGGAGTATTCCCCCTATGTCTTCTTTCCAGAGGTTTTCGGGTTTCTGTGCTTGGATTTGTGCTTCAAGGATTTGCTTGGGCAGATCCAGATTGATGGTCATGGTTAAGGCTCGAACCCTCATGGGTGGGTCTTTATATTTACGGCTCAGTGCATCAGCAACTACGTTTGCTTTACCTGGATGATATTTGATTTCACAATCGTAATCGCTTAACAGTTCGATCGAACGACGCTGCCTCATATTAAGCTGTTTTTGATCTAATATGTGTTGCAGACTCATGTGGTCGGTGTACTCTGTACATTTTGTTCCGTAAAGGTAGTGCCTCCAAAATTTTAAGGTAAAGACTACTGCTCCAAGTTCTAAGTCGTGGGTAGTGTGGTTTTTCTCGTGCTTCTTTAATTGCCTAGAAGCGTAGGCAATCACTTTCTTTCTTTGCATCAACACTGCTCCCAATCCTTTATATGAGGCGTCACAATATACCTCAAAGTCATCATTGCCCTCGGGCAAGGATAAGAGAGGCGCACTACACAACTTCTGTTTTATCAATTGGAAAGCTGATTCCTCCTTTTCTCCCCAATTAAATTTTACTCCTTTCTGAGTGAGTTTTGTCATTGGTTTGGCTATTTTGGAGAAGTCTTCGATGAATCAGCGATAGTATCCGGCGAGGCCTAGGAATTGGCAGATCTCCGTTGGTGATTTGGGAGATGCCCAACTCTTAACGGATTCAACCTTTGTAGGATCTACGTGAATACCATCGCTGTCAATGACGTGTCCTAGGAAATGGACTCTGCGTATCCAGAACTCGCATTTAGAAAACTTTGCATATAGCTGCTCTTCCTTAAGTATTTTTAGTACTTGGGCCAGATGCTCAGCATGGTCTTGTTTGTTTTTGGAGTAAACAAGTATGTCGTCGATGAAGACTATCACGAATTTATCCAAATAGGGTTTACACACCCGGTTCATGAGATCCATGAATATTGTCGGCGCGTTTGTCAACCCAAAAGGCATAACTCTAAATTCGAAATGACCATAACGAGTTCTGAAGGCTGTCTTAGGAATATCCTCTTCCCGGACTCTCAGTTGATGGTGTCCAGACCTCAGATCAATCTTAGAATACATGCTTGATCCCCAGAGTTGATCAAACAAGTCGTCAATGCGAGGTAAAGGATAGCGATTCTTTATCATTAGTTTGTTTAATTCTTGGTAATCGATGCACATTCGAAAAGAACCGTATTTCTTCTTGACAAACAGAACAGGGGCTCCCCATGGAGAAGATCTAGGACTAATGAATCCTTTTTCTGGTAGTTCCTGGAGTTGTTTGGCTAGTTCCTTCAATTCTGATGGTGCTAGCCTGTAGGGAGCCTTAGCTACAGGTGCAGCCACAGGAATCAAATCAATTTGGAATTCTATCTGTTGCACTGGGGGCATACCCGGCAGTTCCTCAGGAAATACCTCGGGAAAATCTCGGAAAATTGGCACGTCCTTGATTCGGGTCTCCTCGGGGTCGTCTTCTTCCTCGATCGAGGAGATGTGTGCTACGAAAATAGCGCATTCTTTGGTCGAGTATCTTTGTGCATTGGTGCATGAAATGACACTAAGTCTAGTGTTGATTATATCAGGGTTACCATCCCCTCGTATAATCAAGGTTTCATCTCCCCAAGGTATACGGACCAGTTTTTGATCACATAAAATGACTGCATGGTACTTTGACAGCCAATCCACGCCAATGACGAGATCAAAGCTACCAAGACTTACTGAGATCAAATCGATGTTGAACGGGTGGTTGGAAAGGTTTAAAGTACATCCTCGAATGATGGTGTCAACTGTCACAATTTTTCCATCAGCTAGTTCTACCGTATAATAGGAGTCTAAGGCTGATGGAGTAATTTCCAATACTCTACTAAATTCCGTTGATATAAAGCTTCGATCTGCCCCGGTGTCAAATAGGACAGATGCATATCGTTGGTTTAGTAGAAATGTACCGGTGACGATGTTGGAATTTGGATTGGCTTGGGCATCGCCAGTCATGTATACTTGTGATGGGGTTCCTTTGTTGTCCTCCTTCAAGTTGGCCAACTTGGGACAATCAAGTCTCACATGTCCAGGGTCCCACATTCGTAACATACTACAACTTTCTTTGGCTCATAATTACTTTCACTTGCGGGGTTTTGGTTTCCCTTACATTGTTTTCCAGTATCATGATGGTAGTCGCATTCTGAACACTTAGGTTTGGATCCTAAGTATTTCTTGTTGGGAGTTGTGGGATTAGTGTCATTAGTTTGCTCAATGTTTTGTCTTTTGGAAGATTGTCGGTGCTGGCTACGACTAGTTCTACACGACTTCCGCTTGTTGTCCGTTTGTCCTTCGGACAGGTTGTGAGCCCGCTTGTTGATCAGCTCTGTCGCAAATTCCATTGCACCTTCCATGGTAGTGGGTCGTGAAGCTACCACACTGTCATGAATGTTGTCAGGGAGTCCACTAACAAACTTCTCAATCTTGTCACTCCTTAGAGGAAACATTCTGGTGCACATCAAGCTTAACTCTTGAAATCTTTGGTTGTACCAAAGGATATCATTGTTCTTACACTTGAGAATCCACAGCTCGACTTCCAACTTCTTCATTTCTCCTCTAGGATAATACTTTTAAGTCATTCTTTCCTTGAGGTTGGCCCAAGTGAGAGTATAGGAAGTGTCTTGTCCAAGGGTGGCGACCACAGAGTTCCACCAAGTAAGGGCGCTCTCAAGCAGAGTGCCTGTTGCAAACTTAACTCTGTTCTCATCAGCACAACCGCTGATGCGGGTAATACGGGTAATAAGCTGATGCGGTTTATAAGAACTGAAGGAACACGTAAGCTGAAAAGACATGTAAGCTGAAAGGATAATTCGTCCTTGAAAAGAACACAATGCTATTGAAAGGATATAGCGTTACCTGACTGGAGAGAACATGGAACATAACATGACTGAAAGAACATAACTGACTTATAGAAGGAAAAGGATGAGAAGTCCGGATGGACTCCTCCATTTCGAGTGGCTCCCCACTCGAAACGATTCCTTTAAAAAGGTTTAAGCATAATAAAAATCTTGGTCCTGATAATGCTGAATAGTTTCTAGTTCCATACTTAAGACGGATTTTCAGAGTCTGATATAATGAATAAGCTATAGCATGTAGTATACATGAAATGGTTCGTATAAATATCCTGAAAGATAACATTTATATATCTGAGCAAGCTGCTGAAAATATATAGGGACAGACTACCTGAACAATTGTGAACGTGCTACGTGAGCAATTGTGAACGTGGTTCACGATTATATGAGGAACACTGGGCATGGAATATATATTATGAACGTGATACGTGAAACACACTGTGAGTGTGATACTAGGACATATCATGAATGTATGCTGACTGAGGAATGAATGCCAAACGATAAGGCCTGATACGTGAAACATCTGCCTGGTTATGGAATAGTTTGTGGAAACCTTGGTTTCCGGATCTTTGAAGCTACTAGGAATGCATCATGTTCATATGATTATACAATCAAAGCAGAATTAGAACATAACACATTAACAAGGTGTTTAGGCACAAGAACATGAATTAAAACACAATTGGATTGCTAACTATATTAATAATTAACAATCACTAGGTATGTGTACATTGAATCCCACACCTAGTCGACACACACTTTAGGTTTACATTGTATATGAATTATATGAAAAACCTAATAACCCTTGGTTCCTTTTATAATGTAAGGATTAGGGTTTTACAAGAGATAAGAATAAATAAACATGTGAATCTTCTATTTAAATAACTATATACAGAATATCTCCTGCATATATATCCAAATAGAATCTTCTAAAAGCTTCTTGTCTACAATTCTGTCAACTCTTGAATTGCATGTAACAACTCTTGAATTGCACACGACAACTCTTGAGCCAACAACGCTGGATTAACTCTTGTCAACGCCTAAATTGGTCTTGACAACGCTTAGAAAATAACTTCATGTTTTCTTCGTTTTTGAGTTTCTGCCACATCAACTCTTTGACCCAACAATCTTCCCCTAGTTGATAGTGGCAAAACTCTATGTGTATCTCTTGTAAGTTGTACATGATCTTCAAATTGCTTCCCCTCAAGTGTAGCATGTATTTCTTCCCCTTTTTGTCACATCAACAAGGAAGTAAACAATGTATGCAATCTTTGAAGATTCTCCAAATGTAGCTCTATGTAATGATCTTGAAGAACAATTAATATAATAATTTTGATGTAGAAGTAGAATAACCCAACCTTGTGTTCCATGTCTTGTACTATCCACGTGATAAAGAACTTATACCTTTAGCATTATAAGCAGACCTCGATCTCTTGTCAATATTCTCATCCTATGTGAGACACTGAGCACGATAATGTAACTCCTTCAAGTGTTATGACAAGTCTTCATCACCAACCATGTAAAGCACGAACAAGTTACCTTTAAAATCGCTAGTGCATGACTTTAAGATATGATAGAACACAAACTCGCGAAAATCTTCTTCAATCATCAAACTTACCATAAGAATTCTTCCCCTTAAGCTAACACCTCTTCATGATGAATTTAATGGAATAACATCTTCATACCATATGTAAAAGCCACTTCTCAAGGCTATTACATAGTTTAAAATATCCATCGAATTCTCATGAATAGTTGCTAGTTCGCTTTAAGATCATTAGTTCCTTTTAAAAATATCCGAGCCATAAATATCATCTTGATATTCTAAATTAAAACGGAGATTCCATGTACCTTCGTGTGTAATTTCCTCCTTTTTGTGTGCTTAAAACGTACCAATTTTCTCAAACATCAACTATTCCTTTTGTTGTCCAATATCCTTCACTGTCCAAGATATCAACACTATGTGTTGTCCAATATCGGACAACACTTATCAGCCTTGAAAAATGTATATATCGGACAACAAGTGTCAGCGCTTCCCAACAACGCTTAACTTATTCCTGTCAGCGCCAACTTTGTACCTGTCAGCGCCTGGCCATCAGCGTCTCATCCATGCCTTGTCAGCGTCACACCAACATCTACCGTCACACCAGCATCTATCAGCGTCTAAATAACTCCCATCAGCGGCTAATTGATCTAGGGTTTTATAAACCCTAAATCATTATTTCATGTGAAAATCCATAAACTGCAGTGAACTTCGACAGCGAATAACTTCTTCATAAATGCTCAGATCGAAAATCCCTTCAGTGAGATCCTAGACATAAGTGTTAAGAACCTACAGATCGAATTTCACGCTGATCCAACGGTTAACGAAGGAGAAATCACGTTTTTACTATTACTGTTCACAGAAAACAGCATATGACCCCTGCTGACTTTGACGCTTAATAACTTTTTCTTGGGGATAAAACTCGACAATCCCTCCGGTGGATGTTTAGATATATGTATGTAGAACACACATATAAAATTTTGTGACGATCCAACGGTTCAATCAAAAGTTATGACCTTCTGAATACTGCTGCGCACACAAAAACGTCCAGAAAAACCCTAGACGGATTTTTCTTCTTTTCACCATACACGAACACCTTGTTGGTCCTAGCATCACGAGCCACGAGGCTATGATACCAATTGTGGAAACCTTGGTTTCCGGATCTTTGAAGCTACTAGGAATGCATCATGTTCATATGATTATACAATCAAAGCGGAATTATAACATAACACATTAACAAGGTGCTTAGGCACAAGAACATGAATTAAAACACAATTGGATTGCTAACTATATTAATAATTAACAATAACTAGGTGTGTGTACATTGAATCCCACACCTAGTCGACACACACTTTAGGTTTACATTGTATATGAATTATATGAAAAACCTAATAACCCTTGGTTCCTTTTATAATGTAAGGATTAAAGTTTTACAAGAGATAAGAGTAAATAAACATGTGAATCTTCTATTTAAATAACTATATACAGAATATCTCCTGCATATATATCCAAATAGAATCTTCTAAAAGCTTCTTGTCTACAATTCTGTCAACTCTTGAATTGCATGTAACAACTCTTGAATTGCACACGACAACTCTTGAGCCAACAACGCTGGATTAACTCTTGTCAACGCCTAAATTGGTCTTGACAACGCTTAGACAATAACTTCATGTTTTCTTCGTTTTTGAGTTTCTGCCACATCAACTTTTTGACCCAACATAGTTGTGCTATACTTGGGTCCGGTTTCTCAAGCTGCCTGTAACCGTATTCGGTAATAAACTGTGAAATGCGTGTCGCGAGATGGAACACGAACCTGAACGTGGACAATGTTATGAATGCTAACGTGAACTTAAATCATGAGATAACACAAAACATGAACTGAAACAACATCTTACTATGAATGAGACGTAAACGTGAAAGTGAAAATAAACGTGAACGTAAATGAACGTAAACGTAAATGAACGTAAACATACACGTGATCGTGAACATGAATTCTGTCTTATATGATCGTCGATGGAATACCTTGAATTCGTACAATTTACTGCTAAATTTTCTGCAGGTCCACTACTTCGTAATCCTTTTGGATGAAAGAAAACGTGCAGGTTGATTACATGGTTGGCGCTGACGTAGATAGTATCATACTTTTCTGAGTCTATGGTAACTGATAACAATTTCATGGATTTTTGTCTCGTTTCTGCACAGAAATTTCTAAGGATTGTAGTAGCTCACTAGCATGACGGTGTTCTATCTTGAACCTTTATGCGTAAGCTTAGCCATGGGAGGCTAATCGTGGGAACTGTCCGCAATTTCTGCGGTATCAGTCAACTAAGTTCTAGAAAATTTTGTACTTTAGTCACATGCGTCGATCTGGACCATCTGGTGATGGTCTTCATCTTTGCAGGACTGTCTGAAATTTCTTTTACTGAAATAGGATGGCTCAGAAATTGTAAACTCCGTAAAAATAAGATCATAATTTAATTCTATTTTTAGGATATTTTTGAAGTATATGATGACGTTAATTATTATGACGTTTGAAGGTTTAAGCTGAAACCAATATTGAACGTTTTAGTTTTTCGTTCTGACGAGTAACGAGGACTACTAGTGATCGCGATGCCAATGGATGCCCAAATATTATATTTTTATATCGATTATTTCGATATTTGATATTTCTTAATTTTTACGTTTACGTCTTATAAATTAAATAATTATTATTTAATTACTTGTAGTATTTTTCGACGTTTTAGTGTCGGACTGAACGAAACTAATAAATATAATAGTTGAAGCGATTTAAAACTAAAACTTTGGAAGTATGAAGAAATAATATTTTTCATTATATCCTAAAACGTTGCTAATAACGTGAGTAAAAGAATTTACGTTTTATTTTTACGGTGAAATCTAACCGGAATAGCTAAAAATAATTAAACAAGCATTTAAATAAATAATAGCAAATGTTTTAGAAACTCGACGAAGTAAAGACTCATATTTATTGGAAAAATGATTTTAAAAATAATGGCGCAAGTCTTTTGACTTGAATCGTCCGTTAAGTCACCCAAACGAGCCTCGAACGCTTACTTTACAAAAGTAAATAAAACATTTACAGATTTCACCCTAAACTATTATCTATTTTCTATTTAGATTTTAAGTTATAGTATATATATATATATAATTCTTCTCATTTCTTCCTTTTTTAACTCAAAACTAAAACACACACACAATATATCCTCTCATCTCTCTCTCCCACTTCCAGCCGCCGGCCTCCAGGCTGCCGCCGCGCCACCACCGGAAAACTTTTTCGACGAAGTTTTCTGGCAAACTCCATTTTTTCCGACGAGATGAAAAATGCTCCAAAGGCCCGGATCTACACGAATCCCATACCCAATCTCCTCCACTCACTGCCACCTTGCGTCGCTGCTGCTGTGATGATTTATCCGCCCGCTGCCGTCGTCGTGGTGGGCTGAAGAAGACGGATCGGCCACAGACCGTGGCGGAGGGAGAATAAAACCCTCAAAAACATCCGAATCTAATGCCAATCTCCCCATGCAAGATGGTTACAATCAAGATTAGAAAAAATAGTATATCTAGTTTTTATTTATTTTATATATGGTGGTTTTTGGCCGAGATTTGATAAGAAAGAGGGGGATGCCGCCGCCAAACCACCGTTGTGGTGGCGGCTGGACGACGGGACAACCACAGCCGCACCATGGTGGTGTTGGGCTTGTGGTGGTGATGTTCTTGGAATTGTTTTTATTATTTATTTTTATTTTTGGGTATAATAGATCTAGATTATAATTGTATTGTATTTTTATTTTATTTTATTTTGTAAATTTGTATAATGACATGATAAATAAAAAGTATAATGAATAAATGATTAAATAAAATTATAATAATTTATCCTTATTATGTAAAAAGGTGATGTATACAAGAAATAAATAAATAAATAATGGGTAATAAAATATGAAATGTATGGATGTACATATTTTGAGGATACCATTATCATTATTTTGGTTATATAATTATTATTATTTGAGGAGATATGGAATATATAAGTAAATAAATGGGTATAATAAAATATGGAGTGTAAAAATATACATGTTTGAGGATATTACTAATAATATTATTATTAATAAATAGTATATTAAGATATAAAACTATTTAATGATATATGGAAAGTAATTAAAATATTGATGGTGGATAATTAATATATTAATTAAGGTATTGATTGAAATATGGAAGGTAATTAAAATATCAATGGTAGGAATATATAATTAATATAATAATTATATTGGTTAAAGATACCTTAATTAGAATATTGATTGAGGAAAATATTAGTTGGACATTAATTTAGAAAAGTGGTAAAATTTATGTATTTTATATACATGGAAACGTTAGAAAAATGGCAAGGTCATGCCAAAATTTTCTAAAAATGTATACGTTTATAATAGAAATAGTTAACGAATAACTACGTTATATAATAACTTCTGAAACGTATTATTTTAGTTAATATGAAATATAACGTTTATAGATGGTAAATAAATTTTTATGAGTTATATAATGATTTTCGAACGAGTGTCGAATTATATAAAAATAATTTTGTATACACTATTACAACCGTAGGATATAGTATATAATTTAAGAAATGTATTTTTGAATGTTTGTTCTAAATAGTAACTTACGACATGAATTATGTTCGTCATTTTCACATATAAAATATATACTGAATATATTATATGATTTGTTTATTCATTTTATTTTATTTGGCCAACCACCAAAGTTTTATGAGTTAAATTTTATTAATTTATTTTGTGTCGAGTTGATGTAACCATCCATCGGGAAAACACCAAAACCTAAACCTCACAAAACGATTGGAGCATACCTGTGGAATTAATTACAACCGCGAAAGGATACATTTGACGCTACATAATTATTAGCTATTTATGGTGTATTACGACTATTGGAATCAAGCCGTATAGATTAGATGATGTGTTGATAATTATGTGAAGCAGTATTGGGTTATGATATGCCGTGTGGTATTGATACTTACATTCTGCTGATTGTCTGCATCTAAGGTGAGTTCATAGCCTCGCTTTTATAATTGTTTTGAATGATTTTTAAACCCGCGAGGGGGATACATGCTTGTTTTAGAAAATCGAACACAAGTAGCTTTTATGTGAACGTTGCTATGAGTGTTATGTAGTGTCCTTTTCTTCATGGACCGTTAATTACCGATAACCGGTAAACGCTAGTGCAATAATAATAGATCTATTTTGGACTAACGACCTATCCGGAGTATGTTGTCTTGCGAGAAGCATACGAGGATATATTGTATTTAGTATTGGGAGTGTCTCACTCCAGGTTGGGCACATGGTTAAGGTTCGGTTCGTGGCTCTAGCATCGTTTGATTGTTTCATGAATAAAATGTTTATTAAGCTTGTGTTCAAGGTTACTATTTATAAACTCTATGGATTCACTCAACATTCTTGTTGACTTTAAGCATGTTTATCTCAGGTTTATATTGGCATGCTTGGATAGGATTGGATGCGGATATCGAAGGAAGTGGACTTGGTGAACTTTGTACATTGGATAAAAATCTTTTCTTTTAAAAAGAATAAAACAAAAATTGTATATTGCAACTTATTTGAAAATAATTTTTCTTAATTTATTGGGACCTTGTAACTCTGATCTTTCGATGAAATCATCATTGGTAAACGTTTATATTAAAATACATTTACTGTGACTCGTGAGCTTGTATTATGAAGTAGCACCCCAATGTTGTATTCCGCTGCGTTGTAAATGTGGGGGTGTTACAGATTGGTATCAGAGCACGAGTCATAGCGAACTAGGTCGTTTTTCAAAACCTGGTCTATGACTGTTTTCTAAAAATTTTCACGAGTCGTTCACCGATGTCTGATATCCGCGCGTGCAATCCTTTCCGCTTCTTTATGTGCTTGGTGCTAGGTCTTTAATTGTATATTTTATACCATATGCGTGCGTGGTATAAGTTGTAATTATATACTTACGATACCGTTCTTTGACGAACTATTAGATCGCTATTTACACCTTACGATCATCCCTATGGACGTACTTTCGATTGTACTATTTATACTAAATAATAGTGTTTCCATTATCATCCGATATGGTAAATCTCGTACATATGTAATATATATATACGTTACAGTATTATATATACATATATATATTTATGTAACATGGTTAGATTTTGTTTGTGTTCTGGTTTGGTTTTCTCTTTTGAGCCGCGACTAAGGAACGCATGAAGAAGGCGAAAGTATTTCCTCTCTAGTGTTTTTGGTAAATCATTAAAAGTAATCTTTATTACTAATGTAATCCTTTGTTTTACGACATAACTTGTTGTTGATAAATGTCTTTGAAGAGATCCGTCGAAAACTTGCTTAGATTAGTTGAAAGAATGGTTGAGAAATTTTCACGATTTGAAACGCGTGTATACATGAGTCTAAACATGATATAAAATGATTTTTGGGTCAAATATAAACTTTGGCATTTTTCATGATATACACTCGTGAGTGGAAACTTTGTCACATATTTGGAGCTTTAAGATTTTGTAAAAAAAAATTTAAAAATTTTTTAAAAAAAAAAAAAAAAAATTTGCGAATATTTTAACGGAAGACAATGCTTGTGTTTTGTTATAATGAATAAAGTAGAAAAAAATCAAAATATACACTCTAGGTGTGAATTTAAATACTTGAAATTATTAATTAAAAGTTGACATAAATTTTGAAAGAGCGATTCGAGCATTTTAGAGTCAGTTTTAGCCATCCGGCAAAACAGGATTCTTGTTCGAAATGTCGTTGTTACCTAGAAACTCTTGTCATATCTTAGGTGTATCTTCACTCATAGTGCAAGCAATTTGAGAAGAAAATATATTGCTCGTTCACCTCATTCAGTCTCATTGATTCTTGATTCCTGCTATTTATACTTGCATCGATCCTTGATTCCAAACCACCTTAGCGTCATTTTATGATGTAAAATTTTTCGAGAATATATATTAATATAGAAAGTATTTTATCGAACCAAATACCAAATTGTGTTGATATTTTTTTTATTTTTTTTTCTTTTTCAAGAAGGCGAAGGAAAAATATGTTTCCTAAGAATGAATATACAAATAGTTGATGTATTTCTAGAAATAGGTTAAAAATAATTTCTGATTTCTATGTCACGTGATTTACTTATTTTCGAGAATAAGTCAAAAATGTTCATAATCTTGTATGATTGTGCAATAATCATAAAGCTTCTTTTTGTAGCGTCGAATAGGTCGTTACTCAGTCCTCAGTTATGCATAGCCTAGCTAACTATGCATAATTCAGGAAGAGTCGTGACATATTAGATGTGTCGTTGCTTGGTCCTTAATTATACATAGCCTAGCTAACTATGCATAATGCAGGAAGAGCCACGTCGTGTCAAATCAGTCGTTACCTTTAAAATCGTGGTTTTGAATAAATGTTTGGGTGAGAACACTTCCAAATGGTGGATCGTTATGCAAGTAATCATGTTCGATTCGATTCCGTAAGAACATGTCCAAATTTCCTTATATCCTTTGACATATTCTCTTTCGACTAGTGTTATCTTAGAAAGTCACCTTGACCGAATATTTTCGTAAAACATTTTTATGGTGTCATGTACAACGTGTGAATCCCGTCTAAATCACCATGTTGGCGACGAATTACTAAGGAACCTCGTACCGAAACTAAGAAGAAATTTCAACAAGATCAACAGACTGCCAAATCGGAGGAAAGTCGAGTTTGAGTAACTTCGAGGCCATTGAAGAAGACATCTTCCCCCGAAACGTATGTGTTCGGTCAGCTTATGTCAAAGACTAATCTACATAGACTCGAGTTTTGAATTCGAGGTGTTTGATTTGTTCCTATTCTGCCATGTGAACTCGAATACCAACGTAGAGTGCTGACTCGTATACCAACGTAGGGTCACACAAGGATGGTTCAAAAAGGAGAGCCTTCGGCCCGAGAGCCAAGCACAATGGTCGGATCCTACTAGATCCAGTGGTGTCGTCCGTCATCATCATTTGTAGGGAATAAACGGTATGCGATGGATGGTTGAAGTTTGCCGACCGCGCATCGGTAGATGAAAGACAATCCGGGTTGCCGTCTTCGTTTATTCAGTTGAGGAATCCTTGTGCTTGACTCGATCCCCTTTGATCATCGATGATCGAACGGCGGATAGCCATAGTTGAAATTATGTGCAAAACCTTGCTTGATATGTGTTTATGTGATATGTAACTTAGTCGAGTGATCGTACATGGTGCGAGCTCGAGGTGTCATTGTGAAATGCTGCCCGATCAGAAGGTAACGCGTACCTATATTACCTTGGGTATGTATCCATTTGTGAACACCCCGTAATATCATTTTGGGTATGTATCCGTATGTGAACACCCCGTATTAAATTTTGGGTATGGGTCCGTGTGTGAGCACCCTCCTATGACAAAAGTCGTTTTGGATGTGCATCCATGGCTATCAGGCCCGTGGACATCCTTTAATATGCAAACTTTCTTTTGACTGGTCATATCCAAAAATCCTGTCAAATATTTATAATTATCATGGCTTGATTTTTTTTAGCAAGCATGAGTTAACTTGATTGAACTAATTGCTTCGACATGGCTTGGTTAGTTTGCAAGCATGTCGTAATGTGATTATATGTTCATAATGATAGCATTCAATGTTTTAATTTACGTCGTAGTGCATTCGATGGAGTAACGTATACTCCGAATGATTTCTGCTTCGAAGAAATCTCCTTTGATGGAAGGTTTCCCTAGCGATCATGTGACTAGGTGATTTCGTATGATTAGTAACGATTACCTTGTTTTAAGTAATTTAGTAACGCATTCGATGAAGTTATGTACTCTGGAGAATATTTTCTATGACGTGATATCTTTTAACGAGCCCCGGGACGGTGCTCCCTTAAGGTGGTGAGGATGTAAACTCCGTAAAAATAAGATCATAATTTAATTCTATTTTTCGGATATTTTTGAAGTATATTATGACGTTAATTATTATGACGTTTGAAGGTTTAAGCTGAAACCAATATTGAACGTTTTAGTTTTTCGTTCTGACGAGTAACGAGGACTACTAGTGATCGCGATGCCAATGGATGCCCAAATATTATATTTTTATATCGATTATTTCGATATTTGATATTGCTTAATTTTTACGTTTACGTCTTATAAATTAAATAATTATTATTTAATTACTTGTAGTATTTTTCGACGTTTTAGTGTCGGACTGAACGAAACTAATAAAAATAATAGTTGAAGCGATTTAAAACTAAAACTTTGGAAATATGAAGAAATAATATTTTTCATTATATCCTAAAACGTTGCTAATAACGTGAGTAAAAGAATTTACGTTTTATTTTTACGGTGAAATCTAACCGGAATAGCTAAAAATAATTAAACAAGCATTTAAATAAATAATAGCGTTTTCGAAACTCGACGAAGTAAAGACTCATATTTATTGGAAAAATGATTTTAAAAACGATGGCGAAAGTCTCATGACTTGAATCGTCCGTTAAGTCGCCCAAACGAGCCTCAAACGCTTACTTTACAAAAGTAAATAAAACATTTACAGATTTCACCCTAGACTATAATCTATTTTCTATTTAGATTTTAAGTTATAGTATATATATATATAATTCTTCCCATTTCTTTCATTTTTAACTCAAAACTAAAACACACACACAATATATCCTTTCATCTCTTTCTCCCACTTCCAGCCGCCGGCCTCCAGGCTGCCGCCGCGCCACCACCGGAAAACTTTTCCGACGAAGTTTTCCGGCAAACTCCATTTTTTCCGACGAGATGAAAAATGCTCCAAAGGCCCGGATCTACACGAATCCCATACCCAATCTCCTCCACTCACTGCCACCTTGCGCCGCCGCTGCTGTGATGATTTATCCGCCCGCTGCCGCCGTCGTGGTGGGCTAAAGAAGACGGATCGGCCACCGACCGTGGCGGAGGGAGAATAAAACCCTCAAAAACATCCGAATCTAATGCCAATCTCCCCATGCAAGATGGTTACAATCAAGATTAGAAAAAAATAGTATATCTAGTTTTTATTTATTTTATATATGGTGGTTTTTGGCCGAGATTTGATAAGAAAGAGGGGGCTGCCGCCGCCAAACCACCGCTGTGGTGGCGGCTGGACGACGGTACAACCACAGCCGCACCATGGTGGTGTTGGGCTTGTGGTGGTGATGTTCTTGGAATTGTTTTTATTATTTATTTTTATTTTTGGGTATAATAGATCTAGATTATAATTGTATTGTATTTTTATTTTATTTTATTTTGTTAATTTGTATAATGATATGATAAATAAAAAGTATAATGAATAAATGATTAAATAAAATTATAATAATTTATCCTTATTATGTAAAAAGGTGATGTATAAAAGAAATAAATAAATAAATAAAGGGTGTAATAAAATATGAAATGTATGGATGTACATATTTTGAGGATACCATTATCATTATTTTGGTTATATAATTATTATTATTTGAGGAGATATGGAATATATAAGTAAATAAAAGGTTATAATAAAATATGGAGTGTAAAGATATACATGTTTGAGGATATTATTAATAATATTATTATTAATAAATGGTATATTAAGATATAAAATTATTTAATGATATATGGAAAGTAATTAAAATATTGATGGTGGATAATTAATATATTAATTAAGGTATTGATTGAAATATGGAAGGTAATTAAAATATCAATGGTAGGAATATATAATTAAGATAATAATTATATTGGTTAAAGATACCTTAATTAGAATATTGATTGAGGAAAATATTAGTTGGACATTGATTGAGAAGAGTTGTAAAATTTATGTATTTTATATACATGGAAACGTTAGAAAAATGGCAAGGTCATGCCAAAATTTTCTAAAAATGTATACGTTTATAATAGAAATAGTTAACGAATAACTACGTTATATAATAACTTCTGAAACGTATTATTTTAGTTAATATGAAATATAACGTTTATAGATGGTAAATAAAGTTTTATTAGTTATATAATGATTTTCGAACGAGTGTCGAATTATATAAAAATAATTTTGTATACACTATTACAACCGTAGGATATAGTATATAATTTAAGCAATGTATTTTTGAATGTTTGTTCTAAATAGTAACTTACGACATGAATTATGTGCGTCATTTTCACATATAAAATATATACTAAATATATTATATGATTTGTTTAATAATTTTATTTTATTTGGCCAACCACCAAAGTTTTATGAGTTAAATTTTATTAATTTATTTTGTGTCGAGTTGATGTAACCATCCATCGGGAAAACACCAAAACCTAAACCTCACAAAACGATTGGAGCATAGCTGTGGAATTAATTACAACCGCGAAAGGATACAGTTGACGCTACATAATTATTAGCTATTTATGGTGTATTACGACTATTAGAATCAAGCCGTATAGATTATGATGCTGTGTTGATAATTATGTGAAGCAGTATTGGGTTATGATATGCCGTGTGGTATTGATGCTTACATTCTGCTGATTGTCTGCATCTAAGGTGAGTTCATAGCCTCGCTTTTATAATTGTTTTGAATGATTTTTAAACCCGCGAGGGGGATACATGCTTGTTTTAGAAAATCGAACACAAGTAGCTTTTATGTGAACGTTGCTATGGGTGTTATGTAGTAGCCTTTCCTTCATGGACCGTTAATTACCGATAACCGGTAAACGCTAGTGCAATAATAATAGATCTATTTTGGCCTAGCGACCTATCCGGAGTATGTTGTCTTGCGAGAAGTATACGAGGATATATTGTATTTAGTATTGGGAGTGTCTCACTCCAGGTTGGGCACATGGTTAAGGTTCGGTTTGTGGCTCTAGCATCGTTTGATTGTTTCATGAATAAAATGTTTATTAAGCTTGTGTTCAAGGTTACTATTTATAAACTCTATGGATTCACTCAACATTTTTGTTGACTTTAAGCATGTTTATCTCAGGTTTATATTGGCATGCTTGGATAGGATTGGATGCGGATATCGAAGGAAGTGGACTTGGTGAACTTTGTACATTGGATAAAAATCTTTTCTTTTAAAAAGAATAAAACAAAAACTTGTATATTGCAACTTATTTGAAAATAAGTTTTCTTAATTTATTGGGACCTTGTAACTCTGATCTTTCGATGAAATCATCATTGGTAAACGTTTATATTAAAATACGTTTACTGTGACTCGTGAGCTTGTATTATGAAGTAGCACCCCAATGTTGTATTCCGCTGCGTTGTAAATGTGGGGGTGTTACAGAAACGCCACTTTGTTCAAGTGAAATTTATATCTGGAAAGTTGTGTATAAAAATGACTCCTATTAAAGATTCTGTACCACTGTGAGAAGATGAGTCTCGTGTTCTTCTCTAGTATTAGGCAGATCAGAATGTGATATATGAATATACTAACGATTTTTTTCTGAGAGTCATGGAAAAATTTTGTTCCTAATTTCATAATATAACTGGAGCATTAGGGAGCTCAGAAGTATAAAATCAAAATTCTTAGAGAGACTGTAATATTTGCAACAGCGGTCTAAAAACGTCATGTTCTTTCTCTAACCATTGATGGTAGCATGATCAGAAATTTGTGCTAGAAAATGTTTAAGACATCATAGCAGATCAGATAAACCTGCTTTTATGGAATAAACATTGATTAAGAATGGTGATCTTGTCATAGTGGTCGATACATGATCTCATGATACCGGCCTTCTTTCTGATAGACAGAAACGGTACACCTCCTGGTGGTGAGCTAGGGCGAATAACGCCTCGTTCCGGTAACTCTTGCAGCAATTGCTGCAACTCTTTTAACTTAGTTGAAGCCCCAGAATAAAGAGTCTTGAAAACAGGTTCTGTACTTGAGACAATCTTGATGTTAAATTCTGTCTCGTGGTTAGGAAGGAATTTCTGGAATACCTTGTGGAATTACTTCTGGAAACAATTTGTACTGATTTTTCGGGCAGAAACATAATGAATATATTTGGGATTTAGTAAGACGGATCTCGTCGTTAACTGAAAGAAAACTCCAATAAATATGGGTGGTACTGTCGAGTCTTTTCGGCTAGGAGGTAGGTAAATACCTGATTTACATAAAGCAACATAGGAATACGTGGAGTAACGTGGCGACTTTCACTGAATGTGTTTGTCTGTAACCTCACAGAATGAATAATGCGTGTCTAACCTGAATAATACTTTGGTGGTGGCAACTGAATTTTAATGGTCTGATTTATGCGTGGCCTAACAGAACGAGTATACCCCCTTGGAGGGTACCCTGAAAATCTGAGGACCTAGTTTAGGAGGCATACTAGTGTTATGAATCTGACTCGTACTTTGAGAAGATATTCGTATGACGTGTACTATGACTGGTGTCCTGACATGTGTCTTCCGAAATGATACTTAGGACCTGTGTCTTGACTGTTGTCTGGACATGTATTTTAATGGGTATGTCTGAATAAGGTTAAGAATTTCTGGAAACTGCTAGGGTTGGCGGACCGGTTAGACTGCTGACCTCTGTATTTCTGGTCACGTCCGTTCCGGAGTTCGGATGGTTACTGACTGATTACTTATAAGCACGGTGGTTGTCACTACCGCCTTGTCTGTCAGTTTCTTGACGGTCATTATCATGACCGTGATTCATGTAATTATTTCTGCTGAGTGACCGGATGGGTACGGGTTCTCACTATTCCGACTGGAAGATTAGCTGAGTGACGTGTGACAGCTAACTGAGGAAGTAAAAGCATGGAATGGTATGGTAGCGTCCGATGGTTGAAATATATTCTTGTCAGGAATTCAAATTTATAGTTTCCGTCCTTGCTCTGAAGAGTCTTCATAATATAAGCAGCATCAACATCTTGTGGAATCTCCAAAGTATCAGCAGCATCAACATTTGTGAGGTCTTCAAAGTGTTAGCAGCATCAGCATCTGGTAAAATCTTCAACTCACGAGCAGCATCAACACCTGGTAGAATATCGACAAGTAGAAACGCCTGAGATGATTGAGGATCGATTAGTAATATCCATGGAGTAGGGTACCTGGTGTACACCTGGACTATTGTACATGAAGTACAAATGAATACTGCACATGGAGTATAATTGAGACACTGTACATGGGGTACATATGTTATACTGTCCATGGCACTGGTGGAAATTTTATGGGATGATCGATACTGGTGTCGCTTGTCTGACATGATCAAGCAAATAATTTGATTTAAACGGTAGTAAACTGATCTGAAATGAGTAATATGATAGCATGTAATTCCTGCGTGGACTTAAAGCTGGTGGTATAGAGTTTCAAGAATATGATTTAAACGAAATTTCAACAATGGCCAGCACGAAGACATGACTAATGAAGATCAAACATGATTATTATGAAAATAGGATTTTTACTGTAACCCTTCTGTATCTAAACATGAAAACATTATCACTCTGATGAACGTAAAAACCCTCGTAAGGAGACATGAAACTAAACCAGCGTGAAAACAACATCAACTTGAGATTGTGAGAACTGGATCGTTACAAAGACTATAAGAGTATGATCAACTGAGGTTTAACATCAACTGATGTGGATGGCTATGGTTCAATCCACATAATTTAAGGAACAAAACATGTGACTAGCTATGGGTGATTCTAGTTTAATCCATTGTTGTCAAAATTTTCTGAGAACTGTCATGTACAGAAATTGACAATCTGGGACTAAATATGGATGGCTAGAGTCCAATCCATACTTGTTAGAATTTATGAAATGTCCTGATATGACAAAGGTGAACAACTGTGGATCGGTTCACAAAACATCATTTGACTGAAAAGCATGAAATTTGACTTGAGAAATGGTGAACGTTTATGGCTGGTTCACCAAGTAATATTTGACTGAAAACATGAATCTGTCATGAGTAAGGGTAAACGCATATGGTCGGTTTACCAATAAAAAAAACACACCGACTGAATACTGACGAAAACTGACTGATAATTGCATGAGAAACATGAAAGATAACAATGCCAAAATCTGGGAAGTTCCTGGTGACTACCCACTAGTCACAGGTCAAGTCTTAGAGCCTACAGGTCGAACCTTGCGCTCTGATACCATAATTGTAACACCCCACTTGGATAAGTGGACCGTTACGTGTATTTATGGCGTGTCATCAAAGCATAAGGTAAATGTCCTAAAACATTAACTGACCATAATGGAAATACCGGAATCAAACATCGGTAATCCAACATAAGCTCAAATAAAATGTAAAATACTGAAAGAAAGGACTAAACAATGTCCAAATAAGCAGAATAATGTAAGAAGTGCATAAAGTAAGAAGTCCGGATAGCTTCCATCGATGCACATGCTCTCAGAATCCTAAGAGCGTCCTGGTGTACCTGCCGTTAGAACATGAAAGAACTACGGCTGAGTATAACGCTCAGTGAACGGATATAAAGCATGATAAAGAATTATTGAAATGAAGCAGATGATAATATACTGGAGCTGTAAGTCTGATAAGTAAAGTTGCAACGGAAATCTGTGTATAATCTGTAAAGTCTGATTTATAAATAATAAAGTTGAACTGTTATCTGTTAAATCTGAAGACATGCATTTACTGTATTTTAATTGCCAGAGCTTATATAGGTCATGTGCTGTAACAACGGTGCATGA
Source organism: Glebionis coronaria (assembly GCA_025667525.1). Lineage (NCBI taxonomy): Eukaryota > Viridiplantae > Streptophyta > Magnoliopsida > Asterales > Asteraceae > Glebionis > Glebionis coronaria. The sequence continues at coordinate 38,841 of JANFOE010001818.1, forward strand.
ATAACTGGAGGGGTGACCTCGTCATGCTGTAGAGGGGTGACCTCTAAATAATTGTAGAGGGGTGACCTCTAAATACTGTGCTAGGTGGAGGGATCAGCTCCAATGTGAAGGATGTAGAGCACACACCACATTCACCCTGATAACTTGTAAACTGATAAGCCTAGGATGCATCCATACGCCCCACTAAACATACATATAAAAATGGCCAAACTGAACATGAGTGAGACGATGCAGGATATCACTCTCCTGCATGTGAGTCACGACACCGGTGCCTCTAGTGCCATGGTTACGGTACCTCCGTAACTAGTACATAAACTGGTCATGCTTGTATATAACGCTCAAGCAATTTATTTAGTTATTAACATGATTTCTGATAAGCTTAAACATATACTGGGGAAAAACATTTGGCTGAAAACGGGGAATCCTAATCATGCATAAAAAGGAAGTCCTTACTGAAAGTACGGAAAATCTGTACCTCGTGTCCAGTAATGAAATAAGAATAAAAGCTGAGAGATCAACTCCGACTTCACGGTTACTACATAAATAAGGAACGTGAATGAGTTGTCTGATTACTGTGTACTTTACTGTTTTTGAGTGTTCTTACTTGTTTTACATGTTCTTGTCTCGTTTTACTGTTTCATGTATTCCCTTGTATTCTTGATGTTTTCCTATGTTTCTGATTAATGAATTTAATGAATTCTTTTGTTATTAAACTTGTAGAATCATAATATATAACTTTCTAAAAATAGCAGGTTTCCAAAAATAGAAAGTTTTCATAATAATAATAAGCTGATAAAATAAGCCTAAAATATAAGCCGAGGCTTAATGAACATATTTATAAGTCCTAATTCATGAATTGGAGTAATTGTAATGTTTATTAGATAATTATCTTAACATAGTTTAATCTTGCAATTAAGTATTAATTAATAATATACATGATTTTAAAATGATTATAAACTAATAATAAAGCATGGTCTTATAAAAAAATAAAACTTTACCATAACATGATACTTATATAATTAAAATATAACCTTAGTTAAATTAATTAAACCATGGTTAAAAAATAATTAACTTATATAAGCCAAGTCTGAATTTAATTAAACTAAATGAGACCATGATTAATTTAATAATTAAACAATTTAATTATTTTAATACTAAGTTATTCAACCAAAACAAATAGCCAAACATCCTCTTCTTATTTAGTACGTATGTTTTGATCAAAAGTATCATCGAACCCGTTTTCGACTATTTTAGTCTACATTTCGAATTCTTCACTATCGAATGACTTAACAAAATTATTACTAAAACTAGTAGTCTCTGTTTTAGAATAAAACTTTTAAGATAACATCTTAGGAGGTACAGTATGCATGAAATCATATGACTACAGTTTTAGGATGAGAATATTGCATCATATAGTAACATATAACCAAGATCTCTTTTATTTGCATTATACTTATAACTAACGTATTAACAGTAGTTCAACATTTACCTTTTGACGAGACGACTGGCGATCGAAATCGAAACGAAACATGAACGCTGAGAATTAACGAGGCACAATCGAACCCAAAGTACAAACGCGGAACAATCAATCTAAACTCGAACAAACTTCAATCACGATTCACCTAATGTGAACCATACTCGTACTCCGATGCTGTCAAACTTCCAAAGCTCTAGCTTTATTTTGGAGTAGCAGCTTTTGTTTCTTATATTAAGGATGCTGTTATTAAGTTTGGTAGAGAAATATATATATTTAAATAAGAATGAGGTATAATGTCTTGAGGTGATCTTCCAAATTAAGCAATGCTTTACTAGTGTATCAATCATCTTTTTCTTTTTTTTTCTGGCGGCATATTGAACCCAATTAGGGTTTTGTTTTAGTTTTCTGAATGTTGTAAAATGGGGAAAAGGCATCATACGTATATTTTGTTATTCTCTTAGTGGATCGGGCTTTGGGCCCCTTTTAAATCATATAATGTTTATAAATAACATGAGCCCGTTTTATTTTTTTCGTGTCATGAGTTTTAACCTCGTATATTCGTAAATTCATGATTTACACTTTCGTGTTATAAAGTGTCTTGTCGTATTTAATTACGTTATTTACTTGTAGTGATTTATTAAATATACCAGAATGCTGGTATTGATTTAATTAACTGTTTTAAATAAATCTGAAATTTATGTAATAGTATTTTCATGGATTTTCATGCGGGTTTTACAATAATTTGCACAACGATTGACAAATTATTCATCTATAGAATATGGAAGCCGATCCAAGATTTAGGATGTTATTCTATTCCCAAACATATTCCTTCAGAATATTCATTGCACAAGTTATTTAATAACTTCTTAAATAGATTAATATATTCAAATCATCATGTATTTTAAGCATGATACAAATACAACACGACACACATGAAAATTTCTCAAACCAGATTTAGATTTCTTCATGTCCTAAATATCCATATAAACTTACTACATGGCATATTACGTTGTATTTCCACCGCTTAAATAAATAAATTTATTTGTTCCAAGGTTATGTATATCTTATTTTCTAAATCTCCAAAGCAAAGTTTCATCTCAAATGTAAACCAAATCAAAATTTAATTTAAATGAAAACTTACTTTCTTACATGTCTATTTGACACATATAATTAAGAAAATAACCATAATACTCCCACTAGCTTTTAAGAATACTTAGAAATCATCTTATTCAAATTTAAATCCAAACTTGGATTTCAAAGTAAACATAAGAATAATCTCCTAGATGCATGCTTTTATCCATTCATGGATAAATGCATTATGTACTTTTCCAAAGATTTATTTTGATGTAATAAACTCATTTCGAATACTTAAGTCCTTGCTCAAGGAGTCATTCAAGAAATAGTTCATACATATCCAAATTTTTCAATTTAAAATATGACCATCAAAATCTTTATACATTTAATGTGTTTAGGAAAGAATACTCAATCACAATTAACTACTTAAATGTGATTAATAATTTATCATAATACATACATTCAATATGTGTACAATTTTGTCCATATAATTTCGACACAAAGATTTAACCACCACAATTGGCGTTTTTCTTCCATTGACGGACATCTCCAATTTCTAGTCAAACTATTTAAGATAAAACAAATCTAAAACTGATTATCTTATTGGACAACATCTATATCGTTCATAGTATAAGTAATTTACCCAATTCAATATTTGGTAACAAATCACAACAATTATTTATAACTCATAATTCTCAGCATATAAATCGCACATCCGAGATATCCTTACGGACCTATGACATAAATACCTTAATCTTGAGAGTTAGCTTTTACAAGCCTTCCTCATGATAATTACTAGTGTATTTTAGAAGATCATGTATCTTGTAATTTTATATTTCAAGATCCAAACTCCCACTTGCTTTTAGTAACTTAAAATTACTCTTTAAATACATAGCAAATAGATCAACACTCCAACGTTATCTATATGTGACATTACAAAACACAATGTCAGTTCCATACTCTTTATTTTCTAAACAATCCACTTCATAAGTAGTTTAGCAAAATCCGAACTCCATTTAAGATATAACGTGATTCATCGCATTCCATATATAATGGTATCTTATTAATCTTCTTAGCTCAAGTCATACTCAACTTTCTAACCTTGATATCTTTTGGAAGAAAAGAAGATATAGTTATCTTGAATCAATCATCACCATCAAATTGAGAGCTTGATTCTCCTATTGAACATACCATCATAATGTTGTGTTTCATTTAGGGAAATATTGAAAGTCAATCTTAACAATATTAAGATAAATATATATCTTTCGGTTTACCTATATACCAACTAAATCATCTTAATGGTAATATAGATTTCATAACCATTTTGCATGCTTTATAACTCAAGTACTTATAATACAAAGTCACTTCATAAAAATTATAAGTCCATTACACGTTTCATGTATATGTCTTTAGTGAAATAGAGACAATACATTAACGTCTTACTTTATATTATACGTCTTTCAAGACTTTATGTTTGTAACTTTATTCAATAAATCATAAACATGTATAACTTAAGTAATCATGAACACCACTAGGTTTCATTAATCTTTTCAAGTTAATTCACTACTATACTACCATATGAACACCCCTAGGTTTCATTACTAGTATAAGATTACTCTATGTATCTTATGTCATTCCAGGAATTTGTCCATTTTAAGAAACTACAAAACATTCCACGCCCGATCTTACGACATGTTGATATTTTACCCTTGAGTTTACAATTTAGTACAAGCTTTCACATGACTAAATCAAAACAACAAGTGTTTCTTAATGTGAATGATATATATACTTTTACGTAGTCTTCTAATCATATTGACACATGATCTAAATATTAATTAGATTGTTAATCTCTTATCTTAAAGACAAGAGAATCATATCTTTATGAGTTGTTTCTTTCACACAATGTTCATTTCTCCCACTTGTGCATGGAACAACCTCATATATAAGATAAACATCACGTCTAACATTCGTCTATACAAAATATGATTGTGCCATATATATTAGCTTTTACAAGTAGATGTAGAACCACTTAATCAACAAGAATCAGTACATAATTATCTTTGAAGATATTAGTGTCAACAATTCGAAAGTAACTATCTTAGGACATACTAAAGATAACATGGGTTATTACCAAGACAACAAATCTTGTAACTCCCACTAACTTAGAGAATGTTTTAATAGACTCAAAATCAGTAATACAACACAATTCTCCCACTGAACTTGACAACATTGAAAATGTTTCATAATCGGTGAAAATAATTAATGTTGTGTTTACTTTCTTACACTTTTGAAGAACACATTCGTAACAATTACTTATAGTGTTTAAGAGTGTACTCTACTTCGTAAATGATGATTTATCCATCAAATGCTTTTAACTTGAAAGACTTGACATGCAATTTCTTTCTTACCAACCCCACAATGGTATGTAGTGCCTATATATGGTCAAAGCACAACTACTAGACAAATATGCTAGTTTGCCTTATAACCAATTAGCGGTAACTTAAAATAACTCAAAATATGCATTTTTCTTAACTTTTAAAGTTTGCTATGAGTTATGGATTTGAATTTGACATTTCTAAAATCCTTATTACTCATTCTTTACTCATGAAAAAGAGTTTTAGGTTTATCTTTCATTTGTAAATTGACTCTATCCTCAACCATACGGTTTGTAGATCAATAAATGAATAAACCACGTTTACGATGTAACGTTGCATTAATACATTTTTAAAAGAATTTACAAAATTCAATTTTATTATTTTCGATAATACCATTCAAGTACCCCGCTAATAATAACAATAGTATTTTCCTTGAAAACTAGAATCCAAATTGACATAATTTCATCGCATCAGTTGATCTGCTAGTAATAAAAGTATTCAAGATGGTAACTTGTCGAACAATGATTGACAAAAAAATTTGCAATTTCTAGACATTAAAGGGATTTACATTGCCAAAGGTCATTTGCATTGTAAACATGTTTCATCCCTTCTTTATGCTTTAAGTTTCCAGATCTCACTGAGTAACTTAATTAAGTCGACTAATCTAAAGAACGTAAAACCTTCATGTGCAATCTTATTCAGTCATGAATTTTTCTCTCCATTACAACATCGTCCAATATCTTATATGACGACAATTATAACTTCAAGTGTTCGTCAATTAGAGGGCATAAGACTTAAATTTTAGGGTATAAATTTCGATGTCAAAATCATGCATGGAGAAGCATGCATACATCTCCATAGCATTAGTCTAATAAAAAACTTTTAGTAAACTTTTTGGTGAGACTAAAATTCCATAATATATTTACAAGTTGAGGTATTGGTTAAACCAATTAAAGATTTTACCCACAACTAAATTTACACCGTACTTTTTCTAGAACATAGCTAAAGCACAAAGCAATAACCTTATTCATTGTGTTTCGGGTGTGAATTTTTGCAGTTAAATCAATCTAAGGAAATATATAAATAATAACCGTATGTAATTCCAACTTTGACGCACAGGCAAACTGGGAATTTGGTCAGCGCTGAAGCATAACACCTCCTTCCTTAACCGGGTACATGACCAGCAGTACGTTATACCCACTTTATAGTTTGTCAAAGTTGAGTAGGCCGTTAAGTTATTATTGCAATTCCAATCAACGCAAATCATATGTCAATTAGATCTCAAAACAATTCATTTATTTTTATATGATTTAGTTCATATTAATTTTTCTTGGAAAAATTACCCTTGTATACAACATACAATCACTAAAAAACGTATGAAAACAAGTAGGTACAAAAGGAACTAAATCATAAACACATAATAACAATTTATATGTGCAATAAATAAATCAAATAGCCACATGCATACGATTTATTTAATAAATAATATCAAATCTAGGTTTTTATATTCATATAAAAGTCTTCCCTAATTTTAGATTTTATTGAATCAAATAAAGCATGTAGCAAAAAAAAACCGTAACAATTACCACATAAAACATATGATCCATGAAAAACATGCATGTTCATCACGGATCTCCCACATAACTTAACAATTAAATCTCTACGGATCGAAACGTTAATTCACATAACATATGTAATTCATCAAAGTTCCACCCAAATCACTTAACAAATTAATAAAATCACTACGGATCGTAACCTTAAATACATGACATAACAATTAATCATGTAATTATCTAAAGATCAAAATATTCAATTTAGGGTTTCACAAAAAAACTATTTTTTTTAATTTTATAATCGGCTAAAAAAACAAAACAAACCGACCTTTTTTTAATCGGATTTTAAAAAAAACAAACAAAACCAAAACCCTAAATTTTCTTTTCAAAAAAACATGTAGTTTTAACTCAAAACAATTATTAGTTAAAAAACAATCTTTAGATCTCGATAATTATAATCATGTTAAAACGGCTCTCGATGCCACTGAAGGTTTATATAGTTCATAACAATTATTTAGAACCCTAATATGGATCAAAGCACATACAGCGGAAGCAAATTAACAAGATCATTAATTTAACACAATTATAATTAATCAAGATTAGCGTTACATACCTTTATCCTAGCAAGATCCACAAGACGACGGAACAAACGGCAACTAGGGTTGATCACGAACACCACCAAGAATATAGTCTAAAGTAAGACTATATCACGTTCTTGTACACACGTAATACGGCAAGTTAACCGTGAGTCTAGAACGAACAAACTGAGCTTCAACGCTTATGAAATATCTACCCAATAACCCTAGAGAGGGGCTAGGACTAGATAAAATAGATTTAATCGAAAACCAAACGAAACCCTAATTTGGGTTAGGGGTGTTCGGCGATCAAAGACAAAGAAGAAAGAGGGATAAAAATTATGAGGGCTAGGGGTTTGTTTATATAGGCTTGGCAAACCTTGGGCTCCAAGTTATAAACATACATTAGGAAAGAAAATCTTTCCCTTTGCCCCCTTCTCTCTTGGCCGACAGTCGCAAGCCCCCAAGGGGGTGTTTGCATAATTTTGTCTTTCTTCTTTTCGCTTCTATTGATTCCATAACGGTCGTTAAAACTTAACTATTATTTATTAAGATCGTTAGTTAAGCTTTGGTTTGATTTAATAAATATATAAAATATATTTAATAAATAAATTAACCCGTTACGTTATTTGTGCAATCCCGTGATCCCGAGTTCGATTCTATCTCACGACTATTAATTTTAAGTCCATAAACTTTCAAATTGTACATATGAATTAACATAGCAGAATTACACAATTAGCTAGAACAAGATGTTTAAGAGATGAATGATTCCCAAAAGAGTTTGTACTATTTGATTAACACAAACTACTCTAGGTGTGCATACATTAAATTCCACACCTAGAGATCATAATAATAGTATGTTACATTTTGTGTATTGGAACTGATGATTAAAACCTACGTCTGGTGGTTCCTTTTATAACTTAAGGAACCCCAGGATACATGGAAACTAAATAAAGTATTTATGACTAAATCAAAACCAACTTATTCATAATTATCCTATTTGACCAAATATTCATCAGTAGGAAGTAATCTAGCAGGGGAAAGTACTCCAGTAGTGGGAACTCCAACAGTGGCAATGCCCTATTTGGTCCTTCTTGTTTCCATAGTCTTTGATTCATCAACTTTTAGCCCAACAAGTATCACGTGAGATGCAAAGTTTGGTATTCCCGTGTGTTTGTCTACAAGGAATAATTCATGATGTTTTTCTTTTGCTCGTTTACATTGGACAAAAGTGTGTCCATCAAAGGAAAAGGAGGTTCACAGCGATCTGGATCGAGTAGAAAAAGAAAGCAAAACGAGATGTGGAGAAAGACTTAAATCAGTGCAATTTGTTTTTCTTTTGGTAAAAGCAAAAGGATAGGGCAAGAAACGATTGCACATGTGGGCCACCGTATATGTTAAAGCAAGATGGAAAAAGGATGCAAGGAATTATGGAAAGTATATGTGACGTGGGTACAGAGGATATAATTGATAAAAACGATTGTTTGTTTCAATTAAAGAAAAGATTTGGTCAAAGATGGCAACTGTGCAAGTTTATTGGTTAAGCAGTTCATATGCGTATGATATTCGAAGGCTATATTAGTTATTTGGGCCAATTGAAGAACAATCATATAGCTTTCACGTGGGATATTTTTTGTACAAAAGAGAAGGAAGATGCGTTTTGTTTTGTGATCGTGAATTGATACAGGGTGACAACAGTAGGGTATATTTTATTGCCTTTGTTATTATAATGTTCTCACTGTTGTAATTTTCAGCCGCTGTCACATATTACTTTGGCCGCTGATAGTATATTATTTACCCGCTGACAAATGATAGTGGATTGATCTAGACGCTGACGCGTTAAATCTATCCGCTGACACTTGTAATCTGGCTGCTGACAGTGTTGTTACAGCTACTGACAGTTTTGGAGATTTTTGGTTTGGAATTTGGTTTATTCACAACAACTAGTTCTTAAAGGTATAAAGGCTCGTTTTATTTTCATTGATTACGGATAAAAGTTTTTATTGAAGACGAAGTAGATTTTCGCGGGTTTGTGTTTTATCATATCTTTGAATCGTGGATTGCAGCCATTGGTTTGAAGATAACTTGTAGGTTCTTTTAATTTGTGACAACGGACTTGACAAAAAGATAGCAAAGGTATGAGATTTTTCTTAAGACACTCTATGTTCATATTTGCTAGAGAAGACTTTTTGTTAAGAGACTATTCATTATAGCCGTATTTTTTATAGTCTACTCATTATAGCCGTGAGCTTTGGAGTCACATGTTTAGTACAAGACATGGAACGCAAGTTCGGGGATTCTACTTCATCATCAAGTAAGTCATAATTATATTTCTTTATATGTGATCATTACATAAAGCCTACAGAATTTGAAGATTCAAAAATGATTAGCACAATTTAAGGGGAAGCTAAATTGTCAAGTGTTAAACATTTACATGTAACATTGAGGTGAGGGTATTTACTACTTCTCATTAGTGGTTACTACAACTTATGTGAGTTTCTATTGTTCCCTTCTCAAATTCATTTAAAGGTAAGCCAACGGTTCTTCATGGAGGGTAATTTGAGACACATAAAACTTGTATTAGTAGTGTAGTATTATTTAAGCATTAGGCGAAATCAATGTTGCTTACATACAAGACGCCTATTTGGATCATGTCAAAAAAGGGAAGAAGTCTACACAATGCAATCTGTTGATCCTTGGTGTTATATGATTTACAAAGAATACGAGCTTAAGGGGAAGTGTTTTTGACATCATCAACTAGGGCAAGATTGTTGGGTCGAAATTATGAGTTGATGCTTCAAAAACAACAAAATAAGAAGACAAGGGCTAAAGTGTACAAGTTACAAAAGATCAAGCCGGTGGAGTGTCTGTATTACTTTAGCTTTCTTTGTAAGCTATGTTTTCTAGTATATAAAGAAAACATAGACCGTAGGTTTTATATACAATTCATTCACAATGTAACCTACAATTGAGTTCGTGTTCTAGGCGTGAGATTTAATGTATACACGCCTAGAGATTATTTGTTTATAATTTAATGCAAGTAATCATTAGGAGGAATTCTTCTTGTTGTTCTTAAACATCTTGTTATCAATCAATTGTGCTATTCCACTATGTTAATCACATAAGTGCAATTGATAATCCTAGATAGAATGGTTTTTACCATTGAGTCTAACGATCAATGGACTAAACAATTGTCATTCAACCACTTTGTTATTCTGCAAACAAAGTAGGTTATAGATTCTTTATTGAGTTTAATAAAAGTTTATACGTTGAAAAGTTATATTGGTATTGTTGTTTTAATTGTTCTTAGTTCTTATCAATTGTTAAAACAACTCACTTGAGTCTTGATAATGCGTTATTACTTAAGGTTGATAAGTAATAACGAGTTACAAGGGACCAACACATAGTCGTCCACACTAGTCAATGTTAAATCTCTATTGATTATGCTTTTATGTTTCTATATGTCAATTATGTTTTCATACTCTCATGTTGATTTTGTTTTCATGCTGATTATGCTTTCATGCTCCTTATGTTGATTATGTTTTCATGTTTCTTCATGTTGATTATTCTTTCATGCTAGACATTGATGGATTTCATTTAATCAGGCTTTCATGATAGTCATGGTTGGTTTTCATTAATCATGCTTTCATGCTAGTTATTGTTGAAATTTCGTTTAATCATGCTTTATACTTCTTTATGTATGTAGAGTTATGTCTACGCTAGATTAGCTAGACTATCTTGTTGATCTCTTCAGTGTAGTCTTTTCATCGTTTAATCAATTATCTCCTTTAAAATCATGTCAGATGTTTAACCCCCGTATCGATCATCTCATGTGTATTCTATGTGTACTCCATGTACCGTATTCCATGTGTACTTCATTTACCTTATTCCATCTGTAATCGCTAGTCGATCCTCGATCATCTCAGTCGTATTCCACTTACCGATGTTGCTCAGGTTAATGATGCTGCTCGCAGCTTGGAGATTTTGAAGGACATAGATGAGTATGATGGACCGGAGCGACAAAAGAGAAATACTTTTTACACCAGACGTTTACATACTATCCCATGTCCTTTCCTCCTCGGTTATATGTCACGTGTCACTCAGTTGTCTTTTCAGGCATATGAGTGGGATCTGGTACTAGCCAGCCACTCAGTTGAATAGTTACATGAATCACGGTCAGAATAATGACCGTCATGAAACTGACAGGCAAGGCGATAGTGACAACTACCATGACAATATCTACTTTGGAAATAAAAACAGAAACTCCGGTAACGGATGTGACAAGAAATACAAAGGGTCAACAGTTCAAACGATCATACCAATTCTGGTATTATAACCAAAATTTACAACTTTATTCGTTTTCACATCTCAAGACACATGTCAAGACAACTAGTCAAGACACATGTCTTACTTATATTTCTGAAGACACATGTCGAGAAACCAATCAACACACATGTATCACATATATTCTCTAAAGACACACGTCAGGACACCAGTCAAGACACACATCACGCGTATATTTTCTGAAGACACGAGTCAAGACACCTGACTCATGTATATCTTCTTAACCAGGCCCTAAGTAAGTTAGGGTACCCTCTAAGGGTTAGACCCATCCGGTTGTGCCACGTGTGGATCAGGCCACTAAAATTTCAGGTACCATCACTGGCGTATTGTTCATATTTGGACCCATAGTGTTCGCTCTGTTTCATACGGGAGAAACACATTTAGTGACATCTGCCATGTTTCCTTCATGTATTGATATGAAACCGTCATTCTTGATCATGGATTACACATATCCACGCGTATCAAGGACGCCGTTCGTATCACCCAGGTGTATAAGGCTTTCCTTTCAGTTTGACGACAAGATCCATTCTACTAACGCACTTCCCTTGGACATGTGCGAGTTCGATATGATTCTTAGTATGTACTGGTTCACGGCACATCACACTACAATTGATTACCATTCATATCAGGTCATATTCGGCGATATTCAGGCTCTTGAATACACTCATCATGGTTTTCGACTAGAAAAATCTGTACAAATTATTTCTGCTTTACAAGAACGTGCTTTATTATCCCATGGCTATGAAGACTTTCTAGCTACCATTTATGACGCGATTTCTGAAGTTCCTTAGATCCAGGATCAGCCGATTGTTCACGAGTTTCCGGATGTATTTCTAGAAGAATATCTGGGTATACTTCCTATCAGCGAGGTGGAGCTTAGCATCGAGCTTGTTCTGGGAGCAGAACTTGTCTCCAAAGCGCCTTAACGCATGGCCCCCATTGAGTTAAAGGAGTTGAAGGATCAACTGCAAGATTTGCTGGAACGAGGTTTGATTCGCCGAGTGTATCACCATGGGGTGCACCGGTTCTATTTGTCAAGAAGAAGGACGATAACATCAGATTATGAAATCGACTACCGTGAACTGAACAAGATCACCATTCGTAATCGTTATCCCCTTCCACGTATTGATGACTTGTTCGATCAACTACAAGGTGCTAATAACTTTTCCAAGATCGATTTACGATCAGGCTACCATCACTTGCTAGTGAAAGAGCAGGACACTTCCGTGACTGCTCTTCGCACACGTTATGTGTTGGAAATAAAATTAGCTACATCACTATGCCGCTGGCAAAGGGTTTTCAGACGCTGACAAGAGTTATTTAGGCGCTGACAGATTGGACGCTGACAAGAAATATTTAAGCGCTGACAGAGGAAATCCCATTTACTATCAACTACTTAGTCAACACGTTTGTATACTTAGGAAAATATATATTCTATATTGTATTCTCATTGTTTATCTTTTCCTAAAATAGTTGATAGGTAGATTATTGTTCAAGACTCCATGTGTTATAAAGGAGGTCCCGGGTTTAGTACACTTCCATTGTACGCAAGTTTTATCAATCAAAGTGAAAGTTTGGTTTATATTGTGTTTAGCATTGTTCTTGATTCTAAGTGTTAATTCCGCATAACACTTAGATTGTTGTTGACATAAAGTTTCTCTACGTGTTAATCTTGATTCAATCTCGTTAACACAAAGCTAATCGATGTAAGTTTGGGATCAACAAGTGGTATCAGAGTTTGTTGAGGAACTTTTGATCTAAAGAACAAAAACCCTAAATCGTTAAAAACCCTAGAAACACATCCAAACATCATGTCTACCTCAACTGAAGTCTCACACTCATCAAATCACAATCTCAAAATTCCTATCCTTGATCCTAATAACTTTGAACTCTGGAAGTTTAATTTTGAGAAATATCTTCAAGTTGATAACTATGTTCTCTAGGAGGTCATTGAATATGGTAATCAATTTAAGAAGGATCAAAAGATTGCTACTGCTATAGAAGCAAGAAGAACAGCTGGACATACTAGTTTTAAAACCCGCATGCTTTTACCATGAACAGTACACCTAGTAAACGTACGTATATATAAAAACTTTCCTTTTATAGCATGAACACGTGTCACGATTATTAATTACAAAAGTTATGTACGTATTATTATACGACAAGTATTAAGTACGTGATAGTACGCGATAATTATTAACAGTAATAATTATAATCATGAATATGAAATCATGAACGTAAAAATCACGAAGACGTAATTACGTACTTAATTAATATAATACGATTAATGTCGTTACGTACAAGTATTTATTTATAACACGGACATTTAATTATATTATAACACAATAACACGAACATACGAACACGTAAATTTTAACACGGGAAAAACTTAGGGTTTTTGCCTTGTGGGCCCCATATGCCACGGCACCAAAGAGACAAAGGGCCAAGCCCAACTTAATTTTTAGTAAATAAACAAAAAGGGTAAACATTCTTTTCATTCATTGAGTTTTTCAAGAAAAACAAAAACCCTATCCTCTTTTTTGTCTCCTTTGGCGGTCGGCAACAACAACACCACAAGGGTGTTTGATTTGATTTTTGGTTGATTAATTTAAGCATCGTGTTCGTGTTATTAACCTCCATTCGTTACACGCATTCGGTAATCCGTTATCCCTTTTCTTTATTTTTTTATTTAATTATGAACATGTAAACATGGGATTAAATAAACACGTAATTAAAACATGTTGGATTAAGCATGGGGAAAATTAAGGGATGTTTTCGGGTTGGTTTTGCTCGGCCGACACCCAACCGAGAGCCCCATGGCTCTCGGCTTTCCTTAGTTCGTACCACCAACCGAGACCTCCTGTCTCGGTGTGGTTGGTCTCGGTCGACAGCCGAAACAAGGGACCCCGACGTGAGTCGGGGTGGCCTTGTGGTTGTGTTTGGGGGTCTCGACAGCAAGCAGCCACCACCACCGGCACACAGCCGGTGGCGGTTTTGGGTCAAGCAGGGGGAACCACAGGCAGCAGGGGGAACCACCAGCACACAGCCGGTGGGAACTTTCTGTGGTCAGCGGCTAGCCGAGAGAGGGAACCACCGGCAGCAGTCGGTGGTGTATGCACACAAGGAGTGGCAACTGGCCGAGTTGGTTTGCCACAGTTAAGGGTGTGTTTGATTGGTCCGGTTCAGGGGGTTTCCGGTCCGGTTTACGACATGTCTAAATTAAAGTCATGGGTCCAGTTCATGACTAAAATTGTACAAGTATTTTATTTTTACAAGTTATATTATTTAACCAGATATTAAATTAATTATTAACATGACGTATAATTAATTTAATTAATCATGAACTTAGGTTAATATTATTTATGAAATAATACATGTTTTAACCTAAGTATTTATTTATTTAATTTAGACTATAGTATTAATTAATTATTAAGACATGAAATATAATTAATTAATAATCATGACTTAGGTTATAATTAATAAAATATTAATACATGTTTAACCTAAGTATTTTATACACTTTACTTTAATTAAATGATGCTTATATTTAATTAAATCATATAACCTATAGTTTATTTAATTAACATGATATGATTAATAAACTATACTAATAATCCATGACTTATGTTATTTAACCAGTAAACTTAAACTTATAATATTAGCTTATTAATTCAGCTTATTTCTAAATATGGAAACTTTCTAATTCAGGAAACTTACTATTTTGGAAACTTTCTATTTTTAGAAACTTATCTATTTTAAGAAGTTAATCTATTTTTAGAAACTTTCTATTTTTAGAAACTTTCTATTTTTGGAAACTTTCTATTTCAGGAAACCTGCTATTTTTAGAAAGTTACTTATTATTACACAACAAGGATAATAATGCAAGAAATAGAAGTAATACTTAAACAAAATACATAGAATACATGACAAACACAACATAACCTTAAAATCAATAAAACAAGACAAGAACATATACAACAAGCTAAGAAACGATATAATCAGTTATGTACTCAATAAACAGAATACTTATACATGTACCCTATTTATGTAGCATTAGTGAGATCGAAGTAGGACTTCCATTCTTTCGTCTTCTTCATTCACTAGACACAAGGTACGGATTTCCCGTCCTTTAAGTATGGACATTCTTTACTTATTAGGATTCCCCGTTTGCAGCCAACTGTTTTCCTAGTATTGTTTTATATGTTTGATACTTATCTTAGAATAATTGCCTAAGCCATATACATGCATGACCAGTGTCACCGAGTTATGGAGGTACCATAACCATAACACTAGAGGCACCAGTTTTATGACTTCCCCATGGCGAAGTGATTGCTCGTGGCGTCCCTTTTCAGTTTTGGCCATTATATTATATTATCATGTGGGGCTTATGGGTGTATCCTAGATACATGTTTTACCAGTGTTATCAGATTGAATGCGACGTGTGCCTTGCATCCTTCACTAGGAGTTGATCCCTCCTACCTAGACTATATAATTAGAGGCAACCCCTCTAATTGCATGACGAGGTCTCCCCTCCAAGTATTCATGCAAGGTGGAACCTCATGACCAATATAGGCTATTTGGCTAATTAATACAAATTTTACATAGAAACATAAGTATTTTCAATCTATTAAACCAGTTTTATGAATATGATTCCAGGTTGCTTAGAACGTATACTATTCCGCTGCTATTAGTCTTTATGCTTACGTTATTCCATGCTATGTTTATATATCTGTGCACTGAGCGTTATGCTCAACCGTTTTCCTTTCATGTTCCCAAATGGTAGGTACTCAAGGGCGCTCGTAGACCTTAATTGTACGTGTATAAGGATTCGAAGATATCTAGCCTTCTCTACTTTATGAATTTCGTCATACATTTTGCTACTTATTTCTTTGGACATTGTTTAGTCCTTTTTTTACAGTACTCATGTTTGTGTGTGATGAGCTTATACTTTGGGTACTGATGTTTGTTTCCAGTATTTCCTTTCATGGTCATTTAATGTTTTTATGACATTTACCTTGTATGCTTTGATGACACGCCATAATTACGCGTAACTGTCCGCTTATCAATGTGGGGTGTTACACTGGTAATGATCTACTTCCAAGACCTGAATATGGAAGGGTTGTGTCAGCTGCCGAGATAGCAGAAAGAAGGAATGATATGAAAGCCTTGAGCACACTCAAACTGGCTCTTGGTCCTACGGAGGGACATAAATTCAGAAAGTATGAGTCTTCTAAGGAACTTTGGGCAGCTCTTGAAACCATCTATGGTTGTAATGAGAAAACCTTTAAACAAAGGAAGAAGAAGTTAATGATTGAATATATTGTTTTTAAAGCTCGATCTAATGAGAAGCTAAGTGAGGTGAGAAGTCGTCTTCAATACATTACTAGCAAACTGGCTTTTATGGGAACAGATCTTGAGAAGAAAGATATCTCAGCTACCTTCCTTGGAGGTCTTGGTGATGCATAGGAGATTCATGCAAAATATATTATCGCTACCATGGCTTATAAGAATGCTTCATTTGATGATATCTATAACCAACTAAGGACCATGAAACCTGAAGCCATGCTCAAACAAGGGAGCAATTCAACATCTGGAAGTGTGGCATTCATCTCTCACAACGACTCACAAACCACTGAAAATGTTTCTCATGTCAGAGGCTTAAATATGCATCCAGTCATTGGATCAACATATATCAGCGGCTCATCCTCAGCCACTGACACCTACAATGTTTGTTCCCCATGTTTCAAACCAGCTGGTATTGACTTAGATACTGTGTGTGCATACATTGCTACTTTTCCCAATGGTTCTCTAGTTAATTATGAGGATCTTGAGCAAATTAATGATGCTGATCTTGAAGAGATGGACATCAAGTGGAGTATGGAACTTGCTAGTATAAGGGCCAATAAATGGATCAAAAGGTTTGGAAGTAGAATGAATTTTAATGGCAAAGAAACTGCTGGTTTTGATAAATCAAAGGTTGAATGCTATAATTGTCATAGGATGGGACACTTCATGAGGGAATGCAGATCTCCACGTAGAACCGATGCTGGAAAGAACTCAAGCCAAATCATCAAGGTTGAAGATACTGGATCAAACGCTATGGTTGCCATGCAAGGAATTGATGGATTTGGATGGGACTAGAGTTTTATGGCAGATGAAGTGGAACAGAATCAAGCTTTGATTGCCGAGAAGGAAGAAGAGCATGTGCAATATGCTCTTATGGCCCATTCCGCCTCTTCATCAGAGAATGAGGTATATGATGATGCTTTATGTAGTAAGGGTTGTAGGCTAAACACTGAAAAGCTTAATGAAGAAGTCTTAAAATATAAATTAGATGTTTTTGATGTAGAAGTTAGACTAGCTAACTATAAGAAGGGACTTGCTCAATCTGATAGGATGGTTGAGGAGTACAAAAAATGGAATTTTACCTTAAAGATCAAATTAATTTTTTAACCAGAGATCTAAAAGTTAGTAATGAAGTTTGGGATTCCTTAATGAAATCTAGAGTAGATTTACAACTTAAGTTAGATGAAGCTATCAGGTCATAAGAAAATGTAGGGTTAAAAATTGAATAGTTTGAAAAAGCTAGCCAAACCATAGAAAAATGTGTGAGTGAGCAAAGACAATATGGGGACATGTCTGGGATTGGGATGAAAGAATATGTTGCTGTCCCACCACCTGCTGGAAAATTTTATGGTGTCCTTAAAAAGCATCTCTCTTGGACAGGCATACTTAAACTACAAGAGGATGAATTTATTCCTCCACCACGTGTGCTTAGTCCAGTTGAGGAATATAGGAAAAAGGTGACTGACCTAGAACAATGGAAAGCAGCTAACCCTTTTCTATTTGTTAAGGGTGGCCTGCTTAATGATGAACCAGTTGAGACTAAACCCTTTGTAGTGACCAATCCCACCACTGGTAAAACTATTAATCTTGGCTCAAAACCAAACTGTAAACCTAGTGTCAAGTATGCTGAAATGTATAGAAAACCTAGGTCACCTCAAAGCCAAATGAGGGTTAATGAGATGGGGTTTTATCAGTCCAAGACTAAATTTGTGCCTAAAAAGGCTTGTTACACATGTGGGAGTTTTTCACAATTGGCCTATAATTGTGTCAGCGGCCATATCTTACCCGCTGACAATAGGTCAACCATGGTCAAACCTAGACCTTTTGTCAAACCAAGTCCTCAGGCTACTAGACCATGTCCTTTCTTCTCTAGACGGACTGATACCCATGGACAAAGACCATTTCATAAGACTAATACTTGGTCTAACAGACAATGGGTTCCTGTAGCAAACCCTAATTCACCCGCTGACAGGAAAAATTTGTTCGCTGATAAGACTAAATCAACCGCTGACAGATCTAGGTTTGGTCTGAAAATGTCACAACTAGCTTCTGTTAGACCTTATGTTAAACCAAGTAATAGGTATTTAAAGCCTAAGGGTCAAGGGTCTAAAGCTTCATCTAATTTAACATGGATACCTAAACAAGATCAAGACCCTAATTAAAATGGAATTTATATGACCTATAATAGATTTAAATTTCTTGAAAAGGTTATCACTAAACCTATTGGGGTAAATTGGGTGTTTAGGGAACAAAGGGATGAATATGGGGTTGTTAAAAGGAATAAATCAATTCTTGTTGAACAACCAAATGAATCCAAGTCTACAAAGGCTTGGGTTCCTAAAGAAAACTAATTTGTTTTCTTCATGTTCAGGGTATTTACAAACAGGTCAATGATTTTGGATATTGGGACAGTGGATGCTCAAGGCACATGACACGGAAGGAAGATTACCTTACTAATTTCACTCCTATTAAAGATGGTGATAAGGTGTATTTTGGTGGCAGTTATGGCAACATTTCTGGCAAAGGCACACTCTTCACCAATAACTTGAGGTTTGAGGAAGTCTTCCTGGTAAGAGAACTTGATTATAACTTGTTTAGTGTGTCACAAGTATGTGACAACAAAAATAAGGTTCTTTTTACTGATACTGAGTGCTTAGTGTTAAGTAAAGACTTTGAGATTCAAGCTGACAAGTTCATAGAGTTTAGAACACCTAGACATAAAGATGTTTATTATGTGAATCTAAATGGCATTAAAATGAATAACAACTTGTCATGTCTTTATGCTAAGGCTTTAGTGGATGAAAGTAAGTTATGGCACACAAGGTTAGGGCATATTAATTTCAAAAACATAAATAGATTGTGAGACATGATCTTGTAAGAGGTTTGCCTTCAAAAGCATTCCACAATGATCATAATTGTGTTGCATGTCTTAAAGGCAAGCAGCGTAAGGCCTCATTTAAGTCTAAGAATGTTTATTCTAGTTCTAAACCACTTCACTTATTACACATGGATTTGTTTGGCCCAACCAATATAGAAAACCTTAATGGTCATTCCTATTGTTTTGTAATCACTGATGATTATTCTAGGTTTACTTGGACTTCTTTTTGTCTTTAAAGAGTGATATTGCTAAGACTTTAATCAATTTCATCACTCAGATTGAAAAGAAAACAGGTAATGATGTTAAGATTCTTAGAAGTGATAATGGTGGTGAATTTTGGAACAGCCTTCTAGATACCTTTTGTGTCGATAAGGGAATCTCTAGGGAGTGTAGCATAGCTAGAACTCCACAGCAGAATGGTGTAGCTGAAAGAAGAAATAGAACCCTAATTGAAGTAGCTGGAACCATGTTGGCAGATGCAAATCTACCTATTGTTTTTTGGGCTGAGGCTGTGAATACTACTTGTTATGTTCAAAATACTGCCTTGGTCAATAAGTTTCATAATAAGACTCCCTATGAATTACTTTAGAATAAGAAGCCTAATATAGACTTCTTTAAGCCATTTGGATGTCATGTAGTGATTTTAAATACTAGTGATAACCTAGGCAAGTTTAGCTCCAAGGGTGATGAGGGACTTTTTATGGGATATTCTACAAATAGAAAGGGGTATAGTTTTTATAACAAGAAGTCTAAGATTATAATAGAAAATATTCATGTAGACTTCTTGGAGAATAAACCAAGTGATCCTGAGTCTGGACCTAATTGGCTATTTGATTTAGAGCCACTATCAAGGTCCATGAATTATATGCCTATAACTAAACCAGTTATCCAGGAAGAACCTATTGTTGACAATGCAGGTATACATGTTGATAAAGAGGAAGGTCACATGCAGTTGAACCCACTCCTATGTTTGATTATGTCACCATACCTATATGGAGTGATCAGTTTATGCATGCATCTGCTGCTGCCAAAAAGGAAGAAGAAAAGCAACAAGAGATGCCAGTTGATGAAACAATGTGATAAGTGTGAAAACACTCATCAATAATGATCCAAAACCCACTTAATACACAGTCAAATACATTATATTTAACTAAAAATTATCAGAATCACGTGGGTATTTGTGTTTCATGTGTTTTCAGGTAAAAAGATACATTTTGGAGCAAAGACACGTTTTCAAAGGATTTTTATGAATAAAAGACGAAGAAAATGACGATAGAGCTTTCGAGGACCTTACTTGTCACTACTTCAAAAATCAAGGACTGAAAGTGTAACTTTCAACAAGATGAAGGATGAAAAAGGAATTTACTTTAAGCCTTTATATATTTTTTATTAAAGAAGTGAGATAAAGGGCTAAATGGAAAATTATGAAAGTTATTTAACTTTCAATAAGGCTCGGTCAAAGTCAGACACAAACACACGCGTCTACTTTCTTCTTCAACGAATACAAGAGAGAGAAAGAAGGTTTAAAAGTCGTTCTATATCTTCTTCACCACATAACCTGTAAATCAATATCACAAGAAATTTACAAGGATTCAGGCAATGATCAAAACTACAAAAGTACTCATCACCATCTCCTCTACATGATGGTACCACTTAATTTGATCAAAAAGGAATCGAGAAGAAACACCCAAATCGGATGAAGAATGAAGAAGGTCAAGATCATCGTATTTTCCATGTGGCACGATTTAATTGGGTTGAACACGTCGAAGCTACATCAACATCTCTCGAAGACCTCTATAAATAGAAGATCAACACCTTTATTTCAGACGGTTAGCTTTAGGAGTAGATCACATATAGTAGGTGTAGTTAGTTAGATTGTTTAACTTTCTTTCACTTTTCTTGTTAAATCTTGTAACTGAATTAGTTAACCTTGTAACCGAATTCTGTTTTCTTCCATTAATGAAGTTCATAGTTTCATAAACCTTTCTTCTTCTTTTACTGTTATAAGCTTGGTTATGGAAGTTTAATCATCTCAATCTATTTTCTTTTAAATTGTTACTAAAATTGATTCCGCATAGTTTTTTGTATGATTGATACATTCGGTTAAGATTCTGATGGAACTTGCAATTAAATCCTCTTTTAATTCGACTACTAAACATCCCGTTCTGTTTGAAAGAAACCTGTAGTATAAACATTTTTTTAGCTTTTGGGAAGTTCATTGTTTTGTTCTATCATTTTCATAAACTGAGTTCAGTTTAGGATTGGTTGGAATCTGAATTTGCTAGAATGATTAGTTTATCAGTTAGTTTTTAGTAGTAAAATTAGTTCCTCTCATTCAGTTAGTAAGTAGTTGGTTAGCTTGTAAATTCGAGTAAGATTGCAGTTTTGAGTAATCAGTTTGATAACTAGTTTGGGTGTAGATTCGATATAAATCAGTTCATACAGTTTCAGAATCGAAGGTCCTGTTTTGTTTCGCTCGTTTTTGGTTTGAATTTGTAGGATCATCATGTTGAGTAGATTAGTTGGAGATACCATTCTTGTTTGATTCTCGAATTAGCAGTGTCGTAGCAGATATGTTCGAGTGTAGATGAAATTTCAGTTCGAGAATTATACTCGATCATTCTTAGACTAGCAGATAGAGAAAGCCGGCTCAGCGCCGCGCTTCGACTCAGCGGACTAAACGTCGGATGAATAGGTCAAGCACACTTTATTTTTCTACAAATTTTAGTCTAACCTGCTGTTAATCGTGTAGTCCAGTACTTGCTTGCAATATGTTTGGTATGATTTGATTTGTGATAATTGAATTTGTTCCTTTTCTGCTTTTAAGTTTCAGTATTAGTTCATTTAGATTTCTCTAAAATCTGCATTTTCTGTAAACTTGAATTTGGCAGAGTATAGCTATAAGTTTTCTGTTAGTTTCGACTTCCTGTTTTTTATCTAGCTAGATTTGCTCTTGTTGATTCGAGTTATAGAATTTGATTACAAATTGCTTCTTTGTTCACAATTTGATTAATAAGATAGTTGATTTAGTTTGATCTCATTTAGACATTCAATACACTGTGTAAATTAGTATCAGATTGTACATATCTGATAGTTAAGCTAGTGTTTGGTAGGAACTGATTTTTGGAGAAAATTGGTTAAATCAGTTTTAAAATTCAGTTTGGTAGATATACGTATTAAGCCCTCCATAGTGATCTTGCGTGTTTTAGTCACAGTCCAATTCCATTAGTCATTTACGTAGTTAGTCCAGTTAGTAATAATTTGTTTCCATTAATAGTCCATCTCAGTTAGTTTTGCCTTATTCTATTGGGCTTGTCTAGTTTAGTTGGGCTGCCAACTTAAGAATCAGTTCTACTTTTCGTTTTTTATAAAATTTGGATTTGGAACTTTGATTTCTTTTATAAAAAAAGTATTTTCATTTTTAATAAATTGAATTTTAGTCTTACAAAAATCACTTCAATCACATTTCTTATTTTAGAATATTATAATTCTTGATTGCCTCGTTTTCCGTGCATGTTTATTTTACATTTTTCATTTGTAGTATAAAATTTGTATTTTATGATTTTATATTCCGTGCATTTAATATGTGGTAATTGTAATGTGTTTTGTAGAATAGTACGTATACGTATATTAGATATTTTTACATTTTTACTTGCTTTGTGCCAATTAGACATAGATTACCATTCAAGATTTTATCACCAAAAACAATTAAGTCAAGCTTAAAACATTATATCAATTCGATTAGACCGAGAGAAAACGAACTAAAGACGAAATATTAAATGGCGCCGCTGCCAGTTCTTTTCGTGAAGATTAACGGTTTCGAGTGAGACATATTGGATTTTGGTATCCCTTCACTTTGTGAACGTTATTTTTACGTACTATAAATAAATAAAAAATCAAAAAGATAAAAATACAAAAAAAAAAATCAAAAAAATCAATTATTTTCCTAAAGAATTGAACAAAAAAAATAAATAATCCAAAAAGTAATCTTTTTCCTAAAAGATTACACCCAAAAATATATATTATATCGGTTTTCATCGTTTTTACGTACATATAGTATTTTTCTTAAAAAATCAAATAAATACAAAAATATTTTCTTTATATTATTATATGTAAATACGTATACGTATAAGAACAACCAATACACATATCTTCCATAAGTATTGCCGAGGCAATACACCGTGTTAGGGGGCGTTCCGGTCCTTGACACGTGTATCGATCGAATTTAATTCAGCAAGAATAGATAAATACTTCCAATAGGCAATGATTCGAAGAATACAAACTACAAAGTGAATAGAAAGGCGATGTCCTATAAAATACCATCTAAGGGTCAATAGGTACTTAAGTGCTTCGCGCCACCTAACCCCCCGTTCAATAGTGCATATTCTAAGAAGGAAGGCTTGATTGGGGGTCTTGCACCCAAGTAGTAATTACATATATTATATTTTCTTGTGGATATTAATTATTGCACCTCGAGGGAAATAATCTCTTCTCCTTCAAAAGTCGACCGAGAGCTTATCTCTCACTCCTCGAGTTTACTTACACGTGTACTCGCACACGTGTAAACATACCACCTTTGGTGAATTACTTCCTTCCCTGAGGAAGCTTTTAGAAGTCATTTCACTTGTATATACATTCGACCATTTTGCCAGACATGGATAATCGTCCTATTTTGGAGATATTACAAGACGAGCATTATCGAGCTGTGTATGGGCCTTGTGCGACTTGTGGAGGACCGCATGGTGAAAATAATTGTCATCTATACGCGAGTGATTATGATCAAGGGTTTAATGAGGATTTTAAAAATCAAGAATTTTTAAATCAAGACGATTTTCAAAATGAAGAGAATTTTCAAAGTCATAATCAAACAACCTTTCACAATCAAGGCATTTTTCATTTCTTGAGTAAAGACGCTTTTAAATTTGTAATGCAAGCACTTGAGAAAATGAAAGAGGGAACTGATCTGAACATCTTAGGCTTGCGAACAGACGTCTTGCGACTCATGAGACCTGACGATGCTTCACCTGATGATGAGCCTTCTTTGAGAGTAGATGTTGAGGATGATACACTTAGTGATGTTCCTATTATAGACCCTTCCATCTCTCCACCGACTATACTTGAGCCATACACACCTTCATCACCTTTACCTCACATGGGACCCACCAACTCTTTAACCATGGGGGACGAGCCTCTTAACACTAATACAAATACCGATTTGGATGAATTAACCGCTTCTAGTGTTGAGAACCTTATCCCAATCCAAAGAGAGCTGGAGGGTGTTTCCAATGAACCATGTGATGAGCTTTGTATTGATGCCTCTTCTCCTCATGATCACATTGAGATTTTATCACATATTGACCTTCATGCTACTACTAGTGATTTTGGTGACTTTGATCTTGATGAATTGTTTAAAGAAAGGGATAATGAGATTGAGGAAGAGTTTGTGAAAGACTTGCCACAAATGGAGGATGATGATTGTGATTCTAGTGACGCATCTTATGCTATATCATCCAATGATTTATCTTGTCAAGATAACATTCCTAATTTGGATGGAGAGTTTGCTCCTATAGGAAATGTGGATCCTTCTCCTCTTCCACCTTATGATTCTTGTGATGGAACCTTTGATGATCTTTCTGATAGTGATGAGTCCTTTACTTCTGATGATGATGACTCTATTTCTTCTATGACTCCTTCACCTATTTCTCTAAGTTATTTTGTGATACATTCAAATCCTCTTTTTGAGACATGTTTTGATAATCCACTTTTTGAGGGTGAAGAACCTAATAATGAGTCTATAGAAGAAGAACCCTTGATTTATCATCCTTCACTGGTTTTTGAGGATACACCTATTAATTTACATGATCATATCATCCCTTTGAGTGATTCTCTCATTAATACACCTCCTTTTGAGCCTTATGTTCCCACCTTCCCACCCTTGAAGTTGGTTATTGATGAAGATCCTTTCCTCTTAGAGATTGATAATTTTTCATCTAAGGCACCTTTAGAACCTAAAACCTTTGATATGGACTCTTTTATGGAGATTGATGCCACCATAGAGGATACTCTTGCACATTTTGATATAGAGGTCAACGATAGTGTTTCTAATTTGGAATAGGAGGTTTGTCTTATTACTGCATTGCTTTTTGGGAACATAGAGCCTACACCTCCTCCACAAGACACTATTAATTTTGATCCTCCTTTCACTATGCTATCTATGGAAGATTACCCACCTTTTGATGATGATGACGAGCCTAACATGGACATAATAGTTATGAATGTTTTGATACCTACACCTTCATTGTCTCATGATGCTTTGATCACTAAGGGGGAATCTTATATGGTTGATATGAGCTCATCTTTTTATTTTCCCATGAAGGGAAAGGTTTTTGATCCTGGGATACGTATGTTTGGGAAAAATTGGTTTTCATCTACTCCACTTAAGAGTGTGATTTCTATTGAGATGGAATTCTTGTTTGAGCTTACTTTGGTGATATTACCTACTTTGGAGTTGTTCACATGTAGAGATGGCAACTATGTATTTGATCCTTGTGTGCTTCCTATATGAGAGATTTCGTATGTTGTACAAACTTGAGACACGTTAGACCGTTCCATTTATCGAGGCGGATATTGTAAATCTTATAGTAAATGGCAACGTGCTAAGTTTGAGAGTTTTATGTGAGACGTGCTTCAAAGTGGATATCATTTATTCTCCATGATGGTTTACCCAAGGAAAACTTAATTCGGGGCCGAGTCGAGCTAGCGACTTAGGTTTAAAAAAACTCAAGCATTGAATAACTAAGTTAGAAAACTTAGATTTTCAATAGGTTAGGTTTAATTAAAAGGATGATATAGTAGAGTTGAAGTGAAGGGGTGCTTTTCTTCGTCTTTTGTTGTTTGTTTCAAGGGTTTCTCTCTCTCATTTCATTCTTGGAGCTTATGGAGGAGGCCCGTGTATCCGGTTCACTTCGATTAGTTTTTGCTATTATGATATTCAACACTTGTGCTTAAAATGAATACCCTATAGTTGATATTTTCTTAGCTTGGGTTAAGCAAAGTAATCAATGTCATAAGTGTAGGGGAGTTTACTTCATACTCTTAAACATTAAGGATAATGTTTATCTTATGTGTAGGGGAGACTTCTATCGAAGTGACCTTACCTAGACCATTGCCTTAACTTCATGATAACTTGGAAAATTAATTTTTTCAAACATTTTTCAAATTTTTGATCTACTTTGGCCACAAAAAATATGCATTCATGATTTTTGCATTAATCATTTTTCATTTGTATAACACATTTGCATTGTATATATTTCTGCTTTTGTTCTTTATGAAAAATTGAAAAAAAATATATAATAAGAACATGGTTTAACAAATATAGACGTCTTTGACATATTAGGCCCGCCATGGATATTTTGACTCAACCCGAGTTTGCTTATCTTAGCATTCTCTAGCTATTATCCTTAACCATGTAGTACTTCATTGGTCTATTAGGCTAAGCATCCACCAATCTCATTATTTGAAATTTTAAATTTGTGGAGAATGGGAAATGATAGAGTTGAAGCAAGTATAAAAGGGCTAGATAAACTTCATGATAATTACTTGTGGCTAAACCCTTCTCTTCTTTACCTATATTTTCTTCGCACATATATATGTTAATAAATAATCAAGAACGGTTTTAATTGGTATGTAATCTCTTATGCATTTTTGTCTAATCATTCATGGTTGATATAAGTACGTCTTAAGATTCTAAGTTAGAACATTTTATGTGTACTAGACTTATGTCATGCTTAATACTTAGCGGGTGTTTTTCCTTTTATTCTTTTCCACTTTCTTTGTGAGGAATAAAGAAAAATAAGAGCGGCTTACAAAAAAATGAGTGGCTAGAGAAAAAAAAAGAAAAAAAAGAAGAAAAGAAAAAAAAATAATTATACAAGACTCCCAATAGGGGCAGTAAAGTGTTAATTATAGTAACTATTAGATTCCAATATTACCTTGACGGGTTGCGGGGATTTAATAGTTGCTCCAATCCAATATTACCTTGACGGGTTGCGGGGTTGAAGATCCAAGGTCTCAAAAAGGTGGCGGATGTAAATTATTGCGTGAGTTTTATTTTTTTCTTTCCTTAGCGAGTGTGTAGCTACATATGAAAGCATGACATGAGGATTTTACACATAAGACGAATGACTTCTTACTCTTGAAAAGACTTATATTAATTGTGAGCGGTTTTTCAAGTAATGGATGAGAGGATTACTTAGGATTAAAACCGTGCTTCCTTATTTTTGGATTTTGCATTTCTTATACTTCACGCTTGAAATAATGACAAATTTGCCCACAAGCAATTTGCTCAACTAATAACCGGTTCCACATTTAATTGTCATGAATAATTTGATGCACTTTTTACTTGTGAATACAATGATCCCATTTTTAAGCTTGGTATGGGGAAAGTGAAACTTGAGGGTGATAAGTGTCCATGGTACCCAAGCCCTAATCAAAGTCATTGAATTCTTTATGAGTTATTTTCATCAAAACCATTTCAAGAAAATCCAAAAAGATATAAATAGAATTGTTTCTTGTGTATTGCATTGTTAAAAAAAATCAAAATCATGCATCATATAGTGTAGAGTAGTGTAGATGCATTCCATATTGGCCAAGGTGGGCTAATTATGAGAAAAGTGTAACTTGGTGCTTTAAAATGCTGCATTGCATGAGGTCATGGCAATGGTCAAGTGGAGGGGAGTTGATAAGTGTGAAAACACTCATCAATAATGATCCAAAACCCACTTAAAACATAGTCAAATACATTATATTTAACTTAAAATTATCAGAATCACGTGGGTATTTGTGTTTCATGTGTTTTCAGGTAAAAAGATACATTTTTGAGCAAAGACACGTTTTCAAAGGATTTTTATGAATAAAAGACGAAGAAAATGACGAAAGAGCTTTCGAGGACCTTACTTGTCACTACTTCAAAGATCAAGGACTGAAAGTGTAACTTTCAACAAGATGAAGGATGAAAAAGGAATTTACTTTAAGCCTTTATATACTTTTGATTAAAGAAATAAGATAAAGGGCTAAATGGAAAATTATGAAAGTTATTTAACTTTCAATAAGGCTCGGTCAAAGTCAGTCACAAACACACGCGTCTACTTTCTTCTTCAACGAATACAAGAGAGAGAAAGAAGGTTTAACAGTCGGTCTATATCTACTTCACCACATAACCTGCAAATCAATATCACAAGAAATTTACAAGGATTCAGGCAATGATCAAAACTTCAAAAGTACTCGTCACCATCTCCTCTACATGATGGTACCACTTAATTTGATCAAAGTGGAATGGACAAGAAACGTCCAAATCGGATAAAGAATGAAGAAGGTCAAGATCATCGTATTTTCCACGTGGCACAATTTAATTGGGTTGAACACGTCGAAGCTACATCAACATCTCTCGAAGACCTCTATAAATAGAAGATCAAGACCTTCATTTCAGACGGTTAGCTTTAGGAGTAGATCACACACAGTAGGTGTAGTTAGTTAGATAGTTTAACTTTCTTTCACTTTTCTTGTTAAATCTTGTAACTGAATTAGTTAACCTTGTAACCGAATTCTGTTTTCTTCCATTAATGAAGTTCATAGTTTCACAAACCTTTCTTCTTCTTTTACTGTTATAAGCTTGGTTATGGAAGTTTAATCATCTCAATCTATTTTCTTTTAAATTGTTACTGAAATTATTCCGCATAGTTTTCTGTATGATTGATACATTCGGTTAAGATTCTAATGGAACTTGCAATTAAATCCTCTTTTAATTCGATTACTAAACATCTCGTTCTGTTTGAAAGAAACATGTAGTATAAACGTTATTTTTTAGCTTTTGGGAAGTTCATTGTTTTGTTCTATCATTTTCGTAAATTGAATTTAGTTTAGGATTGGTTGGAATCTGAATTTGCTAGAATGATTAGTTTATCAGTTAGTTTTTAGTAGTAAAATTAATTCCTCTCATTCAGTTAGTAAGTAGTTGGTTAGCTTGTGATTCGAGTAAGATTACAGTTTTGAGTAATCAGTTTGATAACTAGTTTGGGTGTAGATTCGATATAACTCAGTTCATACAGTTTCAGAATCGAAGGTCCTCTTTTGTTTCGCTCGTTTTTGGTTTGAATTTGCAGGATCATCATGTTGAGTAGATCAGTTGGAGCTACCATTCTTGTTTGATTCTCGAATTAGCAGTGTCGTAGCAGATATGTTCGAGTGTAGATGAAATTTCAGTTCGAGCATTGTACTCGATCATTCTTAGACTAGCAGATAGTGAAAGCCAGCTCAGCACCGCGCTTCGACTCAGCGGACTAAACGTCGGATGAATAGGTCAAGCACACTTTATTTTTCTGCAAATTTTAGTCTAACTTGCTGTTTATCGTGTAGTCCAGTACTTGCTTGCAATATGTTTGGTATGATTTGATTTGTGATAATTGAATTTGTTCCTTTTCTGCTTTTAAGTTTCAGTATTAGTTCATTTAGATTTCTCTAAAATCTGCATTTTCTGTAAACTTGAATTTGGCAGAGTATAGCTATAAGTTTTCTGTTAGTATCGACTTCCTTCTTTTTATCTAGCTAGATCTGCTCTTGTTGATTCGAGCTATAGAATTTGATTACAAATTGCTTCTTTGTTCACATATTGATTAATGAGATAGTAGATTTAGTTTGATCTAATTTAGACATTCAATACACTGTGTAAATTAGTATCAGATTGTACATATCTGATAGTTAAGCTAGTGTTTGGTAGGAATTGATTTTTTGAGAAAAAATGGTTAAATCAGTTTTAAAATTCAGTTTGGTAGATATACGAATTAAGCCCTCCATAGTGATCTTGCGTGTTTTAGTCACAGTCCAATTCCGTTAGTCATTTACGTAGTTAGTCCAGTTAGTAATAATTTGTTTCCATTAATAGTCCATGTCAGTTAGTTTTGCCTTATTCTATTGGGCTTGTCTAGTTTAGTTGGGCTGCCAACTTAAGAATCAGTTCTACTTTTCGTTTTTTATAAAATTTGGATTTGGAACTTTGATTTCGTTTATAAAAAAAAGTATTTTCATTTTTAATAAATTGAAATTTAGTCTTACAAAAATCACTTCAATCACATTACATATTTTAGAATATTATATTCTTGATTGCCTCGTTTTCCGTGCATGTTTACATTACATTTTTCATTTGTAGTATAAAATTTGTATTTTACAATTTTATATTCCGTGCATTTAAAATGTGGTAATTGTAATGTGTTTTGTAGAATAGTACGTATACGTATATTAGATATTTTTACATTTTTACTTGCTTTGTGCCAATTAGACATAGATTACCATTCAAGATTTTATCACCAAAAACAATTAAGTCAAGCTTAAAACGTTATATCAATTCGATTAGACCGAGAGAAAACGAACTAAAGACGAAATATTACAATGCATGTATCTTCATCCGCTGACACAACCCAACCAGACGCTGACACATGGAATTCAGCCGCTAACAGTCTGTTTGGAAATTTATTCTCTTCCTCCAACAGAAACATTTTTGAACATGTTGAAGAACCCATACCCAATCAAGATGTCAGCGGCTCAGTTCCATCCGCTGACAACATATCTCTAAGTAAAAGTGGTAATGGGAGTAGAAATAAGGATGATATTGGCAAGATGGAGTCCACTATTCATGACAACTCATTATTTAGGGGAGGAATACTTACAAAGGTGCCCAAAGATCATCCTCCTAGCCAAATAATTGGTGATATTCAGACTCATGTTCAAACAAGGAGAACTAAGAAGACTCAAGGTGGATTCATTGTTAATATACACAAGAAGGAAGGTACTCCTTTTGTTCAAGAATGTTTGTTTGCCTGTTTTCTCTCTCAGTTAGAACCAAAGAAGATTTTTGATGCTCTTAAAGAAGAAAGCTGGATTAAAGTAATGCAGGATGAGCTTCATCAGTTTGCTATTAAAGATGTTTGGGAGCTTGTAGATTATCATAGGTATGTCAGGCCTATTGAGACAAGATGGGTTCTAAGAAATAAGAAAGATGAGAGAGGAATTGTTATCAGAAACAAGGCAAGATTGGTTGCTCAAGGATATACTCAGGAAGAAGGTATTGATTATGAAGAGGTTTTGGCACCTATTGCTAGATTTGAAGAAATAAGGATTTTCCTAGCCTATGCTTCCTGCATGGGTTTCAAAGTCTACCAAATGGACGTGAAGAGTGCATTATTGTATGGCATAATTAAAGAAGAAGTTTATGTCATGCAGCCTCCTGGTTTTGAAGATTCTGAGCATCCATATTAAGTTTATAGAGTGAAGAAGTCTATGTATGGTCTTCATCAGACCCTTAGAGCTTCGTATGGTACACTTTCCACTTACTTGGTGGAAAATGATTTCAAAAGGGGCACCATAGATCAAACATTGTTTACAGAACAGGAAGGGAAGGACTTTCTTCTTGTTCTGGTCTATGTAGATGATATTATCTTTGGTTCATCTAACAAAAGAATGAGTGATGACTTCTCCAAACTTATGACTGATAAGTTTCAGATGAGTGCTATGGGAGAGATGACTTCCTTTCTTGGTCTACAAGTTTAGCAGAGAGAAGATGGTATTTTCATCTCTCAAGATAAGTATGTGGCTGAGATTTTGAAGATATTTGGTTTCTCATCACATGAAAAACGGGCTAGCACTCCTATGGACATGGAACATCCACGAGGAAAGATTGGAGAGGGTAAAGAAGTGGATGTCAGACATTATAGATCAATGATTAGCTCATTGATGTATCTTACAGCTTCAAGACCTGATATCATGTTTGCAGTATGTGCATGTGCACATCATCAAGTGACTCCTAAGGAATTTCACCTTCCTGCATTAGGATTGTGGTATCCTAGAGAGTCTCCTTTGGATCTTATTGGCTATTCGGATAGTGATTATGGAGGTGATAATCATGATAGAAAATCCACAACTGGTGGATGCCAATTTCTTGGGAGCAGGCTAATTTCTTGGCAATGCAATAAACAAACAGTGGTGGCCAATTCAACAACAACGGCTGAGTATGTAGCAGCTGCTGCATGTTGTGGGAAAGTGTTGTGGATTCAAAATCAGCTTTTGGATTATGGGTACAATTTTAAGCATACCAAGATTTTTGTGGATAATAACAGTACACTTTGCATTATAAAAAATCCTGTACATAATTCTAAAACTAAACACATAGAAATTAGGCATCATTTTATAAGGGATTGTCTTGAAAAGGGTTTAATACATCCAGATAGAGTAGACAAAGAGAATAATGTGGCTGATATTTTGACTAAACCTTTTGATGTTGGGAGGTTCCAGTACTTGGTAACAATTATTGGAATGATCAATCCATAAAATATATGTTTTTGACCTTATTGTATAGTATGTACAAGATATGAATTGTTATTATTCCATATAAATATGTTAGATTTTCCACTATATTTTCTAACACTAACAAAGGCATTTTATCCGCTGACAAGTGGATTTTGGCCGATGTCATCCTATAATAGTTTTTGGTGGTTTTTCATCCAATCATGCAGGCAGGTTGAGCATTGTGCAAAAGGATACAAAGTTGCTTATGGACTTACAAGGCTTGGCAAATGTTTATTTATGATGGTTGGAATGTTTACATTCCTATCTTGAAATAAAAATTTGTCATATATATTTCTTTTGAAATTTGTGTAAGTTTAAGGGGAGGTTTAGGAAACCTTTAGGTATTTGGGGTACTCATAGAGTGCTCTTATCCCGATTCTAGATTGTATCCACTAGTGCATATGATTTAGGGATAATGAAGGCTTTTTCTTTTTAAGAATTGTTGGAATTTCTAGTTCTCGAGGCAGTGTAGCATGCAAAGTTGATATACTATGCATGTTGCCAACACTTTTTGGCCTAGAATTGGGATTGGTTGGTTGGGAGACTTTGTGTAGATAAAAATGAGCTTACTTGGAAGTTACCAAAGGTTTATATAAGATAAATTCACTCTAAAGGACTTACTTTAGCAAGGTTCACTTGAGGACAGTTATATCTATCTTGCTTATGCAAGTGTGTATAATTGGACAGATAATGCTAATTTCAGTATGTGTTAGATATGAGTTATCTTCTTTAGGGTAAATCTCTTGGTTAATGTCTTTTTATTTTCTTTCTTTTTATTTTTTTCTGTCGACACATAGTGGTTCATCCGCTCACAAGCGCATTTTCAAACGCTGACATGGCAAATTTACATGCTGACAAAATACAGTCGTTACCCGTTGATACTTGAATTTTGACCGTTGAAGAACACTGGGTCCCACCTAGTTGTTACTTTTACGATTTTTTGGGCCGTAATTTTATGAGATTTGGTAATTTCTTTAAAACCTAAGAGATAACTTATTATTTTGCAAGATTTTCATCATTATATTTTGAATAGCTTACCTCTTTTTCAACCAATAGTATCCTAGTTTACCTCTTATATATACGGCTCATACTATTTACAACAGGGTAACTTGCTTGATTGTCTCTTATCTTCTGCATAACTTTTCATTATCATTTTTATTCATCTTAACCTTTCACAAACAGTTTTCATGGCTCCTTTATTTAAACCTGCTGGTGCTACTTTGGGATTCAGGGATCAACATAACATGATCGCCTATCTTGAGGCTGATGACACACATCAATCTCAATACACAAGAACGATTGAGTATCTCTTGGCTTCTAACTTAAGGTATGATTTGACTCATGCTCTACTCATTCCTATCACACACATCAAACAGTTTTGGAACACTACAAGTTCTGAAATAGTTGATGGAGTGATTACATTGTCAGGGACTGTTCATGGGACACAATGGGTGGTCACTGAAGCACTTATTCGTCAAGCTTTACAGCTTGATGTTGCTGATGGTGTGACTACCCTTTCCCATGATCAGTTAGAAGAAGGACATAGAGGCTTGGGATATAAGTTTCCCCCTGAGGGAAAAATTAATAAATATTCAAAAGAATAATTTCCCCCAGCCTGGGAGTTCTAGATACATGTCCTCTTGTAGTGTCTTAGTCCTAAGTGTACATCTTAGTCCTAAGTGTACATGATGCTGAGAGAAGTTTGCCTAATGAATCCATTTTGAGGAGTCAAATCCCAAATTTGGAGGAGGGCAGTTTGCAACCACTCTTTGTTTTAGAATTGACGGTTATCTGCATTGGCTTGCAAAAGTCCAATGTGGAACTTGTACAAAAACCACTGACCAAGGCCTTGACCTCAATCAATTGAGGGAGAGGATAGTTGTTTTGGAGGTTGTTGGCTCAAGGAAAAGGAGAGCTATGGTTTTTTCCTCTGAAGATGATTCTTACAAAGGAGAGGATGAACCTACTTAGCCATTCAATTTGAGTGATAAGGGGTCCCATGAAGGTTCGTATGGGACAAAGGAGGTAGCTGAGGCACTTACAGGGATGAAGGAACAACCTGCTACCTTTTTGGTCACTCCTATGAAGCAGTCTTTCACTAAAATAATGTTACAAGCTAGTGGATTATCAGCCGCTGACAAGGGCAACTTGAACGCTGACACGCCTATTTCAGCCGCTGACCGGATTCCAAGTGTGACTGGTGTATCCCAACCACCATTCATGATCAACGAGCCTTCCACTCAGGTATAGTCTTCTACTTTACCCTCTATTGATGCTATGGATAAGGGTAAAGTTGTGTGAGTAGTAGAAGATGTTCCTAAAGATGCAGCCCAAAAAAAGTTTGATGAAATGCTTGCTCATCAGTTGCAAGAGCAAGAAAAGAAGGGGCTTTAGAAGGATAATATTGAAGCCCAAATTCTCACATCTAAATCTGAAGGTGATGAAGATGATGGTTCTCGTGATGATGAAAGTTCACAAAGCTCAGTTGTTGATATGAGCAATTTGGTGGACTCTGAGAAATTGGAATATAGGGAGGATGAGCTAGCAAGGGAAAATCTTAGTGAGTTAAAGAAATTGTAGATTTTGATATTCCTCATGTGTCTACTATGTATTTCAAATGGGAAGAGGCTTGTGTAAAGAATCTAGATATAACTTTGACAGAACAAATTTGGGGTATGAAGATCTTATTAAGAGTTCATATGATTGTAAAGTCATTTTGACACATAGGGCAAACAGGGTACTCTTTGAAAACAAGACATCTAGAAGGGAGCTTTACAACATGTTACTTAGATGCCATCAAACAGGATGGACTTGTGCTAAATTGAGGAAGCTGTATTTTGAGCATTTGGAGTAATATGCCTATCCCATTTGGGAATCTGTATGTAAGGAAAACACATTCAGATTGTTGTCTGCAGAAAGACAAGAAGAGATTGAAGAAGAGCTAAAGATCAAGAAAGCTTTAGTTATGCCTAAACCAGTGAAGAAAAGATTCAATCTAAACTTCCCAGTGCTTAATCAGTTGAAACCACATAAAGTGGTCTTGAAGAGGAACTTGGTACTTTCTCCACTGATGGCATCTGATTTAGTTGCAGTTGTGCCTCTTGACTTTAGAAATCCAATCATTAAGTATGAAGAATATTCTATTGGATTTTGGATGATCACCAAGGCTGGTGATAAGGTACACACTTTTACTTCCTTGGTGTCTTTGTTTGCCAGTTTGGATAGGGAGGATGTGGAAACTCTGTGGATTTTGATGAAGGAGAGTATGAGGCTGAAGCTCCTTCATCATTGAATGGAATAAAGATCTAGACAACATTCAAAAGAATGTTTGCCCATGATATTGATGATCAAGTGTGGTCGGATCTGGATGATTTGAGTAGCTTGAAGTGGCATTTGTATTCAGCTGTTGGTGTGTTTCATTTGAGAACTACAAAGTTTGCAGAGTACTTACTGATAGATGAGAAGTATTGATAGGTGTGTAAACACCCATCCTCTTTACCACTTAATTACATTAATAACCAAGCCAAAACGTGTATTTTATGTCATTTATGTCGAAAGTATGCGTGGTTTGTGTTTTTGTTGTGATTTAGGACGAAATTGTGAAAAGGAGAGAAAACACGGGCATTTACGGGCTTTTATCGAAGAAAAAGACGAAAGAGAAGTCAAGAAGTCAAGAGTGCAAAAATAACGGAAGTCCAAGACCAATTATGAAGATTTATCGAGGAAAAAGTCAAAAGACGGAAGTTTACTAAGGCCGAAGAACTCGAGTCTTATTTATGAAGAGAATTAAAAGACGAGTTCAAAGAAATCCCGAGCCAAAAGTCATTAAAGTCCAAGATTAAAGAAGATTAAAGGCTTAAGGACCTAATGGTGCAATTAAGAGAAAATGAAGGAGGGGAGGAAGCTTCCTAAGCAATCCCTAATCCTCCCCAATATATAGATTAGGATCTTAATCATTTGTTTTTGTTAGATAGTTTGACACACTATTTCTTCCATTTTATTTACCTTGCACTTTTAAATACATGTCATTTAATTTCTTGTCCAATTTAAATACCTTGTCTTGCACCTTAAATACATTTAATTTCAAGTAAGTTTCCATTTAATTCTTGTCAATCTTTATCTTTATTGTTTGATCTCCTATCTACCTTTCTTTAATCTTTGATCTTTATTGTTCATGTTCATGTTCTTATTTTATTGATTTGATTTAAGTGGGTTTTGATTAATTTGTTCATTATTGTTAGTTTGATTGTCTAGGATTGTTTGTTTATGATTAGTAGATGTTATTTGTTTAGTTTGATTTAATCTTTTGGTTGATTTGATCAAGTTTTATCTAGATCCGTATTATCCTTGTTCTTCCTTGTTTTTCGCCTGTTCTGTTACTGTATTCCAGGGATATTCCGAATCAACAGTGCATTCCGGATCAAGGATCAATGGAAAAAGTTGTTCATTCGGAATATCAATTGTTCCGAACCAAAGTCGTTCTTCCGGAATATTGGACATTCCGGATCAAGGAGATTCATTCGGAATATTTATTATTCCGGATCAATACCTTCATTCGGAATATATATTATTCCGGATCAATACTTTCATTCGGAATATTTGACATTCCAGATCAACAGAATATTCCGGATCAAGGGAATATTCCGGATCAACCTCTCATTCCGAATCAAATAATATTCCGGATCAAGCAAGTTCATCCAGAATAATTTATTATTCCGGATTAAGGAGTTTATTCGGAATATTAAGACATTCCGGATCAAGGGTTTTATTCGGAATAATATTCCGGATCAAGAGATATTCCGGATCAAGGGCAACATTCCGGATCAAGACCATTATTCCGAATAAAGAAGTTTATTCTGGATAGGTGACATATTCCGAGTAAGCTTTTTATTCCGGATCAAAGTTTTGGGTAAATATTCCGAGTGAAGAAAAACATTCCGAACGAAGGTGACATTCCGGATGAGTGTTTATTCCGAATGAGGGTATTATTCCGGATGAGCTAATTTTCAGGTTTCTTTAATTTCAGTTTTTAAATTTTTTGGTTTTAATTTTCAAACTTTCTTCTTCCCGCCTTTTTACTTAGTCGCACTTTACAATTACTTGCCTTACATTTATTTTAGCCTTGCCTTAGTTTTAAGTTTTAGTTGCGTTTTAAGTTTACCTTAGTTAGATTTAAGTTTGCGTTATTTATTTTTTAGTTCCTTTTACTTTTCGTCACGCTTTTAATTACTTGCCTTTTACTTTAAATTAGATTTAGATTTACTTTAAAGTCATTTTACTTTAATTGTTTTGCACATTTAATTACTACAACGACACAACTATTTGTTCCACCAAAGAACGAATGAGTCGCATAGTTAAACCAGATCAATTCGATTAGACCAACACACCGAACTTTAATTTTTATACGGGCAAGAACCATGTATCAAGTATCCTCTATCAAAAGACTTATTGAAGAAATTGATCACCACTAGGCTTGAAGTTGACTACACCAGTGATGTTAGCATGGACTTTATTAGATTTATATATCCTCAGATTCAGGAGTAGGTTTTATTTGTAAGAATCCTCTTTGTATTTTGTTTTTATTTAGACACATGAACATCAGTATAAGAATCAAGTTTAGGGGAGGAATGTTGGGAATAAAATTAGCTACATCACTATGCCGCTGATAAAGGGATTTCAGACGCTGACAAGAGTATTTAGGCGCTGACAGATTAGACACTGGCAAGAAATATTTAAGCGCTGACAGAAGAAATCCCAGTTATTATCAAATACTTAGTCAACATGTTTGTATACTTAGGAAAATATATATTCTATATTGTATTCTCATTGTTTATCTTTTCCTAAAATAGTTGATAGGTAGATTATTGTTTAAGACTCCTTGTGTTATAAAAGGAGGTCATAGGGTGTAGTATTGATATACGTTTACACACTTCCATTGTACGCAAGTTTTATCAATCGAAGTGAAAGTTTGGTTTATATTGTGTTTAGCATTGTTCTTGATTCTAAGTGTTAATTTTGCATAACACTTAGATTGTTGTTAACACAAAGTTTCTATACATGTTAATCTTGATTCAATCTCGTTAACACAAAGCTAATCGATCTAAGTTTGGGATCAACAACAATGTGGGGTGATCTCCTCTACTTAAACTTCTAACAAAAGTTAAGAGTCTAAGCTCCAATCTAAACGTTCATATGCTCCTTGGCTATATGGTTTAGTTGGTATTGAGAGATAAGGTTTTTCTAGAGTTTCAACTCTTATCATGATTAACCTTTTCTCTCCTAATATGCACTCCTTAAATAGGCAATGCAAAAACTAGGGTTTGCATTTCGCATGTTCCTATGCATGGGCTTATCCAGTGGGTGGTTGATGCCCATGCTGGATAAATAGTACAAAGTACTAATAAACTATTCTAGGAAAAGATAAAGGTTGTACTTCTAGCTAACTATACAAGCAACCTACTTTGACTTTAAGTAATCTTTTCCCGCCTAATGCAAACCATCAGAATACTGAAGTGTCTTTAGCATTCTAGAGGAGATCGACATCATTCAATTTGGTATTATCAAGCCAAACTAAACTGAAAGCTCTTCTTCAAGACTTGTTCTTTAGCAACTAGACCGCCTAGTCTTTGAAGCAAAGACTCCTAAGTCTTTTAAGTTCTATAGAAGATGAAAGTTGAACATCCTTCAGCAAAACATTCTTCAGTAGGAATCTATGTTCCTCTGGTCATGCTTCAGCAGAGTCACCTTTCTGTTGAACATGAAACACTTAGGGGTATTTTATATTCAAATCCTAGAGTTGCTTCAGGGTCAGTAAATACTGACCCACCAATCTCCCCCTATTTGGATATACAAATAACCTACGTCTAAAGTCAGTAGTAAGTGAGCATAACAACTTCTTCTTACTTGCGCTGGACAATAAAGTACTTATAAACATCAGATAATCATTTATTAAGAAAAAAATTATAAATTACAACTGAAACATTACAAATGATTATTTAAACTTCCTTAGGCCTAAGTCCTTCATTGATAGGAGTCTAAACTGATGGATCTGAGTTTTTGTAGTCTAATATAGCAAGTAAGCACATGCTGAAGGTTCTTGCAACTTCAGTAAGTCTTGGACCTCCATGATGAGAATAAAATATCCTTTGAACATTCCAAAGTAGTTCATTGTTCATTTCATCGAGGTCACTAATACCAACAAAGTCTTGACGTTCACGATGATTGAACATTATCAATCCCAACTCTGGTTCTTCTAGTACATGCCCAGGGAGATGATTCAGAAACTGAACAATGCCTTTGTATTTCTTTGTGGTGACAAAGATGTCACCAACACCAGGTTTAACCAGATTAGCTCTTTTGTTCAGCTCTAGAATAGGATCTTGATCCTCCATTGAAACTTCAGTGCTGATGTTGAGGATCTCACCCATCTTGAGATGGTTTCTCATTGAGTGATCAATTTGATGCGGACTTCATCCCATCTCTTAGACTTTATCTTTTCAAGTTTTTCATTCATTTCTAGCCATTCAGTGTAAGAGAGTTCCTTTGCTTGGAAGTCCTCTAGGATCTCATCAGTCCCATCACCCCTACAGAAACTCAGATGATTATCACCTCTGCTGGTAAGCATATCAATGTTTGTGATTTCTGAGAGATTTCTTCCGTTTAGCCTTGTTATACAAAATTTTTCATATAACATCTTTCTCTTGAAGAGGTTTTATACTTTAGGTTTTCCAATTGCTTCATAGAAGCTCATCTTCAGATTTTTTAGTTTCTCTTCTTCATTTAGCCTGTACACCCTGTCAGTGTCTTCTTGAGTGGCCACCCCAACTTTGATTAGGTTTTCATTCAGTGTAAAATCACGTTTGTTCTTGGGATGGATAGGGGTGAACCATCATCAATCGTGTCGCTACTGGTGGTAAGACCTTCAACATGACTCTCCTTAGCTGAAGACTCCCCCTTAGTCTTAGCTGGACTCTTCTCATCAAATGGTGACTTATAAAAAAATTGTTGCTTATGAGCCTTCTTTTGAGCATGTTTGTGAAATAGCTCCTGAATACTGTTTTTCTTACCCTAAGCAGAAGATTACCCAGCAACTTCTGATGACATACCAGCAGGTAAGAAGGAACAAATATAATCAAGGGTGGAGGATACCTTGGTCAACATTGCTGATACATGTTCATGAGCATTCAGTTTCTTTTGCAACTCTTTAGATAAGGTCCACTTTTGTTTCTCTAGCAATGCCACCCTATCCTTGATCTTTGAAACAGAGTCACATAAGTCATTTACTTGGCCAAGAACTAGTGTGAACTCTGGTGGAAACTCCATGGAAGCACCAGTGATGGAGTCCATGAGTGATGACATCTCTTGCTTAAGGGAAGTAGTGGTGGCCACATCTTTGACCAAAGGCTTCAGAGCAGCAAGAATAACATCTTTTATTTGTTAAGTAGTGGGAGGAATTAGTGTTGCTTTAAGTGTTGTAAGTTCAGCATCAACAATAACCTTTTCCTCTTTGAGCTTAGCCACCTATGACTGAAGAGCTAACACCTGATTGTCAGTTCTTTTACCTGAATGGTTATGGGGAATGGTAGCATGAAGGTAGGTTCGGCAAACTCCTCATCTGGCTCACTCTTATCACGATTTACTGGAGCCCTTTCATCAAACCTAAGATCCTTTTTCAAGTCTTCAAAAGACATGTTGATTATAAAAGAAGGCAAGTGTCCCACCTTAGCTCCAGTGGTGAGAGGCACTTCCTTTGTTGTCTTTTGAGCATCACCTCCTGTGTGTGGATCAGCTTCAAGTCCTTCACCACCAGGGTTGGTTTTACCTGATGGATCCCGAGAAAACGTCTCTGATGAGTTAAGATCAATGATTATGTTTTTGGTTCCTTCAGTAGGCCCCTGTTGTGGGGGTGGTACATCATTAGAAACAGATAGTCCAGGGTCAGTGTCAGCTGTTGTATTTGCTGACGTCTCATGCCCTGATGTTGACTCAAAGTGACAAATGATAGAGTTTGGTAAAGAAATTGGAAATATTCAAATTTAAATTACTTACCAATGCTGACTCCACACTACTGAGCCGAGGGTGCACTCTATCTTCACCCTTATCCCCTAAAGAAGTTGGGATAGGGGTTGCCTTCAGGGCCTCTTTATGCATGTCACCTCCAGCAAAGGCTGGAGGTGATGTTTGGCTTGGGTTCTTGTCCTTGGCCGAAGACTTGAGTTTCTTTGAAGCTTGGCCTTGAGAGTCATCAGCAATCTACTTTGATGAAGATTCTGTGAGGGTTCTCCTTTTCTTGGACTCACGTCTACATTTTTTAGTATTAACAGACGTTTGCTTCTTACGTGGTCCAGAAGAAGCTCCAAGCTTTTTGCCATTCAGATCCCCTTCTCTAGTTGGAGGAGCGTCTTTTGGAGCTTTGAACACTACTTGATCTTTTGTTGAGTAAATGTCCAACATGGGTTGTGTAAAAGGAGGATCAGTGGTACTAACTAGAATGTTCTAGCGCTTAAGCTCAAAGGGTTGAAAAACTAAATTTTCTCCTTGGAGTTTAGAAAAATCATCTCCAAGATGGTCAACAAAAAG
Source organism: Glebionis coronaria (assembly GCA_025667525.1). Taxonomy (NCBI): domain Eukaryota; kingdom Viridiplantae; phylum Streptophyta; class Magnoliopsida; order Asterales; family Asteraceae; genus Glebionis; species Glebionis coronaria. The sequence goes on from JANFOE010001818.1 coordinate 81,437, forward strand.
GAGAGATAAAATTATGGTGTAAACAACATTTTACTCCCTAGTCTTTTTCTCCAGCTTCCCATGAAGATCTTCAAATATTAGCCTCCCAAAATCATCCTTAATCCCCTTGGCTAGACAATATAAAATAATTGCATCCTTTTGATTTATCTGGTCAAGCCCTCCAGTTTTCCCTCCCAAATATTCAATCAAAATAGTCATCAATAATTTACACTTAGGTGGTAAACAACTTCTTTTCACCCCACCCATTACAGTGATCTCTTAAGTATACCTAATTTCTTTAAAATAAATTTTAACAATAGAAAAATCATCAGGTATAGGTTCATAGTCATTAGGGTTTCCCAAATAATTTAAACCCAAAACCCTTCTAAACAGCTTTAATGTGACACCCCGGGTAGGGTCAAAATATGCGGAAAATATCCCCGGAGATGTCACTAGGGTGGATCGATAGCATATAGTCCATAGAGCATAAGATAAAGAGTTATTTAAATCAGATAACATGTTTGATAAAAAATAAATTGAAATTTGTCTTAAACACGACAGAAGTTGATTGTTTATGTTAACCAAATAGAACCCCTGACGAGTCATATGATGCAGATTACTAAGATGCTGGAGACCATGCACACACCACGTACTAACTTCATATTCCTGTGCAAAACATACTAACGGGGGTCAACATAAAGTTGGTGAATTTACAGATTTTAACAATTAATTAGTTTGGACATACAATAATCATAGAAGTAATAATGCACAAAGCATTCTTACTAAAATGTAAATAACATTTGTTTATTATTTGAAACTGAAGCTTAACCTCATAGTCCTCAACAGATGAGGACGTAGTGTCTTACAAAAAGACACCCATTCTAGTTCCAACATGGTATACGTCTGTTGTCCCGGCTAAGGCACAGTGAGCATGACTCACCCAGACGGGGATGGTCAATCCCTAATAGATCTATTTATAACATTCGGCCGATTTACAACAATTTAACAGTTTCAATAATAATCAATCATAATCAAGTTTATACAATCCAGTTGTGTCCAATATATGTTTGCATATTTTCTTTCCTAAAAGGGGAAGTTTTATCAAATAGTTTATATGGGGCTGTAAACTCACCTGGGAGTAGGCAATTGATGTTTAGTACGAATATCCAATTAAAGTTTACGCCAAAGTTATGCCTAATCAGATAGTACAATTTTAATAGATAGTACAAAGAACATATATGTATGCTTATACGGATTTTATTCAGTTCATTCATACTATGCTATTTATCTAAATAACCGTAGTTCAAGTAGCATCAATATTCATTTCTAGGTAAACATAAAATGTTTAACTATTAATATCAGTTAGCATACATGTATTAACTTATATTAAGTTTCTTAGTTAAGTAGACATAAAATGTTCTACTTAAATATTAACATTCAATTTATCCAACGTTCATATAAATTTTATTTACTAAAAGTATATGAGTTTATGTATGAGTACACATATTCATAATGGTTTATACAATTATTTCCTAAAGTAAAAAATGAATAAAAAAAATAAAATATTTTATTTAACTTTAAAGTTTTCATAAATTATTTTAATATTTATAAAATAATTTAAACTTAAGAATTTATACCCTAATTCTTATGTTCTAAGTATTTTAATTATGTTATATTATAATTAAATTAGATTTTAGGGTTAGGGCTTGGTAATGTTTTGGGATATGGCAAAACTTGTCCCTCTATATTTTTAAACAAGTGTAACTTTCAGATTTTACATAATTAGTATCTAGGGTTTGTTAAAGTTTTGGCTTATGGCATATTTGGTCCCCCTAGTTTTATCTAGGTTTTGTAACTTTACTAAAATTACAAAAACAGCCCCTAGGGCTTCTTTAAGTTTCGGTAAATTACAAAAATAGTCCTTAGGGTTTTAAAATGACAAAATATCTTTTAGAAACTTCCCAAAATGGTCCCTAGGGTTTAATTTGCCACGGATAGTAATTATTAGACCCTAGACTTTTGGATATTTACATTTTCAGTCCTTGTGCTTACTAGTTTATCAAAACAAGTTTCATAAGTTACGGTTTTTGTCCTTAAGTTTTATAAATTGTCATTTTCATCCAAAAAGTTTTTATAAGTTATATTTTCTTATAAAAACTTTTATTTTAACATTCAAACTTTATATGGGCTCACTAAATGGGCTAAACATCTAATGGGCTATTTTAGTGGGCTTAAAATATATTTCAAGTCCACTAATTTATTTAAATAGGACTTTAAATCATTTATTGGGCTTAATACATTTTTAAGTTCCTTTACTTAGTTTAAATGTGCATAAGTGTAATCCTAAGTCCATAAAATTTATCAAATGGGCTTATTGGGTCCATTAAGTTTTGAATTAACATTTCATGGGCTTTATTAGCCTATTAACACTACTTTACATTTTATGTAAGTTTTAACTTAGGATATTCCTATAAGCTTGTCTTTAGTTTATTCATATTTAGTTTTGAATCTAAAATAGAAGAATAAAACTTATAGTATGTTTTATGTGATGTACTATTTTAGATCTAGCTTTGTTACAAGGTTTTATACAAGTCATAAGTTATAATCATGAGCTTAAGACCCACTGCTATGATTACCCTAGCTTATTAAGGTGTGTCAAGTCTTGTTTTAAGATTACAAGCACTTGCAAGTGTTTCAACATTAAGATCTAGCTATGTACATAATACGAAAACAAGTCAAAGTCCATGTACACCATATATAGCTTAAGGTTGGTCATTTAATCTTGGTATTTCCAAGATATGGTTTTTAGCTAATTTCATATTTACCATATAACCACAAATCTAGGTTCTACATATAGATGCATGTATATTAAAAGATCATCTAAGTACACATATAACATTTTAGTGATTTTTAATAGTCCATTTAACATGTAGTGATATGTATTCCATCATTTAAACTTAGTACTTAAATCATGTATTCATTAATCATATATGTCGTGACCTTCTAGGTCATGGTTTTCATGGTTCTTGAGTTACACATGTTTATTTTATGAGATCTATGATTATTTGTTAACCAAAGTCCCATAAAGTAAGATTTGTAACCCTTGCTACATTAAGTTTATAAAATGTTTTTATATGATTTTAATCAAGCTTAAACATATAGTACTAGTCATAGATTTCTTATTAAAAGCTTTTTAAGTATGATTAGTGGTACACAAAAATAGGCCGTGACCTTTAAGATCATGGCTATTACCAAATCTTGATTTTTAACAAGTTATATACATGTGTTTATAGATGGATGATGATGCATGCAAGTGAAAATGAAGAAACATAAGGAGTATACTAGTGTTACGGTTTTTAGTCGTTTACTATCTTTTATGAAAAAGAAAGCAAAAACCAAAGTCGTAGTAAGTATTAGTAATTACGTTTTGTGAAAAACGCAAATACCGACAATCGAGTTCGTTCTCGAGGAGGTATGGTGTTTGAGCCAAAAATATAGACGTTACTTTTTTGAGTTATTATGTTTTTGAAATGTGAAAAGGAAAGAAAATGTAAGACGGATTACACTAAAAAATAAAAACGATGAATACGCGTTACGCGCGAATCGTAAAAATCGACTAAATTTAATTAATTTTTTTTAGTAATAAAAATAGAGATAAATAAAACCTAAACTACGGGAAAGCATAAAAAAGGCATCGGAAAACCTAAAACGTCTACGGGAACAAAGCAAAGGCAATAATTAACTAACGATAAAACATAAAAACGCGACATTTAAACAATTAATCAAATTTAGGGCCTACAAAAGCAAACCTAATTTTCCTAAGTACTAAATGAAAAAATAAAATTTTAGAAAAAAGAGTTACATTTTTTGACTTTTATATTTTTTATTATGAATTAAAAACTATTTTAATGAAAATAAATGATTTAAAAATACTAAACGTTTAAAAAAAAAACTAAAATTTACAAAAAGTGAAAAATACCATTTAGAGTCTAGGAAAAATAAAAGCTCCAAAAATAATCTACAAATAAGCTGAATAATAAGCTAATTAAGTTATACAAGCAATTAAGGCAAACAAGAGTTTAAATATAGCATATTGCAAATTGTAACACAAAAGACTAAGTAGCACAGTTGGTTATGTTTGAGAGTTGTGAGGCGCTGTGTTTAATCCCGAGAGGTCTTGGGGTCGAATCCCACCAGGACCAAATTTTTGCAAGCATTTTACTTCCCTTTTTCTTTAACAGAATACTATCCTAACAAAATGGGTTTAAGTAGTTATCTATGTGAACTAAAACAACAAAACATGTCTAGATTAGTTGGTATTGGCTCGGTGTTGTAAGGCGTTGGTGTGTTTGGTAGAGGTCAGGGGTTCGAATCCCCCTGACACCTTTTTGAAAAGCGATTTGTTTACTATTTTTTTATTCATACTATACTGCTAGCAGTTGGAAGACTAAAAATGATGAAAACAAGCAGTAAGATCTCCCTTATATCAGCAAATCAATTCCAAAATACTACTACCATAAACATATCTATATTACTAGTGTACCAGCAAATCAACAAGAATAGCAATAACATTCGGCAAATCATTATAAAAATTATGCATAACAAAGTTACAAAAGTTGGAAGAAATAAATAAATAAATTTCAAGACCTAATCAATATCATGAAACTCAAACCTGGAATCCGACCGAGCATAGAATCAACATAGACCAATAATTCAAACCAATCCAAATCCTAAAAACATCTACAACCGAATGCAGTTCATATCCTGGCTCCATTTTTCTTCTTTTCGAACCAACTACAACTATCTCCTTTTTCTTTCACTCATCCGAACAACAACAACATAACAGTATCTCCTGTCTCTTTTTTTTTGCGTCAACTTGTAGCAATAAGATACACAGACCATCCTTTTTTCTTACCGAACAGTAACTACACTTCTAAACAAAACTTGAACAATATTGAACATCAATAAACCCTTTGAGTGCAAATTAATAAAAGCTGATTGTTTTCGAATAAAAAAATAGTAATAAGAGAATTACAAACTTTTGAATTTAAGATAACCTTAAAAAAAATACAGTAACAACAAAACTCTTCTTCTCTATTATATTTTCGATTGACAGTAGCATCAAAACAACAAAGTACCCCCTTTTTTCTCAATTCAAAACTTGTGAACACTCTGAAATCAAATAAACCAAAGCCCTTTCTTTTTTAAACCTTCAGAAAAGTAAAAGCAAAAGTCACCAACAACAGTAAATGAAAATCAAACAGCAATCTCCCTTTTTTTTTCTTCGTAGAACAGTAACAAAAATAAAACAATGAACACAAATTCTTCCCTTTTTTTCGAATGTAAATAAGAACAACAAATTAAATTCAACAATCGGAACTCAGATTAATTTCAAAAAAAACACCCACTTTGGAATTATATTAAATTGTAAATTAAATCTGGAACAAGAGAAAAATTAAAAACCTAATGCCCTTATATATTGGGTCACAGATGATTCTAGAAATATAAACCCTAATGCTTAATTACCCGAATTGCCCATGGATATGCTGAAAAGAACTGAATATTTGAAGCTTGAACTTGGTCTTTGGTATTGATTCTTGGAAGATATCACATGTTCTTGTCTTGGTTTGATCTTTACGTGAGTTGTGGGGTAGTGGGGTAGACTTTGAGATGGTGACAGATTTGGGATTAGGGTTTGATGGTGGATTTGGGGATAGATAAGATGGAAGCTGATGATAATAGAATGATGAAAACCTAATTTTTTTGGTTAATAAAGCAAATGATCCGAAGTCCGAACTGTGTTCTTTTTATTCTTAACGTCCAAAGAAAAATAAGGCATGGGCTTTAGAAATGAAAATTGGGCTTTACTCCTTTTTTTTTCTATTCGGGCTTGGGAAAATTAAGGCTTTAAAAACATGGAGATGGGCCGGTGGAAATGTTACTACACGAAATGTGTAAATGACATTTGGTTTAGTTGAATTTGTTTTTATAATAATAGTAATACGGGCCGATCCGGCCCGTATAACGGGTGCGGGTTGGTCCGTAAAATATTATTTTGAAATACGGTATCGGTTTTTCATGCTCATCTCATTGTCGGGTTTCGGTTTTGACTTTGACTTGTAAAAACTTCAAATGTTGTCGAGTCGATCCAGAAATACCCATTTTTGTTCCGATAAGTGCAATCTCGGATTCGTTCTCTTATACGACTTAATTCTTCAAGGACCAAATATGTAAACTCTTGACATTTTAGAGACCACAATGTAAATTTAGAGTTTTACAAGGGTATAAAATGACAAGTCTTCATTTTGTAAGGACAATTCTTGCCAATTCTTCAAAGTTGAGGGACCTTTTTGTAATTTTGACAAACTTTAGGGACCAAAATTGTAATTATGAATATACAACGGTATAAAGTGTCAATTCATCAATGATGAAGGACCCTTCTAGTACAATCTTCAATTCTTCAAGGACTTTTCTTGGAAAATCAACACTAGGGCCCGGTTCATCGTGCGGCTTTGTTTCCCGTTTTCGTTTTTGCATGATTCTTTGTGATTTTTTATCTTTTTCTCGATATCCGTACCTAAAATATACAAGTAACAAACACAAGCATATATTTGGCCATTTTCATGATATTTTATGCATTTAAATCCCTTTTTGGACGATGAGACTATGTATAAAAGCAGTCTCATCACTCCCCCATACTAAACCATTGTCGTGCCCTCATGCAATGCTAGAATAAAGTATCGTAGCACCTCCAAAATTCATTTTATTCACTTTATTGAATAATAAACTAGCTACACTACTACTATTACTACTACTTGCGTTTTAGACATAATGTATGATTTTCATCGCAAAATGGGACGTTTAGGTTCATAGAACAAGAACACGTGAATGCTTCGTTAGAAATAATTTCGTCGTCCTCGATGTTCACCCCAATTCCATGCCAAGCGTGCAACGAGATCATTGTCATTATAAGTTAGTAATGCTAACACTACTCATATGCCCTAATCACGTACTTATCCTCCCAATTTGCTAAGTTGTATCTCTTATATTTTATTATGTCTTGAATGTTTCACGAGGATACGTTGTTTGACTTATGCGATAATAGAGATTTAGGTCTAAAAATAGAGTCCTAACGGTGTAACCAAGACAATCGATCTAATAACCCCTCCTAATAGACAACGATGTAAAAAATTTACGTGAACAAGAAGGATCGATAAACACGGTTTTATAACGCTTTTGAACATGAGACTTATTACCAAGACTTTTATACGCCCCCTAACAGAAGGGCCTTGTTATCTTTGGTTTACCTCCATCTTTTATTCAACTTCGCCATGAAGCTTTTATTATGACTTCGGTCTTGCCTTGCCTTTCGTTATCCGCCTCATCGGTGGTTTTATTAGCCAAAGACGTATATCCTCACGCTAAGGCAAATTTTGGATCTTTAAAGCTTCGAAGATTAAGGCTTGATTCACTTTCAATTTTGCATAGATTTTTCGGCCTTGTGGGGCTTCAAATTGTTTGCTTGATTTAGGTGAGCACTTGAAATCTTATTATTGGGTGAAGCTTTTGATTATTCGGGTGCCAATACTTCAAAACCGTGACGCTGGAGATACCTTAATGTCTTCCCAATTTAATTACACGGAAGCTACTAGAAAAGACTAGAAACCCAACAATCCCAACTAAACCGCTAAGTCAATATTTATTAAGCAAAAAATATTTACAAGCGAAGGGAGAATAAGCAAACAACGAGAATACATGAGTTTTTGAAAGAATACGAGTACTCTACGTTTAGCATAGTAACTTATAATTAACCATATCATTTCTCATCCTCATTTAAGAGACTTAGCCTAATGTGAAGTTAAGGAATCAAAGCTAAGTGCTCAACACGCACGGTCGAGTCAAAAATTACTCTTATTCTCGCCATCGGAAAATCTACATTCGTGTCTTCAAACACTTATAAAACATGAGAAAAATTTTAAAATTTGGCTATTTTTAGCCTTATTTTGCAACAAAAACGATTAAACAAAAAGATAAACTTTGGAAAGCATGAAGGTTTGGCAAGGCAAGTATCTATTCACCCCCCATACTAAAGTTAAACATTGTCCTCAATGTTTCGAGTCTAGAGGTGCAAACACCCCCATACTAGAGACATAGTCGAATGCCTAATCTAGCATGAAAAGGGTGTAACCGTTAAATTTAAAGCCGTTTATGAAGTGTGCTAAAAACCTAAGGTTAGAACATCAAAAGGACATATCATGGATATTGAGAAAGTATTCAAAGCAAACGATCGAGTGCTCCCATAAAACGAACACGAGTGGCTCCAATCGTGAAGATCATGATCATCTAAAGTCCACGATTTACAAACAACCACGGAACAAAGGTTGGAAGGGCACAAATCCCCACACGTTACTACATTAGAAAGCGATAATATGTACATAGGATAAACATGAGAATCCCCCACGAGGCACCTTGTTTTTGATAACCGAGTCAAAAGCTCGACTCGAATCCCCAAAAATGTGATCATTAAGGGATAATCATGGTTCGGTCATTTTTTGCGGGACTTACATGTAATCAAGGCCCAAAAGCAACCTTGAATAAAGGAAAAGCCTTTATACCGGGATCGAAGATCGTATCCTCACATTTTGTTGAAAATAAAGCACGCAAAGCCGGAGAATACGTCTTGTAAGGAAGAAAACTCCTTACGACGTAGGTAAACTCATCATATCCGAGGGGATGGGTAGGGATACTTTGAAACGAAGGTAAAATTGAAAGAGAATTGCTCAAAATAGGAGTTTCAAAATTTCCCCCCCCCCCGGATCGAAGGCAAAAGCCTCATTAAATTCCTCACTCTCATCGAGAGGCGGTCCATCGGTGAACCCCTCGAGAATGGAAACGTCACAAGTAGAAAGAGGAGTCTCAACCGTATGAGACTTCGGGTGGGTGACTAGCAAATCCGGCTCATCGAGTTTAGTATCCTTAGAATCCTCACTCTCGATGTCCTCGAACGTGTCATCAAAGAGAGGATTTACGTCACCAAAAATGAACGCGTCATCAAATTCGAATAAAGGGTTCGAAAAGATTTTAAAATTGGTATTTTGAACGTCCTCGTCGATTAGTGACTTGTCATCACTAGCTGCAAAATCATCGTCATTGAAAAGAGGGTTCGAAAAAGTCGTTGATTCTCTCCCCGAAGTGTCAATGGGAGTGACATCATCACGTGATATAGGATCTCACTCACTATTGTGAATCGCCTCGTTAGAATCTTCGTGGAAAAATTCATCGAGAGAAAAATCACTTACCTCATCTTCGGAGAAAACCGTAGGCTCACTTTGGATTGGAATAGGGATATCGACACTAGGATTAGTGCTAAGATTCGTCTCCCCCGTGCTTAGAGAGGCATCGGTTTCCGTAGTGGGTATAGGAGTAAAAGGCTCTTCATTTGAAGATTTTGCCTTAGTAGTTTCGACATCAGCGTCGAAAAACGTATCAATGTGAGCAAGGCCAACGGTGGACTTCTCACATGATAAAACCATAATCTCACACGGTGTGGGATTAGGAGTAAAAGGCTCGTCACGAGACGTTGTAGCCTTGATGGTTTCAAATTGGTCCTTCGGAGAACGACGTAGAAATAGTAGTAACGCGTCCCTCCGGAATTAAATTTTGATACTCTACAAAAATCGAGGGGTCAATGATTCTCCTTAAAACCTTATCAATTTCTTTTTTTTCAAAATCTCTTAACGGACTATCTTCGTCAAAATTTTGTGTATTTTGATTTTGAAAATCTTTGATAATTTCAACTTCATTACAAAAATTAGGTTCCAAAGGTTTAACATTCATTGTTCCAACACGTGCTACGAGTTTTTCTTGTTGTTTATTTTCGAAAACATTTTCAAAAACCTCGTTCGTTGACACCCTCGTTTTTTCATCTTCGATGCTCTTCTCAACCTCTTCAACAATTGGGTTATTATTTCTTTCCATAATTAGTTGAAAGAGCGTCTCAAGTCGTTCACAAAAGCGATCAGAACTTTCGTCCATGCGTCTACAACACTCGTCGATGCGGCTAGAACCGAGATCATCATCGAAAACATGTTGTGGAGATGATTGCTCAAAATCGGAATTGTAACATGGGTCGGGCTCATGGGAATTTTGAGGATCGAGATTGTATGGTGGGGCCTCAAAATTATCAAAACTGGAATTATCGTATGAATTGGGTTCATCATAATTCGTTGGTTGGCAAGAATAGGTATCGTGAGGCTCCCCACAATTGTCGCAACACGGATTTTGAGAAAAATCCGGTTCGTCGTATGGATAACCACCCCCATTGTTATAATCGTAACTCATACCGTGTGATTCATCAAAACCGGAAAATTGGTTGCCGGAAGACATATTTTGGTTCATCAGTTGACAATCGTACCCATAGTGATGTTCGTTTCCACAATTCTCGCACGACGTTGGGTATTGCGAAGATTGGTCAACGAAATTCGGATTCTGCTCGTGACGATTTGCGTATTGAATTGGACACTCATAGTGCCAATGGGAAGGGCTTCCAAAATATAGGCAATGGAGGTGACGTTCTTCATTAGAAGTATACAAACAATTGGTCGGATTACATGAGGGACAAGATCTAAAATCTACATAATCGATATAATCTCCGCACCTTTCGCATATACACCATGGACATGATACTGAACCAAACAATCGTCTTCCACAACCTAGGCAATGAAAATCCATGAAGAATTAAAATTTAGAGGGGTTGAGAAAAAGAATTATGAAAATAGAGGGGAAAATCGAAGAATCTTTTTGTGTTTTTGGTTTTTTTTATTTTTCTGGAATTTTGTGTATTACGTAGAAATTAATCTACAAAAACTATCCACTAATCAAAGGTCTCGATTAATGAATCCAAGAAGAATGAAGGTAATTACGTGAAGTAAAAACCATCGTCGACTTTGAAACGTTGGCGGAACGCCAAAACGTTTCGAGGTTCAATAATTAAAACTCACAAAAATAGATTAATAATACTTGATGTGGCAAACCCCTAATTAATCGTCACTTTCAAAATACGCACAAGCGAGCGGAGAAAACGAGGTAGCGCGAAGCACTTAAGAGCATTTTTTCCTTAGGTCGTGAAATACAACCGCCTTATACCCACCTTATAGTTTGTATTTATCGAGATTAAATCAATTAAGAGTATTTATCTATTTTGCCTTTGACTTTCGTTGGAATTCGATACAACAATAGTGACCGGAACGCTCAACTATTGAGGTGCAATTTCTCGCGTATTTGGATAATTATTGTGTGTTAATTGTTCTACGTAAATACAATATATTATGCACAATAAAAACGAGAAAACGATTTTGTGTTAATAGAGTTCTATTTAACACTATTTATTTCTATGGCTAATAGTATAGAAAAAGAAGTATTTACGATAAAAACGTAAACACTCAAATAAACACGATAAATAAATATGGCTAAACACACCTCCCCGGCAGCGGCGCCATTTTTGGTGTTGCGGTTTTTAGTCGTTTACTATCTTTTAGGAAAAAGAAAGCAAAAACCAAAGTCGTAGTAAGTATTAGTAATTACGTTTTTGTGAAAAACGCAAATACCGACAATCGAGTTCGTTCTCGAGGAGGTATGGTGTTTGAGCAAAAAATATAGACGTTACTTATGTGAGTTATTATGTTTTTGAAATGTGAAAAGGAAAGAAAATGTAAGACGGATTACACTAAAAATTAAAAACGATGAATACGCGTTACGCGCGAATCGTAAAAATCGACTAAATTTAATTAATTTTTTTTTAGTAATAAAAATAGAGATAAATAAAACCTAAACTACGGGAAAGCATAAAAAAGGCATCGGAAAACCTAAAACGTGTACGGGAACAAAGCAAAGGCAATAATTAACTAACGATAAAACATAAAAACGCGACATTTAAACAATTAATCAAATTTAAGGCCTACAAAAGCAAACCTAATTTTCCTAAGTACTAAATGAAAAAATAAAATTTTAGAAAAAAGAGTTACATTTTTTGACTTTTATATTTTTTATTATGAATTAAAAACTATTTTAATGAAAATAAATGATTTAAAAATACTAAACGTTTTTATAAAAAAACAAAAATTTACAAAAAGTGAAAAATACCATTTAGAGTCTAGGAAAAATAAAAGCTCCAAAAATAATCTACAAATAAGCTGAATAATAAGCTAATTAAGCTATACAAGCAATTAAGGTAAACAAGAGTTTAAATATAGCATATTGCAAATTGTAACACAAAAGACTAAGTAGCACAATTGGTTATGTTTGAGAGTTGTGAGGCGTTGTGTTTAATCCCGAGAGGTCTTGGGGTCGAATCCCACCAGGACCAAATTTTTGCAAGCATTTTACTTCCCTTTTTCTTTAACAGAATACTATCCTAACAAAATGGGTTTAAGTAGTTATCTATGTGAACTAAAACAACAAAACATGTCTAGATTAGTTGGTATTGGCTCGGTGTTGTGAGGCGTTGGTCTGTTATGAAAAAAAAACGTAAGATCTCCCTTATATCAGCAAATTCCAAAATACTACTGCCATAAACATATCTATATTACTACTGTACCAGCAAATCAACAAGAATAGCAATAACATTCGGCAAATCATTATAAAAATTATGCATAACAAAGTTACAAAAGTTGGAAGAAATAAATAAATAAATTTCAAGACCTAATCAATATCATGAAACTCGAACCTGGAATCCGACCGAGCATAGAATCAACATAGACCAATAATCCGAACCAATCCGAATCCTAAAAACATCTACAACCGAATGCAGTTCATATCCCGGCTCCATTTTTCTTCTTTTCGAACCAACAACAAATATCTCCTTTTTCTTTCACTCATCCGAACAACAACAACATAACAGTATCTCCTGTCTCTTTTTTTTGCGTCAACTTGTAGCAATAAGATACACAGACCATCCTTTTTTTTACCGAACAGTAACTACACTTCTAAACAAAACTTGAACAATATTGAACATCAATAAACCCTTTGAGTGTAAATTAATAAAAGATGATTGTTTTCGAATAAAAAAAATAATAATAAGAAAATTACAAACTTTTGAATTTAAGATAACCTTCAAAAAAAATACAGTAACAACAAAACTCTTCTTCTCTATAATATTTTCGATTCACAGTAGCATCAAAACAACAAAGTACCCCCTTTTTCTCAATTCAAAACTTGTGAACACTCTGAAATCAAATAAACCAAACCCCTTTCTTTTTTAAACCTTCCGAAAAGTAAAAGCAAAAGTCACCAACAACAGTAAATGAAAATCAAACAGCAATCTCCCTTTTTTTTCTTCGTAGAACAGTAACAAAAATAAAACAATGAACACAAATTCTTCCTTTTTTTTTCGAATGTAAATAAGAACAACAAATTAAATTCAACAATCGGAACTCAGATTAATTTCAAAAAAAACACCCACTTTGGATTTATATTAAATTGTAAATTAAATCTGGAACAAGAGAAAAATTAAAAACCTAATGCCCTTATATATTGGGTCACAGATGATTCTAGAAATATAAACCCTAATGCTTAATTACCTGAATTGCCCATGGATATGCTGAAAAGATCCGAATATTCGAAGCTTGAACTTGGTCTTTGGTCTTGATTCTTGGCAGATATGACATGTTCTTGTCTTGGTTTGATCTTCACGTGAGTTGTGGGGTAGTGGGGTAGACTTTGAGATGGTGACAGATTTGGGATTAGGGTTTGATGGTGGATTTGGGGATAGATAAGATGGAAGCTGATGATAATATAATGATGAAAACCTATTTTTTTGGTTAATAAAGCAAATGATCCAAAGTCCGAACTGTGTTCTTTTTATTCTTAACGTCCAAAGAAAAATAAGGCATGGGCTTTAGAAACGAAAATTGGGCTTTACTCCTTTTTTTTCTATTCGGGCTTGGGAAAATTAAGGCCTTAAAAACATGGAGATGGGCCGGTGGAAATGTTACTACACGAAATGTGTAAATGACATTTGGTTTAGTTGAATTTGTTTTTAAAATAATAGTAATACGGGCCGATCCGGCCCGTATAACGGGTGCGGGTTGGTCCGTAAAATATTATTTTGAAATACGGTATCGGTTTTTCATGCTCATTGTCGGGTTTCGGTTTTGACTTTGACTTGTAAAAACTTCAAATGTTGTCGAGTCGATCCGGAAATACCCATTTTTGTTCCGATAAGTGCAATCTCGGCTTCGTTCTCTTATACGACTTAATTCTTCAAGGACCAAATATGTAAACTCTTGACATTTTAGAGACCACAATGTAATTTTAGAGTTTTACAAGGGTATAAAATGACAAGTCTTCATTTTGTAAGGACAATTCTTGCCAATTCTTCAAAGTTGAGGGACCTTTTTGTAATTTTGACAAACTTTAGGGACCAAACTTGTAATTATGAATATACAAGGGTATAAAGTGTCAATTCCTCAATGATGAAGGACCCTTCTTGTACAATCTTTAATTCTTCAAGGAGTTTTCTTGGAAAATCAACACTAGGGCCCGGTTCATTGTGCGGCTTTGTTTCCCGTTTTCGTTTTTGCATGATTCTTTGTGATCTTTTTGTCTTTTTCTCGATATCCGTACCTAAAATACACAAGTAACAAACACAAGCATATATTTGGCCATTTTCATGATATTTTATGCATTTAAAGCCCTTTTTGGACGACGAGACTATGTATAAAAGCAGTCTCATCATATACCTTTCTTGCCTAGATGTTACCAAGGAAGATCTATATGAATAAGGGGTTTAGAGATCTATTCAAGATGATGAAGAAGACTCTAAATATTAGCCAAGCCGTGACCTCTAAGGTTCGGCTAGGGCTTGGTACAATACTTCCTAAGATGATGATGATGATGATGATGATGTTATTACCAAATGATTGGTGATTACTTTGGGACAAGGATCTAGTAGATTGGATGAACAACTTTGGATCTTTGGTGGCTTATAGCGGAATTGTTTGAGAGAGAAAAGGATGAAGAGGGAAGTGAGATTAGCTTGGATGAGAGATTGTGAAGATAGAGGGAGAGTTTTCGGCTAAAAGGAGGAGAGAGAGAAGGCAAGGCAAAAGTGGGATTACCTAGGTAGGAACGTTTGTGCCAAGTGTTGATACTTGTGTTTCCAAGGCATGAAACTTGTGTTTCCAAGGCATCTCTTCACCTTCCACATAAGGGGTGTGTGTCATGCTTTAGCCAAAAAGGGAAATGGGCTCATGTTGTGGGCTTGTGTTAGGCTAGCACCCAAAGGGTAAAGGATTTTGGGCTAGTCCAAGGTGTGCATGAAAGCCTAAGGTGTACACTTATACATAAGTGGCATATATACTTATCACAACATATTTCCATGTTTTGTTAAATGTTGCATCCATACATTTTCTTCATATATATGAATGGTTCATTATTTGATCTCTCACTCTTATATACTATGTAATCTATCACCAAAAATAAATGATTGTAGATGTAAAAGTACATAATAATAAGTTCACACACATATCTTATAGGATTATAACACATGAGTGATTGTTCTTAAGATCTTTAGATAACACATCATTACATAAAATCATGGTAAAATCATGGATTTTACAACACCACCCCGTTATTTTAGATTTGTCCTCAAAGCTACTAAAAACGTAGTTATCTTTTAATTGAAAAAATGAGTTTACTTGGTTTTGAAGATGTCTTCACGTTCCCAGGTGTACTCGGGGCCTCTCTTCGAGTCCCATCGTACTTTGATTAGTGGGATGCGGCTACATTTCAACTTCTTGGTTATTCTCTCCATGATTTCCACTGGTGTCTCCGTGTATTGTAGTTGGTCATCGATGTGGACTGATGAGATGGCATTTATACATGATCTCATCGTTCTTTTCGGGCTTTAAATGCACAAAAATGTCATAAAATACCATATATATGCTTGTGTTTGTTTACTTGTGTATTTTAGGTATGGATATCGTGAAAAAGACAAAAGATCACAAGTTACAAGGAAAAACGGACACGAGAAACGAAGCCGTACAAAGAACCGGGCCCTAATCATGGAATTTTCATCAAATACCCTTGAAGACTTGAAGACAAACAAGATTGATCCTCCAAGAATGAAGAAATGACACTTAAAACCCTTGTATATTGATAATTACAAGTTTGGTCCCTTAAGTTTGTCAAAATTGCAAAAAGGTCCTTCAACTTTGAAGAAATGGCAAGATTAGTCCCTCAACAATTTCAAATTGCCAAAAATGGTCCCTCATGAAGTGAAAGACACATTGAAGACCTTTGAAGATCAACATTGTCCAAGAACAGCCCTTGAAATATTCAAAATTGTCAAAAATACTCCTTAATAACATTTTGGAAAAGTTTTGTGCCAAAAATGACAATTGGTGAAAGTTATTTGCAAAGGAAAATCGGTTTTAGGGCTTAAAACTTCATATGCCAAAAATCTCAAAGGACAAGGACTGAAGTTGCCAAATGAAACATTCAAACTGAAAAAGGGCGCCTAACACTTTCACTTCCCCTAAAAACGGATTGAATGAGTTACTATTCACTTTCACCCCACCCAGATTTTACCTAACTTAATACTTGGGTAAAATCTAATTACTTTTGCCCACGTGTGATTCACACACGCAGGAACTCATCCCACACAAAAAACCCCCAATCCCACCAATGTGGACCCTACCCCCAAATTCCCATTCCACCAATAAGAACACGCCTTGATCCCCAAGTACTGTGACGTGTCCCAAATCAACAGTGGAGGTTATTTGCTTCATCACAACGCAAAAACAAACGGTTTAGATCAAGTTTGGACAGCTCACCACTCAAAATCGTCAAGGGCATATTTGGGAATTTCTTAGATTAGGGTTTTGTGTTTAAGCAGCCTAGAATGTTCATTAGACTAGTATAAATAGAGGCATCAACCTGTGATGACCCTTTGTTCCAGTGTTCAAGCATTGCACTTGTAATTCCTTTTTTATGAAATAAAAGTTTGGTTTTTGTTTTAAACAAGTATAATTCCTTTTTAGGTTTATAAAAAGTTGTGTGTTGTGTAAAAGCTTGATTCTGAGTTCCATCTTTAATTTGGTTAAGTAATTTTGAGGTTCAAAATTATTTAAAAGTTTCTGAATTTGAGATTTCTTTGGTGAAATCTGTTTCAGGTTTAAGTGTTAAGAGGTTTAAGTTTAATCAGTGAAATAGTGTTATCAAAACGTGTTTGATAAGTTTTAAAAGGTTTTGGAATGGTTTAAGAAAGAAGGAAAAGAAAATCAAAACAGAATATATATTGTTTATATTTGTGCTTGTTTTTCTTTGATTGTTCTTAAACAGGTGGAAGATATTTGGTTGATTATTGATCTGCATGCACCCGGGTGCATAAGGAGGTGGATATTCATCCACTAGGGCTTTGGATGTAAAGCCCTAAGGTAAAACCCTTTTTACCTTGTTGAAATCTCTAGAAAAGTGTGTTTCATGTGATTTGGTTAATTAAGTGTTGATTGTGTGTTATATCTGTTGGATTTGAGTTACCTTGGATTTGTATGCATGCTAGACTTGTTTGTGATTAGTTTGAATAGGTTTTAAGGTGTTTTGATTTGTTAAAAACGTTTTCAAGATTTTAAAAGGGTGTTTGGATATAAGTTTTAGCAGGGTAGATTTTTGATTTGTGCTTTCAAAAGGTGTTAGCAAGGCTATAAAAGGTTAAGATAGATTGCTTACTAGTTATAGTTTAATTTGGAACAAGTTTGGAGTAAGTTTGGTAAGTAAAAAGGGATAACATATAGAAAAAATCTGCTTATGCCAAAATTTGCTTGTGTTCATGAATTTGAATGCTAAGATCTTGAAATCTGTTAAGATATAGGTTTATTGAGTTATTGAAGTTGATTTTGTGCCATTGGGTGCTATTGTGTGCAAAATTTGGTGAGTTAAAAGTCAATAGGGTGCTTGTAATCTGTCAATAAGCCACCAGACCTTGTTGAACCATCACAGAAACTTGCATTGGCTTTGTTGTGCATTTGTTTGCTTATTTTAAGTGCTAAGTGTGCAATCATTGCTTGTATTGACTCCTTGTGCTTCAATAAGCACAAGGGTGCCCCCATTTGTCCAAAAGCAATATCAAATAAGCCATTAGCCAAGCCCTCTTGGCTAAATCCTCAAGCAAAACATAAGCATAATCTGCTTAGTGTTCAAGTAAGAACTGGACACTCTTTGGCCTTTAATTTGGCTAAATCTTGGCTAAAAAGTAAAATTGGATTAAGTTTAATAGCTTATTAAGGTGTTAGATTGATTGAAAAAAAAAAAAAAGGAAAAAATAGCAAAAACTTACCCGTAGCAGGACTCGAACACTAGACCTCTCGCTGGAGGGTTAAGTGTCCTACCGCTAATCTAGATAAGTTTTTTACGTTATAGTTTGTTTTCAAGTGTTATTTAACACGTTTTTCTTTTGTTAGCTTAATTAAAAGCCGTGGCTTATTTCCCCATTTTCCAGCTTATTTGCTTTTCGTTTTTGGCTTATTTGATTTTTCCTAGGATCTTTGTAGTATTTGAGACTTTTCTAGCCTATTTTTATAATTTTCCTTTTCTTTATTTATTTTCTAGAATTTATTTAATACCCGTTTTTTATAAAGTCATTAAAAAATAGAAAAAAGAGTTTTTATTTTTAGGTAAAATAGTTTTTAGCTTTTTAATAAATATTTTTAGGTTTACATTAAGTTTTGGTTTTATAAACTTTAATTTTTAATTTTATATTATTTTAAGGTTTTTCATAAACTTTAAACATTTTTATAAAATTATTAAAAAGGGTTTAGGAACTTTAATTTGTGTTTTTCTCTTAGTTAGAATATTTTAAGATTTTAGAAATTTTTTAGAATTAATTTTAGAAACTTTTTATTTTTAGCATTATTTTAATATTATTTTATTATAAAAAAATCAAAGTTTTATTTTTCTTTCTTTTTCATTTTTCTTAGGTTCTTTATCATTAATTAGGACTATTCCCATTTTTAGAATAATTTTATAGCTTTTAGATTTATTTTTATAATTATTTTAAGTTTAATTAGGTTTTAATCATTTTAAATCATTTTTAGAGTTTTAAAAATAGTTTTAATAGCTTTTAATTTTTAGAAAATTACTTTTTAGTCTTCTAATAATATATGTTAAGTGATTATTCAATAAAATCATATTTTAGACATTTGAATTAGTTATATTTAATTTTAGGGCTTTAATTAGCATTTAAAATTAAATATTTAATTAATAAAAGGTTTTAAAATATCTTTGTTGGATTTTTATCTTTATTTATATTATTTTAGACTTCTTTTTAGTCTTTTTTTTAATTATTGATTTTGTTTTTGGTTTTAGTATAATTTTTTTAATTTGAGTAGTTTTCACGACTTTACGTCTTTTACGTCGTAGTTTAATTTTAACGTAACCGTCTTTTCATCTTCTCATCCCCATTCTTCTCAATATTAATCTCAAATAATTACAAGTTAATTCACACACATATACCTCCTTGGGAAACGAACTTTCTCTCTCTTTTTATTTGATTAAGGGTCATTTGTGCACGGTTTCCCTAAACCGTCGTACTTAATACTTTCCACTATTTTGTGTTGCTTTGTTTTTCCTAAAATAAAGTATACATAAAAGGACTACAATCATTTTGGCGCCGCTGCCGGGGAGGTGTGTTGTGCTTTAATTTGGAAGATTTTGTTTTTGATATTATCCATAATAAGTATTTGTGTTAAGTGGAACTCCCTTAACACGTATTATCGGTTTTCTTGGTTTTTCTTATACAAATATTATTAATATATTGTATTAAGTATCACAATCAAAATACAATATCTCCAAAAGTGTGAAAACACAACCTTAATTGGGATTTGATCTCCTAATTATTGTATTCGAATCTCAAACAAAAAGAAAAGGCAAAAATAGATAAATACTTTCGTGAAGCTCGATTTTGAAAAATACAAACTATAAGGTGGGTATAAGGCGGGTATTATAAAATATACCCTAAGGAAAAAGGCTCTTAAGTGCTTCGCGCCGCCTCGTTTCCCCGCTTGCTTGTGAGTATTTTGAGATTGAAGGCTAATCGAGGGTTTTGCCGCCCAAAGTATTAATACGTATACTATATTTGCTTGGTTTTCTTTGTGATTAAACCCTCGTGAACAATTTGGTTTTCACCAAAGTTCTAAAGTCATTAGAAGACGTTCACTCCACGTGATCGTTTTCATTCCTTTGAGGCTTCTTTAATCAAGAGTTTGATTCGAGGAGAGATTTTGTAGATTGTTGTCTACGAAGATACACCAAAATCCAAAAAAATTAAATATCATCAAAAACACAAAAAAATTGAAAATTCACAAAACAACCAAAAAGAATCTTCTTTGCTCACCTCCCATTCTTCGTGTAGTTTATGATCACTCGTAATCAAGCTAAACGAGCTCATAAACGTCTTCAAAAGCAAGCAAATCAAGGATCGTTGATTGTTGAAGAACCTCCAATTGTTGAACCTATTGTAGAACAAGAAGTCGTCATGGCTAATCGTACTATGATGGAGTTACTACAAGCACCCACCGAGGGTTTTGGAGAGGCTATTGTGATTCCCGCCATCCTTGCGGAGAATTTCGAGATTAAGACGGGTTTAATGTCTATGTTGCAAGCAAACAAGTTTAGAGGTCATGAGAAAGACAACCCGCATTACCACATTAGGAATTTCAACCGTCTCACCGCTACTAGCAAATTCAAAGATGTTCCACATGACGCCATTAAGATGATGTTGTTTCCATATTCGTTGGATGGACCCGCAAAAATTTGGCTCGAGAAAGAACCGCCAAATTCGATTTTGACATGGGCCGATCTCGTTTCTAAGTTTGTGAACAAGTTTTTTCCACCATCTAAAACAACACACTTAAAAAATGAGATTTCACGATTTGTACTTAATGTTTGGGTTGGTCATTAGGCAACGGCCTTGGAAACTCGGGTTCCACAATTGGTATTGGTTCAACCGATCATCCTTTAATATTTCAATCTTCTATCCTCAATTCAAACCTCTACTTCACCGATCTATAACCTTTCAATATCACCGATCTCTAACCATATCATTCAAATATCTTCATTCAATCCGAAAACCTGGTTCGACCTTCATTCACCTTTTGATTTGGGCTGTTTCATTTGGGATGCTAATCTAATCGTGGGATCTTGGGCTCTTAATCCGTTTTGTTGCTTGGTTTTGTTTTTACTGTTTAATCATGGGTGACGATAAGTGGCATGAGGTCACAAGAAAGAAGCAAAGGTCGGTTTTTCAGCGATTAAAATATCCTGTCAATAGCAACTCTAAAGTAGACGATTTGGCGAAAATATCTACTTCTGTTTATGTTTCCAATTTCCCCTCTCATCTCTCAATTCGAGAACTGTGGAACATATGTGGCAAAGCGGGAACGTTGGTGGACGTGTACATTGCTAAGCACAGGAATGCCTTGGGTCAGATGTTCGGTTTTTGTCGATATATTAAGGTGTCTGATCTAGATAATCTTATCAAATCTCTTTCTAGCATTTGGATTGGGAAATTGCGTCTATATGCAAATGTAGCAAAGTTTGACAGGAGATCGGATAGACAACTCCCAAAGCCTAGGGCTCATGTTGTGGAACCTATGCTTGCAAAATCAAAGGTCAATTCTCTTGCCAACAAGGCTACATCGTATGCGAATGTTACAAAAGGCTCTTCCAATGACCACTCTTCAACACCGTGCACTGTGAAACAAGAGATTGATGCTAACATACCCGTTATTGAACTGACGCAAGTTAACTCCTGTGATTTCCCTCTTGCTTTACTTGGGTGTTATAAAGACTTTCGCTCAATTGCTGGTGCTTACAACATGTGCCGTAATGAAGGTTTTTTACGTGTGGATCTCAAATATTTGGGAGGATTATGGGTTCTTTTTGATTTTGAATCCGAAGATGCTAGGAAGAAATTTCAGATTCACAAGGGTATTTCAGATATGTTCTCTACACTGAAACCTTGGCATGATGATTTCAATGTAGAGGAACGCCTTGTTTGGCTCGAAGTTGAGGGTGTTCCCATCCGTGCGTGGGAAAATCAGGTTTTCAACCAAATATGTGGCAAATGGGGGGAAGTCATTTTTTCTGATGACACTGATGTGAGTAACAGGCTTAGCAAAAGACTTTGCATAAAGTCCACACAAACACAATTGATTTTTGCTTCCGTACTGGTAACTTTGTATGATGTCACGTACACCATTCGAGTTAGAGAATTATGCAGTTGGACGCCTTCATTTGTTGCTTCTGATAGTGAGGATAGTGACGTTAATTCTGTTGGGAATTTTGATCATAATGGGGATGATTGCATTGGTGTGAACGATAACGAATCAGCTGCGTATGCCATGGCCGAAGCCGAGATAGAAGACTTTATTAAAGTTCAGGAGATTGGGGTCAAGGATCAGGAAGCTAACTGCAATATTTCTATTCCTGAAGTGTCGAACGTGAGACCACATGATAGTGATCCATTTGATCTTGAGCATCTTATCATAAAGAGTGGTAAGAAACAATGTCAATCAGTTACCCCTGAATATCCTCCTGGCTTTTCTTCCACCCTTAAGGGAGACCACGATGCATCGGACTCCATTCACAATCTTTCTGATGATGGTTTGATAAAACAACCTGGCTCTTCTATGCTAGAGCGTTTGGAGGAAACTATTAAAGTCGGTCAGACCTTAGGACTTAACATGGATGGTTGTGAACAGACACTTGCTTCAATTATTAATGAGAATGGAGATAAAGTTGTGTATCAATGAATTGCATTTCTATCAATTCTTAAGGTCTTGGTGACCTTAATAAGAGGCGATGGCTTCGTGATTTATGTCAAATAAATAACATTAATTTTCTAGCTATTCAAGAGACTAAGGCGACTCATACGAATCTTTGGATGCTTCGTCAGATTTGGGGCAACACTCAATTTGATTTTGCCTCTTCTTCATCTCGCGGTGCTTCTGGTGGTATTATTTGTATTTGGAATGGTTTGGTCTTCCGGAAGTCTCGTATCGTTTGTAATGATAATTATATTGTCATCGAGGGTCTATGGATTCCTACTGATTGTCAAGTTCAATAGATCGTGGTGTATGCTCCTCAAAGTCTTCCGTGTAAACTCATTCTTTGGTCTACTCTATCGAATTTATTAGCTAATTGGAATGGTCTCTCAGTTGTTATGGGTGATTTTAACGAAGTCCGTGATGCGAGTGAAAGATATGGTTCAGCTTTCTGTGACAAGCAAGCGGGAATTTTCAATGAGTTTATCACTAATAATTCTCTTATTGACATTCCCCTGGGAGGATATAATTTCACCTGGACCAATAAATGGGGAACGAAGATGAGCAAGCTGGATCGGTTTTTGGTTTCTAATAGCTTCCTTGAGGCGTTTCCTCACGTGATAGGTCTCGTATTGGAGAAGGGTATTCCAGATCATCGACCTATTCTCATTAAAGAATCTACTGTCGATTATGGGCCCACTCCTTTCCGATTCTTTCATTCGTGGCTTGATATGGACGGGTTTCATGATTTGGTTACTCAAACTTGGAAAAATGATGGTATTGCGGATGAGAATGGTTTTACTCTATTTAAAAAGAAACTCCAAAATCTCAAAAAGGTCATTCGGGTTTGGATCGCGTCTCGTAAATCGGATTCCTATGCGTTGAAGAAAACCCATCAAAGTAAACTCACTGCCATAGATTTAAAAATTGATCAGGGATGTGCTATTGAGGAAGATTTCGTGACTCGGCGTGAATCAATCACTATTTTAGACAATATGGACCGTATAGAAGCTAAAGATTACGCTCAGAAAGCTAGAATCAAGTGGGCTCTCGAAGGGGATGAAAACACTAGTTACTTTCACACAACCCTTAAGAAAAATAGAAGACAATTAGCTATTCGAGGCATCCTAAAAAATGGAGATTGGATTGAATCCCCGGATATTGTCAAGGATGAATTTCTAACACACTTTCGAAATCGGTTCAAGAAGCCTGCTCACACTTCCCCTAGTATTGATTCGTTACGCTTCAACTGTTTGCCCCAATCCCAATGTGACTATTTGGAGCGCCCGTTTTCTCGTGATGAAATTAAAAGGGCGGTTTGGGAATGTGGGGGCGATCGTGCTCCAGGCCCTGACGGATTTACTTTTCGTTTCTTCACGGTTTTTTGGGACACCATTGCAGAAGACGTGATCCGATTTGTGCAAGAGTTCTCTTCATCTGGGAAAATTCCTACCGGTTGCAACCCTTCCTTCATTGCCCTAATCCCGAAAATCCCTAATGCCAAGTTTGTTTTTGACTTCCGACCTATTAGTCTAATAGGTTGCCAATACAAGATCATTGGTAAACTCTTAGCTAATCGGATTAGTACAGTTATTGGAGATTGTGTCAGTCCAGTTCAGTCGGCTTTTATAAAAGGGAGGTTCATTCTTGATGGTCCGCTCGTCTTGAACGAAATTTTGGCTGAATATAGGCGTCTCCGTAAAGAGCTTCTCGTCTTTAAAGTTGATTTTGAGAAAGCTTTTGACTCCGTGCGATGGGACTTTCTTGATACGGTCATGGAGAAGATTGGTTTTGGTAATAAATGGCGCTCTTGGATCTCGGGTTGTCTTCAAAACGCTCGATCTTCCATTTTGGTCAATGGTTCTCCGACTAAGGAATTTCAGCTTTTTAAAGGCCTCAGACAAGGAGATCCTTTATCTCCTTTTCTTTTCATTTTGGCAATGGAAGGTCTACATTCTCTTACGTGCAAAGCTGTTGAGTTGGGCCTATTTAAAGGTGCCTCCATTGGACAAGAGAACT
The DNA here is from genome assembly GCA_025667525.1 of Glebionis coronaria. NCBI lineage: Eukaryota > Viridiplantae > Streptophyta > Magnoliopsida > Asterales > Asteraceae > Glebionis > Glebionis coronaria. The sequence goes on from JANFOE010001818.1 coordinate 106,255, forward strand.
TGTGTGTTTCCCACCTCATGTACGCTGACGACGTGATTTTCTTTGGTGAATGGTCTCGGGTCAATACTCAAAATCTCATTGGCATGCTTCGATGCTTTTATCTAATTTCTGGGTTAAGAGTTAATGTGGATAAAAGTAATGTTATTGGTGTTGGAGTTTCGGACACGGAGATCTCTCAAATGGCGAGTATTATTGGTTGTGGTGCTTCTAAATTTCCGTTCAAATATTTGGGTGTTCCTGTTGGATGCAACATGAGTCGATGTGTAAACTGGAAGGCTGTTACTCAGATTTTTAGTTCCAAGCTCTCCTCTTGGAAAGCCAAACTTCTTTCGGTTGGGGGTCGTATGTCGCTCATTAAAGCGGTGCTTGGTAATCTCCCATCTTACTTCATGTCTATTTACCTAATGCCTGTTTCTATCCGCTCCAAGCTTGAGTCGATGCGAAGCAAGTTTTTCCGTGGTGCTGACCAACATGAAAATAAGATATCGTGGGTTAAATGGGAGAAGTGTTTGTCAAGTAAAAAGAGAGGCGGGCTAGGTATTGGTAGCATCTACGGGCTTAATATTAGTCTCTTATTTAAATGGATTTGGCGATTCCTCACCCGACCTTCTGATTTATGGGCTAGGGTCATCCGGAATATTCATGGTCCTTATGGTGGTGTTTTTGGTTACTCGAATCGACGACTTAAACACTCCACATGGGAATCCATTTTGTCTTCAATTAGAAGTCTCAAAGACAAAGGTATTGATCTTCTCTCTCTGTATTCGCGTAAGCTGGGCGATGGGAAATCTACCTCCTTTTGGGATGATGTTTGGTGTGGTCATGCGCCTCTAAGATCTCAATTCCCCCGGGTTTATAATTTGGATACCGAAAAAAACTGTCGTATTGCTAGTCGTTTGCCTTCGTCACAGTTTAATTGGAGTTCTATTCTTCGTCGAGATCCCAGGGGTGGCGTGGAATCGGCTCAGTTCGAGGCTCTTAATCTTGCCATTCGTAATGTTGTTCTTATGAATCAACCTGACACTTGGCAATGGTCTCCCGATGCTTCTATTGGGTTCTCGGTATCTTCAGCTCGAGGTTTAATAGATGATTCTCTTTTAGAGGCCGGCCTTGAGGTTACTAAATGGTACCGGCATATCCCTATCAAAGTCAATTTGTTTCTCTGGAGGCTTTCTCTTAACAAACTCCCGTCTAGGGTAAATTTACATAGAAAGGGTATTGTGATCGATTCTACCATATGCCCTACATGTGGCCTTGATGTTGAAATTGTTAACCACACTTTCTTCACATGTGAAATGGCTAAAGATCTCTGGCTTCTCTTGGCTAAATGGTGGGATCTGGATATTCCCCTATGTGATAGTTTTTTGGATTGGTATGATTGGCTTGAAGATGTTCATGTCTCAGCGAAAGCTCGTTCGATCCTTGAGGGTGTTGGGGGAACTCTTTTGTGGGCTATTTGGAACTTTCGGAATCAGTTGCTCTTCTCTAGCCCTCCTCCAAAAAAGACCTCCCTTTGGGATTTTATTGTCTCGCAATCGTATTTGTGGTTTATGTCTAGAAACCCTAAATGTAAAATTAGTTGGATAGGTTGGTTACAAAACCCTATAGTTTCTATAGCTACTATGTAATCTTTTTATCTAGCTTTTGCTAGTTTTTTTATACAAGTCGCCGTTCAAAAAAAAAAAACCGTAGGTGTGGTTTGAGTGGTACTTCGTGGGCTTGTAATGTGCTCCTTTTCGACCATCACCTCGGGTTCTTTCTCGATTTCCTTCTCCTTAGAAGTACTTGTACGAGAAATGGGTTCTTTGAAAGTTTTACCACTTCGTGTAGCAACAACCTTCAATTCTCCCCTCGGGTTGTTAATGGTATCACTAGGAAGACCACCCGAAGAAGAGGGTTTACACATGATTGCTTCAAACATCTTAGCCATTCGGTCCTCAAATTTTGATTGCCTAGCATCCGCTTTCAATAACTCTTGCTTAATCTCATGTTGTCCTAATTCCATCTTTTGTTGGTTTTGTTGAAGACGTTGGACATTTCCTTCCATTTTGTTTGCATGAGTTTTAAGTTCATTAGCAAGTTCATTTTTAAGCTCGTTTTTCAACTCGGATCTTAAGCTAATCATCTCACGTTGCATATTATCAAATTTAGCATCATTTGCTTTTGCATAATCCAAAAATTCTCCTTGCAAATTTTTCGTGTGAGCATTTTGAAAACCTTGTGTAGTGTTTTGAAAATCACGGTTTTGGTTTTGATTAGAGATTTGTCCATTCCCACTTTGATAATTCCCTTTGTTGTAATTGCGTGTGTTGCCTTGGTAATTACCTTGGTTGTTGTTTCGATAATTATTAGCATTTTGGTTTGGTGGAGCTTGATTTGGGCGGGAACCTTGGCCGTTTTGGTTGTAAGTTCCCGTTGCTACGTAAGCACTCGAAGTGTTACCATCCGCGGTAATGCACTCGGAAAGATCATGAGCTCCCCCACAAGATAAACAACTCTTAGCAACCGCTTTAACCGAAGCGGAATTGGAAGCTTCTTGAGCCTTCCAATGGGACATTAGATTAGCAAATCTATCAAAAAACCGATTTTCCTCATTAGCTTCATCATGTAAGGCATTAATGCTACGAGACGATTGTGATGACGATGACGAACCCATATTGGCAACACTCGGTGTGTTACGAGGGCTATAAACCTTAGATCGATTTTCAATGATTTGTAAAGCCTCATTTGTCGTCTTGCACAAAAAATTACCACCCGCGGCGGCATTCAAATACTCTCGTTCATGATCATTAAGCCCATTATAAAAAGTATCAATTTGATGCAATTCCGAAAAATCATGGTGAGGACATTCATGTAACATCTCTTTAAATCGTTCCCATGCCATTGAAAAACTTTCATTGTTATGTTGCACAAATCGTGAAATCTCATTTTTTAAGTGTGTTGTTTTAGATGGTGGAAAAAACTTGTTCACAAACTTAGAAACGAGATCGGCCCATGTCAAAATCGAATTTGGCGGTTCTTTCTCGAGCCAAATTTTTGCGGGTCCATCCAACGAATATGGAAACAACATCATCTTAATGGCGTCATGTGGAACATCTTTGAATTTGCTAGTAGCGGTGAGACGGTTGAAATTCCTAATGTGGTAATGCGGGTTGTCTTTCTCGTGACCTCTAAACTTGTTTGCTTGCAACATAGACATTAAACCCGTCTTAATCTCGAAATTCTCCGCAAGGATGGCGGGAATCACAATAGCCTCTCCAAAACCCTCGGTGGGTGCTTGTAGTAACTCCATCATAGTACGATTAGCCATGACGACTTCTTGTTCTACAATAGGTTCAACAATTGGAGGTTCTTCAACAATCAACGATCCTTGATTTGCTTGCTTTTGAAGACGTTTACGAGCTCGTTTAGCTTGATTACGAGTGATCATAAACTACACGAAGAATGGGAGGTGAGCAAAGAAGATTCTTTTTGGTTGTTTTGTGAATTTTCAATTTTTTTGTGTTTTTGATGATATTTAATTTTTTTGGATTTTGGTGTATCTTCGTAGACAACAATCTACAAAATCTCTCCTCGAATCAAACTCTTGATTAAAGAAGCCTCAAAGGAATGAAAACGATCACGTGGAGTGAACGTCTTCTAATGACTTTAGAACTTTGGTGAAAACCAAATTGTTCACGAGGGTTTAATCACAAAGAAAACCAAGCAAATATAGTATACGTATTAATACTTTGGGCGGCAAAACCCTCGATTAGCCTTCAATCTCAAAATACTCACAAGCAAGCGGGGAAACGAGGCGGCGCGAAGCACTTAAGAGCCTTTTTCCTTAGGGTATATTTTATAATACCCGCCTTATACCCACCTTATAGTTTGTATTTTTCAAAATCGAGCTTCACGAAAGTATTTATCTATTTTTGCCTTTTCTTTTTGTTTGAGATTCGAATACAATAATTAGGAGATCAAATCCCAATTAAGGTTGTGTTTTCACACTTTTGGAGATATTGTATTTTGATTGTGATACTTAATACAATATATTAATAATATTTGTACAAGAAAAACCAAGAAAACCGATAATACGTGTTAAGGGAGTTCCACTTAACACAAATACTTATTATGGATAATATCAAAAACAAAAGCTTCCAAATTAAAGCACAACACACCTCCCCGGCAGCGGCGCCAAAATGATTGTAGTCCTTTTATGTATACTTTATTTTAGGAAAAACAAAGCAACACAAAATAGTGGAAAGTATTAAGTACGACGGTTTAGGGAAACCGTGCACAAATGACCCTTAATCAAATAAAAAGAGAGAGAAAGTTCGTTTCCCAAGGAGGTATATGTGTGTGAATTAACTTGTAATTATTTGAGATTAATATTGAGAAGAATGGGGATGAGAAGATGAAAAGACGGTTACGTTAAAATTAAACTACGACGTAAAAGACGTAAAGTCGTGAAAACTACTCAAATTAAAAAAATTATACTAAAACCAAAAACAAAATCAATAATTAAAAAAAAGACTAAAAAGAAGTCTAAAATAATATAAATAAAGATAAAAATCCAACAAAGATATTTTAAAACCTTTTATTAATTAAATATTTAATTTTAAATGCTAATTAAAGCCCTAAAATTAAATATAACTAATTCAAATGTCTAAAATATGATTTTATTGAATAATCACTTAACTTATATTATAAGAAGACTAAAAAGTAATTTTCTAAAAATTAAAAGCTATTAAAACTATTTTTAAAACTCTAAAAATGATTTAAAATGATTAAAACCTAATTAAACTTAAAATAATTATAAAAATAAATCTAAAAGCTATAAAAATATTCTAAAAATGGGAATAGTCCTAATTAATGATAAAGAACCTAAGAAAAATGAAAAAGAAAGAAAAATAAAACTTTGATTTTTTTTATAATAAAATAATATTAAAATAATGCTAAAAATAAAAAGTTTCTAAAATTAATTCTAAAAAATTTCTAAAATCTTAAAATATTCTAACTAACAGAAAAACACAAATTAAAGTTCCTAAACCCTTTTTAATAATTTTATAAAAATGTTTAAAGTTTATGAAAAACCTTAAAATAATATAAAATTAAAAATTAAAGTTTATAAAACCAAAACTTAATGTAAACCTCAAAATATTTATTAAAAAGCTAAAAACTATTTTACCTAAAAATAAAAACTCTTTTTTCTATTTTTTAATGACTTTATAAAAAACGGGTATTAAATAAATTCTAGAAAATAAATAAAGAAAAGGAAAATTATAAAAATAGGCTAGAAAAGTCTCAAATACTACAAAGATCCTAGGAAAAATCAAATAAGCCAAAAACGAAAAGCAAATAAGCTGGAAAATGGGGAAATAAGCCACGGCTTTTAATTAAGCTAACAAAAGAAAAACGTGTTAAATAACACTTGAAAACAAACTATAACGTAAAAAACTTAACTAGATTAGCGGTAGGACACTTAACCCTCCAGCGAGAGGTCTAGTGTTCGAGTCCTGCTACGGGTAAGTTTTTGCTATTTTTTCCTTTTTTTTTTTTCAATCAATCTAACACCTTAATAAGCTATTAAACTTAATCCAATTTTACTTTTTAGCCAAGATTTAGCCAAATTAAAGGCCAAAGAGTGTCCAGTTCTTACTTGAACACTAAGTAGATTATGCTTATGTTTTGCTTGAGGATTTAGCCAAGAGGGCTTGGCTAATGGCTTATTTGATATTGCTTTTGGACAAATGGGGGCACCCTTGTGCTTATTGAAGCACAAGGAGTCAATACAAGCAATGATTGCACGCTTAGCACTTAAAATAAGCAAACAAATGCACAACAAAGCCAATGCAAGTTTCTGTGATGGTTCAACAAGGTCTGGTGGCTTATTGACAGATTACAAGCACCCTATTGACTTTTAACTCACCAAATTTTGCACACAATAGCACCCAATGGCACAAAATCAACTTCAATAACTCAATAAACCTATATCTTAACAGATTTCAAGATCTTAGCATTCAAATTCATGAACACAAGCAAATTTTGGCATAAGCAGATTTTTTCTATATGTTATCCCTTTTTACTTACCAAACTTACTCCAAACTTGTTCCAAATTAAACTATAACTAGTAAGCAATCTATCTTAACCTTTTATAGCCTTGCTAACACCTTATGAAAGCACAAATCAAAAATCTACCCTTGCCTAGTGACCAACCCACACCACCTTTACCTTACCCTTCGAGACGAAACAAAGAGAAAGCACAAGAAAGGAACAATTATCAATTTGAGCTATTTATGAAAATGTTTCGTGATTTGCATTTTAACATAAGTTTTGCCGATGCTTTAATCATGATGCCTCGATTCGCCGCAAACTTCAAAAGTATGCTAAACAACAAAGAGAAGTTACAACAATCGTCTAGTTGTTCATCGGTTTTTCTAAGCCGCATACCACAAAAAGTCGGTGATCCCGGTAAATTTTTGATTCCGTGTGCTATTCAAGATATGGAGGAATGCTACGCCTTGGCCGATCTTGGTGCTAGTATTAATTTAATGCCTCTCGAGATTTTCAAATCGCTTTCACTTCCGGCTCTTACTCCTTTGAACATGTCCATCGAGATGGCCGATCATTCTACGATCATGGCATGTGGAGTAGCCGAGGACGTTTTTGTTAAAGTCGGAAAGTTTTACTATCCCGTTGACTTTATCGTTGTAGACATTCCCATCGATCGAAAAGTTCCTCTCATTTTGGGTCGTTCATTTTTGGATACATCACGAGCACTTATCGATGTTCATGCTCGAAAAATCACCCTTCGTTTCAATGAAGAAGAACTTGTCATCAATGCAACACAAAACTCCAATCTTTCTCATGTCTATTCTATTGCAACTTTAAACCATGGTGACTCGACCAATGTCATTTGCAAAGAATTTTCACCAAGAGTTTTAGGGAATGTCACCAAAAACAATTTACCATTTCCTCCGCCGGTGGAGGTTATGAGTGCTAAGCCTACAAAGAAGAAACCATCAATACTTGAATCGAAAAATCCTTCGCCTCACCTCGAGCATTCATTCTTAAAAAGTGTTGATAAGTTGCCGGTTTCTACGGAAAATCTTTCGGATGATGAATATATGGACCCCAATGGGGAGGTTTTCTTCGTCGATAAACGTTTTGAGAACTTGCCACCACCAAAACCAAAACGGTTTCAAAATGTGAGAATTTTTAGTGTAACTAACATCGTCTTAGAAACACCGAATATTTTCGACATAATCAAAAAGGGTTTTCATAAGGAGAGTTTAAAAGATAAAAAAGGAAAAGATCTTAAATGTGATTTAATTGATTTTTCTACAAATCTAACTCCGTCATCACCACGTGTTTTGAGTGCTACAAACTCGTCTACTCCTTTTGACAATGTTTTGTGTGGTTCTAGTATGGGGGAAGCCCCTTATGTTCCCTCATCCTTGTCCACCGAGGACGAGATATTCGATCCCGGAATTTCATGTAAAGGGAAATCTCGGTCTTCCACCGATGCAATAAATGGAAACTATATCTATTTGCTTGGTGCGAGTCTACCTCGAGTAGCTCAAACGTTTGTCTTACCAATTGTCTCACCCTTCTACTTCTCATCTCTTTTCTTCAAACTCTTTGAGTTTATGGCACATGTTGAAGTGGCGTTAATTTGTTTTTCCAATGGAAACGAGAACGCCATCTTCGACCCCGGTATTTTTTATCATTTAAGGACTTAGTCCTTTTTACCGGTTGCTTTTTGGGCCTTGTTTATCATGTAAGCCCCATTGACCACACCATGATTTTCCCTAAATGTTCACATTTTGAGGGGATCGAGTCGAGCTCATGACTCGGTAATCAAAAACGAGGTGCCTCGTGGGGGAGATCCCATGCTTATCTTTATGCTTATTATTCACTAATAAGGGGACTTGTACCCTTCCAACTCGTTGTCTCGTGATAGTTTGTGATTGTGTTATCTAGATCATCATTATCATCATCTACGATTGAAGACTCTCGTGTTCGTTTACGTGAGCCTCCATCGTTCGTTTGAAGAAGTTTTTCACGAATCCATGACATATCCTTTATTGTTCTAACAATTATCTTTTAGCATAATTAATAAACGGCTTTAGATATATTGTTGATCACCCTTTCCATGCTAGATCCTAAGCATTCGATTCTTCGTCTCTAGTATGGGGGTGCTCCACCTTTAGACTCGAAACATTGAGGACAATGTTTACTTTTAGTATGGGGGGGTGAATAGATACTTGCTTTGCTACGCCCTCACGTTTTCCAACTTTCAATGTTTTGTTTTGCTAATAAGGCTAAAATGGCCAAATTTTAAAATTTTTCTTAGTTTTCATAAGTGTTTTTAAGACACGAATGTATATTTTCCGTTGGGTAGAATAAGAGTTAATTTTTGACTTGATGGGCATTTGGAGCCATTTACATTCCTTAACCCGCTCAATTCAAGTTTTGCTAGACTTTTATATAGGGAGCTTTAAAACGCGAAAGTCTTAATTCATTCGGGTTAAGAACAAGAACTTTTCGCAAGTTCCTATAATTGATTCTAGAAAGTCACTTATCAAGGGAACTTTAAAACGCATTCTCTAAACTTGAAAAAGTCCAAGAAAGTGCAAGATCCTATAGGTGGCTTGAAAACCCAAAACTTTGATTTGATATAGTCTTAATGAAAGCTAATCCAAATTTGGCTTAATTTTGACTTACATGGCTAAGTATTCACGAGTCTCTTTAATTAGAGGTCTTTATATAGTGAAGAACGAGAAATGATAGAGTTAGACAAGTGATCATGCTAAACGTAGAACATGAAAGTGTTCTTTCAAAAACTCATATGTTTTTAATTGTGGCTTTTTCTTCCCATAAGATCAATGCATTAGGAATAAATCATAATTGCAATAAGTAAGGGCGTACGATTTGAAAGGTTACTTAGCCTCTAGCGCAAGATCGTTTAAAAGTTGCTCGGGGTTGAATAGAGTTCATAGCCAAGGCATAACTTATTGAAGCGGGACGCGAAGATTGGCGATCATCCAAAAAGGCCCTAACAAGGCATGAGGAGATCTATTTTTGCTAAAGATCCAAAGATGATGTGAAGTATCATTATTCCTAAATCAATATGAAGGATCGAGACACACGACGAGAAGCAATTACTCCCCTAAAGAATGGAGAAAGTCTATCCAAAAAGACCCTAACAAGGTATGAGGATAAATATATCCAAGTCCGAAAAGGAGGCGGATCGTTGTATATCAAAATCCAAAGTAAAGATTGAAGAAAAATGATGAAGTCGTGGTCCAATATGAAGAATCTCTCAAAAACGTCAAGTGAAGGAATTCCAAAATATGAAGAGAAGACCATTATTTCAAGAACGTCTTCCCAAGATTTGAAGTATGAAGTACATGCCAAATATCGGTCCGAGAAAGGTCTCAAATCGTGAAACGAGTTATGCCAAGATATGAACTTAAGGAGATACACGAGAAGCCGTTTTAAAAGATTTTGTCCTTCGGCTAACTATTGATCAAATCGTGCTACTTTGCTTTCGGACTAATAACTACTCAAATAAGTCAATATGAATCACTTGTGATCCATGACAAATAGATAAAAAATGCTAGTAACCCATTTCCTTTTATAATAACTAGGATTGCGGGGAGAAAAAGTATTACACAATTTGGACGTATGAGTAGTGTTAGCATTGTGACTTGTACCAACAATGATCTTGTTTTTGCACTTAGCATGGAATGTATGACAATCAAGGATGACGAAGTTTACTCTAAGGGACATTAACTTGTTTCTATTCTTAGACCCTAAAAATCACCTTTTGGTGATGAAAATCATACATTATGTCTTTACACATTCTCGTAGTATGTTGCAAGTCTTTTACTTTTCAAATAAGGTTAATAAAATTGAACTTTGGTGATGCTTAGATACTTTATTCTAGCATTGCGTGAGGGCACGGCAATGGCTTAGTATGGGGGAGTGATGAGATGGCATTTATACATGATCTCATCGTTCTTTTCGGGCTTTAAATGCACAAAAATGTCATAAAATACCATATATATGCTTGTGTTTGTTTACTTGTGTATTTTAGGTATGGATATCGTGAAAAAGACAAAAGATCACAAGTTACAAGGAAAAACGGACACGAGAAACGAAGCCGTACAAAGAACCGGGCCCTAATCATGGAATTTTCATCAAATACCCTTGAAGACTTGAAGACAAACAAGATTGATCCTCCAAGAATGAATAAATGACACTTAAAACCCTTGTATATTGATAATTACAAGTTTGGTCCCTTAAGTTTGTCAAAATTGCAAAAAGGTCCTTCAACTTTGAAGAAATGGCAAGATTAGTCCCTCAACAATTTCAAATTGCCAAAAATGGTACCTCATGAAGTGAAAGACACATTGAAGACCTTTGAAGATCAACATTGTCCAAGAACAGCCCTTGAAATATTCAAAATTGTCAAAAATACTCCTTGATAACATTTTGGAAAAGTTTTATGCCAAAAATGACAATTGGTGAAAGTTATTTGCAAAGGAAAATCGGTTTTAGGGCTTAAAACTTCATATGCCAAAAATCTCAAAGGACAAGGACTGAAGTTGCCAAATGAAACATTCAAACTGAAAAAGGGCGCCTAACACTTTCACTTCCCCTAAAAACGGATTGAATGAGTTACTATTCACTTTCACCCCACCCAGATTTTACCTAACTTAATACTTGGGTAAAATCTAATTACTTTTGCCCACGTGTGATTCACACACGCAGGAACTCATCCCACACAAAAAACCCCCAATCCCACCACTGTGGACCCTACCCCCAAATTCCCATTCCACCAATAAGAACACGCCTTGATCCCCAAGTACTGTGACGTGTCCCAAATCAACAGTGGAGGTTATTTGCTTCATCACAACGCAAAAACAAACGGTTTAGATCAAGTTTGGACAACTCACCACTCAAAATCGTCAAGGGCATATTTGGGAATTTCTTAGATTAGGGTTTTGTGTTTAAGCAGCCTAGAATGTTCATTAGACTAGTATAAATAGAGGCATCAACCTGTGATGACCCTTTGTTCCAGTTTTCAAGCTTTGCACTTGTAATTCCTTTTTTATGAAATAAAAGTTTGGTTTTTGTTTTAAACAATTATAATTCCTTTTTAGGTTTATAAAAATTTGTGTGTTGTGTAAAAGCTTGATTCTGAGTTCCATCTTTAATTTGGTTAAGTAATTTTGAGGTTCAAAATTATTTAAAAGTTTCTGAATTTGAGATTTCTTTGGTGAAATCTGTTTCAGGTTTAACTGTTAAGAGGTTTAAGTTTAATCAGTGAAATAGTGTTATCAAAACGTGTTTGATAAGTTTTAAAAGGTTTTGGAATGGTTTAAGAAAGAAGGAAAAGAAAATCAGAACAGAATATATATTGTTTATATTTGTGCTTGTTTTTCTTTGATTGTTCTTAAACAGGTGGAAGATATTTGGTTGATTATTGATCTGCATGCACCCGGGTGCATAAGGAGGTGGATATTCATCCACTAGGGCTTTGGATGTAAAGCCCTAAGGTAAAACCCTTTTTACCTTGTTGAAATCTCAGAAAAGTGTGTTTCATGTGATTTGGTTAATTAAGTGTTGATTGTGTGTTATATCTGTTGGATTTGAGTTACCTTGGATTTGTATGCATGCTAGACTTGTTTGTGATCAGTTTGAATAGGTTTTAAGGTGTTTTGATTTGTTAAAAACGTTTTCAAGATTTTAAAAGGGTGTTTGGATATAAGTTTTAGCAGGGTAGATTTTTGATTTGTGCTTTCATAAGGTGTTAGCAAGGCTATAAAAGGTTAAGATAGATTGCTTACTAGTTATAGTTTAATTTGGAACAAGTTTGGAGTAAGTTTGGTAAGTAAAAAGGGATAACATATAGAAAAAATCTGCTTATGCCAAAATTTGCTTGTGTTCATGAATTTGAATGCTAAGATCTTGAAATCTGTTAAGATATAGGTTTATTGAGTTATTGAAGTTGATTTTGTGCCATTGGGTGCTATTGTGTGCAAAATTTGGTGAGTTAAAAGTCAATAGGGTGCTTGTAATCTGTCAATAAGCCACCAGACCTTGTTGAACCATCAAAGTAACTTGCATTGGCTTTGTTGTGCATTTGTTTGCTTATTTTAAGTGCTAAGTGTGCAATCATTGCTTGTATTGACTCTTTGTGATTCAATAAGCACAAGGGTGCCCCCATTTGTCCAAAAGCAATATCAAATAAGCCATTAGCCAAGCCCTCTTGGCTAAATCCTCAAGCAAAACATAAGCATAATCTGCTTAGTGTTCAAGTAAGAACTAGACACTCTTTGGCCTTTAATTTGGCTAAATCTTGGCTAAAAAGTAAAATTGGATTAAGTTTAATAGCTTATTAAGGTGTTAGATTGATTAAAAAAAAAAAAGGAAAAAATAGCAAAAACTTACCCGTAGCAGGACTCGAACACTAGACCTCTCGCTGGAGGGTTAAGTGTCCTACCGCTAATCTAGATAAGTTTTTTACGTTATAGTTTGTTTTCAAGTGTTATTTAACACGTTTTTCTTTTGTTAGCTTAATTAAAAGCCGTGGCTTATTTCCCCATTTTCCAGCTTATTTGCTTTTCGTTTTTGGCTTATTTGATTTTTCCTAGGATCTTTGTAGTATTTGAGACTTTTCTAGCCTATTTTTATAATTTTCCTTTTCTTTATTTATTTTCTAGAATTTATTTAATACCCGTTTTTTATAAAGTCATTAAAAAATAGAAAAAAGAGTTTTTATTTTTAGGTAAAATAGTTTTTAGCTTTTTAATAAATATTTTGAGGTTTACATTAAGTTTTGGTTTTATAAACTTTAATTTTTAATTTTATATTATTTTAAGGTTTTTCATAAACTTTAAACATTTTTATAAAATTATTAAAAAGGGTTTAGGAACTTTAATTTGTGTTTTTCTCTTAGTTAGAATATTTTAAGATTTTAGAAATTTTTTAGAATTAATTTTAGAAACTTTTTATTTTTAGCATTATTTTAATATTATTTTATTATAAAAAAAATCAAAGTTTTATTTTTCTTTCTTTTTCATTTTTCTTAGGTTCTTTATCATTAATTAGGACTATTCCCATTTTTAGAATATTTTTATAGCTTTTAGATTTATTTTTATAATTATTTTAAGTTTAATTAGGTTTTAATCATTTTAAATCATTTTTAGAGTTTTAAAAATAGTTTTAATAGCTTTTAATTTTTAGAAAATTACTTTTTAGTCTTCTAATAATATAAGTTAAGTGATTATTCAATAAAATCATATTTTAGACATTTGAATTAGTTATATTTAATTTTAGGGCTTTAATTAGCATTTAAAATTAAATATTTAATTAATAAAAGGTTTTAAAATATCTTTGTTGGATTTTTATCTTTATTTATATTATTTTAGACTTCTTTTTAGTCTTTTTTTTAATTATTGATTTTGTTTTTGGTTTTAGTATAATTTTTTTAATTTGAGTAGTTTTCACGACTTTACGTCTTTTACGTCGTAGTTTTATTTTAACGTAACCGTCTTTTCATCTTCTCATCCCCATTCTTCTCAATATTAATCTCAAATAATTACAAGTTAATTCACACACATATACCTCCTTGGGAAACGAACTTTCTCTCTCTTTTTATTTGATTAAGGGTCATTTGTGCACGGTTTCCCTAAACCGTCGTACTTAATACTTTCCACTATTTTGTGTTGCTTTGTTTTTCCTAAAATAAAGTATACATAAAAGGACTACAATCATGGACCCCCTCTAAGGGCATAACCAAAGGTTCCTCTGCGTAGCACTTCTTCAGATTTGACACATGGAAGTTGGGGTGTATACGACTTAACTTTGGCGACAGTTCTAAACGGTAAGCCACCTCCCCGATCTTGGCTATCACTTTGAAAGGACCCACATATCCTGGATTCAACTTTCCCCGCTTTCCAAATCGTATAACTCCCTTCCATGGTGATACTTTTAACATGACGTGATCTCCTACTTTGAACTGCACGGGTCTGCATTTCTGTTCTGCGTAGCTGTTTTGTCGATCGCGAGCGGCTTGCAATCTCTGCTTTATAAGAACAATTCGGTCTGTAGTCTCTTGAATTAATTCAGGCCCATTGAGTTGGAACTCGCCTGCCTCTGCCCAACATACAGGAGAGCGACATTTCCTACCATAAAGTGCTTCAAATGGGGCTGCCTTGATACTGGCGTGATAGCTATTGTTGTAGGAGAACTCAACCAAAGGTATATGCTCGACCCAACTATTTCCAAAATCAATCACACATGTCCTTAGCATGTCTTCTAGAGTTTGGATGGTTCACTCACTCTGACCATCTGTTTGTGGATGATAGGCGGTGCTCATATCTAGTTGGGTACCCAGGGCTCGTTGGAGAGCCCTCCAGAAGTTGGAGGTGAATCTGCTATCCCGGTCGCAGATTATTGAGACTGGTACCCCATGTTTGGTTACAATTTTCTTAAGGTGGGTCCTTGCCAACTTGGATAGGGAGTCGGATTTCTTAATGGTTATGAAATGAGCAGACTTGGTGAGTCGGTCGACTATCACCCAAATGGCATCATATCCACGAGATGATTTTGGAAGTTTGGTCACAAAATCCATGGTGATGTTTTCCCACTTCCATTCAGGTATCTCAGGCTGTACCAGTAGACCGGATGGCCTTTGGTGTTCTGTTTTGACATGTGCGAATGTCAGACATTTCAGGACATAAGTGGCGATGTCAGCCTTCATGTTTGGCCACCAATACAATTTCCTCATATCTTGATACATCTTTTCCGATCCCGGATGTATTGAGTATTCGGATTTATGTGAATCATGCATGATTATGTCCCTCAAATTCCCATAACGGGGTAACCAACTCCTCCCGTGTAAGCACAATGTTCCGTCCGCCCTTGGTTCTAGTTTCTCTTTAGAGAGGTCGATTCAGAGTATTCCCCCTATGTCTTCCATCCAGAGGTTTTCGGGTTTCTGTGCTTGGATTTGTGCTTCAAGGATTTGCTTGGGCAGATCCAGATTGATGGTCTTGGTTAAGGCTCGAACCCTCATGGGTGGGTCTTTATATTTACGGCTCAGTGCATCAGCAACTACGTTTGCTTTACCTGGATGATATTTGATTTCACAATCGTAATCGCTTAACAGTTCGATCGAACGACGCTGCCTCATATTAAGCTCTTTTTGATCTAATATGTGTTGCAGACTCATGTGGTCGGTGTACTCTGTACATTTTGTTCCGTAAAGGTAGTGCCTCCAAATTTTTAAGGCAAAGACTACTGCTCCAAGTTCTAAGTTGTGGGTAGTGTGGTTTTTCTCGTGCTTCTTTAATTGCCTAGAACCGTAGGTAATCACTTTCTTTCTTTGCATCAACACTGCTCCCAATCCTTTATATGAGGCGTCACAATATACCTCAAAGTCATCATTGCCCTCGGGCAAGGATAAGAGAGGCGCACTACACAACTTCTGTTTTATCAATTGGAAAGCTGATTCCTCCTTTTCTCCCCAATTAAATTTTACTCCTTTCTGAGTGAGTTTTGTCATTGGTTTGGCTATTTTGGAGAAGTCTTCGATGAATCGGCGATAGTATCCGACGAGGCCTAGGAATTGGCAGATCTCCGTTGGTGATTTGGGAGATGCCCAACTCTTAACGGATTCAACCTTTGTAGGATCTACGTGAATACCATCACTGTCAATGACGTGTCCTAGGAAATGGACTCTGCGTATCCAGAACTCGCATTTGGAAAACTTTGCATATAGCTGCTCTTCCTTAAGTATTTTTAGTACTTGGGCCAGATGCTCAGCATGGTCTTGTTTGTTTTTGGAGTAAACAAGTATGTCGTCGATGAAGACTATCAAGAATTTATCCAAATAGGGTTTACACACCCGGTTCATGAGATCCATGAATATTGTCGGTGCGTTTGTCAACCCAAAAGGCATAACTCTAAATTCGAAATGACCATAACGAGTTCTGAAGGCTGTCTTAGGAATATCCTCTTCCCGGACTCTCAGTTGATGGTATCCAGACCTCAGATCAATCTTAGAATACATGATTGATCCCTAGAGTTGATCAAACAAGTCGTCAATGCGAGGTAAAGGATAGCGATTCTTTATCATTAGTTTGTTTAATTCTTGGTAATCGATGCACATTCGAAAAGAACCGTATTTCTTCTTGACAAACAGAACAGGGGCTCCCCATGGAGAAGAGCTAGGCCTAATGAATCCTTTTTCTGGTAGTTCCTGGAGTTGTTTGGCTAGTTCCTTCAATTCTGATGGTGCTAGCCTGTAGGGAGCCTTAGCTACAGGTGCAACCCCAGGAATCAAATCAATTTGGAATTCTATCTGTCGCACTGGGGGCATACCCGGCAGTTCCTCAGGAAATACCTCAGGAAAATCTCGGAAAATTGGCACGTCCTTGATTCGGGTCTCCTCGGGGTCGTCTTCTTCCTCGATCGAGGAGATGTGTGCTACGAAAATAGGGCATCCTCTGGTCGAGTATCTTTGTGCTTTGGTGCATGAAATGACACTAAGTCTAGTGTTGATTATATCAGGGTTACCATCCCCTCGTATAATCAAAGTTTCATCTCCCCA
Organism: Glebionis coronaria; assembly: GCA_025667525.1. Taxonomy (NCBI): domain Eukaryota; kingdom Viridiplantae; phylum Streptophyta; class Magnoliopsida; order Asterales; family Asteraceae; genus Glebionis; species Glebionis coronaria. The sequence continues at coordinate 122,864 of JANFOE010001818.1, forward strand.
AGGTATACGGACCAGTTTTTGATCACATAAAATGACTGCATGGTACTTTGACAGCCAATCCATGCCAATGATGAGATCAAAGCTACCAAGACTTTCTGAGATCAAATCGATGTTGAACGGGTGGTTGGAAAGGTTTAAAGTATAACCTCGAATGATGGTGTCAACTGTCACAATTTTCCGTCAGCTAGTTCTACCGTATAATAGGAGTCTAAGGCTGATGGAGTAATTTCCAATACTCTACTAAATTCCGTTGATATAAAGCTTCGATTTGCCCCGGTGTCAAATAGGACATATGCATATCGTTGGTTTAGTATAAATGTACCGGTGACGATGTTGGCATTTGGATTGGCTTGGGCATCGCCAGTCATGTATACTTGTGATGGGGTTCCTTTGTTGTCCTCCTTCAAGTTGGCCAACTTGGGACAATCAAGTCTCACATGTCCAGGGGTCCCACATTCGTAACATACTACAACTTTCTTTGGCTCATAATTACTTTCACTTGCGGAGTTTTGGTTTCCCTTACATTGTTTTCCAGTATCATGATGGTAGTCGCATTCTGAACACTTAGTTTTGGATCATAATGTTGGGAGTTGTGGGAGTAGTGTCATTAGTTTGCTCAATGTTTTGTCGTTTGGATGATTGTCGGTGCTGGCTACGAGTAGTTCTACACGACTTCCGCTTGTTGTCCGTTTGTCCTTCGGACAGGTTGTGAGCCCGCTTGTTGATCAGCTCTGTCGCAAATTCCATTGCACCTTCCACGGTAGTGGGTCGTGAAGCTACCACACTGTCATGAATGTTGTCAGGGAGTCCACTAACAAACTTCTCAATCTTGTCACTCCTTAGAGGAAACATTCTGGTGCACATCAAGCTTAACTCTTGAAATCTTTGGTTGTACCAAAGGATATCATTGTTCTTACACTTGAGATCCCACAGCTCGACTTCCAACTTCTTCATTTCTCCTCTAGGATAATACTTTTCAGTCATTCTTTCCTTGAGGTTGGCCCAAGTGAGAGTATAGGAAGTGTCTTGTCCAAGGGTGGCGACCACAGAGTTCCACCAAGTAAGGGCGCTCTCAAGCAGAGTGCCTGTTGCAAACTTAACTCTGTTCTCATCAGCACAACCGCTGATGCGAAAAACTGTCTCTAGTCTTTCAAACAATTGCATTAATTCAACAACTCCTTCTTTTCCTTGGTAGTATGAGGGTTTGCATTTCAAGACTTCGGGGTAAGAACAACCCCTGTTGAAGTTGTTTTTGTGCATGTTATGGTTCGGTTCATCGCTCATATTAAATTCTCTGGCTACCATAGCTGCCGTAATGCCTTCACCAATCATCTCTCTGAGTTGAGCAGCAGTAACATTATGAGTAGCTTCAGGAACCTCGGTGTTAGCGGTGTTGGTAGCGATTGCTTTATTGGGGTTTGATCGCGTAATCACCATTTGTCTATAATCATACACAAAATGAGACTATTAGTTCAAACGTTAGTGTAGTTTTTATATTATTTGCAAGAGATGATTTCATGCGTAAAATTCATAACAAATTTGGATAACCTGTCAGGATTTCATAATATAATACTTTGCACAAAAGATATAACATAAGAGAATGATTGCATGTAAATTTCCATAAGGAATTAAACATTCATCGAGCATATCAAATCCGGGACAGACACTTAGCTAGCCTTGTCCTGGGTAGTGGTACACATAATCTAAAGTACATCAAATCCCAACAAAATACATGCTAGAAAAGAGAGGTACATCACAATAATGCATCAACAAAATCTTGAAAAGAAGTAAAGTACGAAGGTCTCATATCATGATAGTCGGGATACAACCCGTAAGCTTGTCATGATTTATAAGAAATCCGGTACATCTATACTAGTCCTGCCTAGATGATCCACTAGGTATGGCTGGTGCTGATGGTGCTGATGAAGCTGGTGGAGCTACAAATGCTCTTCGGGAACCCTGTAATGCCTGAATCATCGCTCGAGTCTCCTTGAGCACATGGAATGTTGTCAGCAAATGGGTCCGGAGTCTATTGGTGGCTCCTCGGAGATGAGTTGATGTAGTCTTTTTGTATACCCTTTAGGAAAAGAGTACCAAAATAGGGCAAGCGTTAGGTGTCGGTTTAGGAAAACCAAGCACTAATGACCAATGAGAAGTTCGTTTCCCAAGGAGGCTTGTGTGTTGTGTTAATGAAATGATTAACTTTGTGATTATATTGTTATCGGAAAAAGAAAAATAGAAATGGGATAAGAAGAGAATGATGGTTACGATGACGATTAACACTAAGACGAAAGAGTCGTTCACGTAAAACCGTAAAAAGCACCAAAATTAAAATTTTACTCTAAAAATTCCTAAAAATCACTAAAAATCCACTAAAATATTCTAAGGGTTTACAAAAAATCCGAACTTGCTAAAACCTTTTAATTAATTAAATATTAACTTTTTAATGCAAATTAAAGCCCTAAAAATCAATATTAACTAATAAAAAGTCCAAATCAAGATCTTAAAGTTTGTAAACCTTTAAAATAACCTAATTAAACTAAAAAATATTTTTCAAAATTTTAAAACCACTAAAAACTATTTTTAAACAAATAAAAACTATTAAAAGCTAATAATTCTAGAATATAATTGAAAAACCCTAAAAATATTTGGAAAGTTGTAAAATTCCTAATTAAGTGTCTAGAACCTAGGAAAAATGTAAAAACTTAGAAAATCAGATTTTATTTTTAATAATAAAATAATATTAAAATATTAATAAAAATCCAAAAATCCTAAAAAATTCTAAAAAGTTGGAAACTAGCTTAATTTAACCTAAATAATACAGAAATGAACTTGAAATTACCTAAATACCCTTAATGGGCCTAGAAAATGGGCTAAACCCAAAACAGTCACTTAAATGGGCCAAATTTGGCCCAATAAGAAAAAGTTTGTAAAATTGGACCAAAAAGCACTACCTGACTCAAAATTTGATTTTAAAAAACTTTTTCCAAAGGCCCAAAAGCTGAAAGTGTGAAATAAGCAAGCTTATACCAAACAACTTATTCTTAATGGGCTTTTTGGCCCATTAAGCTAATGCCATAAGCTCAAATTAGACACACAAGATTCTTTTGTCCTAAATAAGACTTCTTTAAAAAGAAATTTGAAATAAGCCAAAGGAATATGTCTGAAAATGCAAAAAGAAATCTACAGAAAACGACAAAATAGTCATTTTTGAGTTCTAGGCTATCACAAGAGCTGATTCACGTTTCTAAAGCTTTTAAATGACTTTAATAAGCTAAATCAACAACAAGTTTTCAAATAAGCTGACTCAATAAGCTGGAAAAAGCAAATAAGCACTTATGAAAAGTCAAATAAGTTGGTTTTCTAGCTAAAAGTCAAAGTCAAAGTCCAATAAGCTCCAGTCAAATCAAATAGGTCAAATAATGAAGTTCTATCACAAAAATAAGTTGTTGCAGGTCTGGATAAGCAAATAAGCTTATTGATAAGCTGAAAGCAAATTAACACTAGCAGGGGCTAGTTTTGGGTGTTGAGCAGTGGAAACTTTTTCCACTACTTGACTTATTTGACTTTTTGTCTTTAGTGACTTTTTTGGAGATTCGGGTTTCAACAAGGCACCCAAATGATCATTGGATCATAAGGAGTTAATACAAACAAAGAAATCAACAATCCAACAAGCCAATTTGTACAGTTTAATCAAACAATCACCATATCTGTCACAGACTTAGAACAATAAGCAGTTTAGGTTCAATAAGCACTTTTAGCAATATTCAGTCAGCCAAACTTAAACAAATGCATACACAAGCTATATTAAACTCAAATGAACAAGTCTAAACAAGTTTCATGCAATGATTCAAAGTTTTAAACAATATTCAAGCACTTAAAGTTACTAATGAACACAAGAACATGCAGTTTTCACTTTTGCTAATGTAATTGACCACCAAGCCAGATTCAACCACTCAAATCTATCACATATGTTATAATAATGATGTTTAAACAACTTTTAACCCTAAGCATGCAAAAATTCTAGATTTCACCAAAATCTTAGGTCATAAACAGTTAAAATCAACAGGTTATAGCAGATTATGTGATTTGAGGTTTCAAACTAAAAAACATATAGCAAACAACTCTCAACCAAGTGTATAGCAGATACCAAGCACAAATACACACTTCTAACAACACAATAACAAGTTTTAATCACAAACAGGTAATCCTAAACACCCCTTTAACTTTTCAAAACCAAGTTTTTCAAATCAAAAGTGAGATTAAGGCTTAATTGTTGGTGGTTAACAAATGCCTAATTTTGTTAAAGAACATGAAGAACACTGGTTTAATCCATTTTGGGTTTAAATTGTGGTATTTAGCGCCAAGGATTAAACTAATAAAAAGATTAGTTATAACCGGTTTTGAGTGGATTGTGAGGTGGCAAATAGGAGAGTGGTGATTGGTTGTTTAGGGTGAGTGGGGCACGTGTCAGCTTATGGTTGGTTAAGGTAAGGTTCTTGTCTGGACAGATTTAACCCTCCCATTCTTCTTCCTTTGTCATTTCAGTTTAAAAACCCATCAACGCCTAAATCCTTTATAACAACTTTTCAATTTTCACACTTTTGCCCCGAAAAGTTTTGTAAAATGATTTCAGGGGTATTTCTTGCCAATTGTGTTTTTTGAAGGATTGATTTGGTATTTTCTTCAAGGATAATGGTCTAAACTTGTATGATTGACATTTTGGAGGACTGAAATTGCCAATTTATGTTTGACGAGGGACCATTTTTATCAAATCTTCAAAGTCAAAGGTCCTTTTGGTAAATTTGATATTTTTAAAGGACCAAACTTGTCATTCTTGTAACTTGGAGTCCTTCTTGATGTGTTTGACTTTAAGGAGGATAAATATTGACATTTTAGCTTTGTTGAGGGGCTAAAATGGCCAATTCTTCAAAGTGGAGGGCCCTTTTTGCAATATTGACAAACTTTTGGGACCAAACTTGTAATTATGAAGATACAAGGGTATAAAGTGTCAATGCTTCCATATTGGAGGACCCTTCTTCATAAATCTTCAAGTCTTCAAGGGTTTTTCTTGGGAAAACTTCATTAGGGCTTGGTTCATTGTGCGGCTTCGTTTCCCGTGTTCGTTTTTGCATGATTCTTATGATCTTTTCTCATTTTCTCAATATCCATACCTAAAATATACAAGAAATAAACACAAGCATATATATGGGTATTTTGATGATATTCAATGCATTTTAAGCCCTTTTTGGACGATGAGACTATGTATAAAAGCAGTCTCATCACTCCCCCATACTAAACCATTGTCGTGCCCTCACGCAGTGCTAGAATAAAGTATCGTAGCACCTCCAAACTTCATTTTTATTCACTTTATTGAATAATAAACTAGCTACACTACTACAATTACTACTACTTGCGTTTTAGACATAATGTATGATTTTCATCGCAAAATGGGACGTTTAGGTTCATAGAATAAGAACACCTGAATACTTCGTTTAGAACGAGATCATTGTCATTATAAGTTAGTAATGCTAACGCTACTCATATGCCCTAATCACGTACTTATCCTCCCAATTTCCTAAGTTGTATCTCTTATATTTTATTTTGTCTTGAATGTTTCACGAGGATACATTGTTTGACTTATGCGATAATAGAGATTTAGGTCTAAAAATACAGTCCTAACGGTGTAACCAAGACCATCAAATCAATAACCCCTCCTAATAGACAACGATGTCAAAAATTAAGTCAACAAGAAGGATCGATAAACACGGTTTTATAACGGTTTTGAACATGAGACTTATTACAAAGACTTTTATACGCCCCCTAACGGAAGGGCCTTATTATATTTGGTTTACCTCCATCTTTTATTCAACTTCGCCATGAAGCTTTTATTATGACTTCGGTCTTGCCTTGCCTTTTATTATCCACCTCATCGGTAGTTTTATTAGCAAAATATGTATATCCTCACGCTAAGGCGAATTTTGGATCTTTAAAGCTTCAAAGATTAAGGCTTGATTCACTTTCAATTTTGCATAGATTTTTCGGCCTTGTGGGGCTTCAAATTGTTTGCTTGATTTAGGTGAGCACTTGAAATCTTATTATTGGGCGAAGCTTTTTGATTATTCGGGTGCCAATACTTCAAAACCGTGACACTAGTGATACCTTAATGTTTTCCCAATTTAATTACACGGAAGCTACTAGAAAAGACCAGAAACCTAACAATCCCAACTAAACCGCTATGTCAATATTTATTAAGCAAAAAATATTTACAAGCGAAAGGAGAATAAGCAAACAACAAGAACACATGAGTTTTTGAAAGAATACGAGTACTCTACGTTTAGCATAGTAAGTTATAATCAACCCTATCATCTCTCCTCCTCATTTAAGAGACTTAGTCTAATGTGAAGTTAAAGAATCAAAGCTAAGTGCTCAACACGCACGGTCGAGTAGAAAATTACTCTTATTCTCGCCATCGGAAAACCTACATTCGTGTCTTCAAAAACTTATAAAAAATGAGAAAAATTTTAAAATTTGGCCATTTTTAGCCTTATTTTGCAAAAAAACGATAAACAGAAAGATAAACTTTGGAAAGCGTGAAGGTTGGGCAAGGCAAATATCTATTCACCCCCCCCCCCCCCATACTAAAGTTAAACATTGTCCTCAATGTTTCGAGTCTAGGGGTGCAAACACCCCCATACTATAGACGTAGTCGAATGCCTAATCTAGCATGGAAAGGGTGTAACCGTTAAATTTAAAGCCGTTTATGAAGTGTGCTATAAACCTAAGGTTAGAACATCAAAAGGATATATCATGGATATTGAGAAAGTCTTCAAAGCAAACGATCGAGTGCTCCCATAAAACAAACACGAGAGGCTCCAATCGTGAAGACAATGATCATCTAATGTCCACAATTCATAAATAACCACGGAACAAAGGTTGGAAGGGCACAAATCCCCACACGTTACTACATTAGAAAGCGATAATATGTACATAGGATAAGCATGGGACTCCCCCACGTGGCATCTCGTTTTTGATTACCGAGTCATGAGCTCGACTCGATCCCCTCAATGCTAATTATCATTGGGGAAGGTGACTTGGTCGAGGTAGTTCAAGGATGGAACTTCCCAGCCAAAGTAGTGCTTCAACCTATGTCCTTTCACCTTGAAATTGGGGCCATCATTTTGAGCTAGCTCGATGGTACCATATGGAAATACTTGAGTCACGGTGAATGGACCGAACCAACGGAATATCAACTTACCGGAAAAGATTTTCAAACGAGAATTAAAAAGCAAAACTTGATCCTGAATGTTAAAAACCCGGTTTTTAATTTTAGAATCATGCAAATTTTTAGTTTTTTCTTTATAAATCAATGAATTTTCATAAGCAATGTCCCTTAATTCATCCAATTCATTTAATTGCATTTTCCGGTGTTTTCCCGCGGTCTCCATATCATCATTACAATGCTTTAGGGCCCAATAAGCCTTGTGTTCCAATTCGATTGGCAAATGACAATTTTTCCCATACACAAGCTTATAGGGAGTGCACCCAATGGGCGTCTTATGAGCGGTCCTAAAGGCCCATAAAGCATCGTCCAACTTATCCGACCAAGATTGTCGGTTTTCCCCAACGGATCTCTCCAAGATCCTCTTCAACGCTCGGTTTGAAACCTCGACTTGCCCACTCGTTTGTGGGTGATAAGTCGTAGAAAGCTGTTGTGTAACCCCATATTTCCTTAGGACCCTTTAGAATTGGTCGTTACAAAAATGGGTTCCACGATCGCTTATGATCGCACGAGGGGTTCCAAACCGAGAAACAAGCCTTTCAAAAACTTGACTACCACACGAGCATCATTGGTGGGCAAAGCCTTAGCTTCCACCCACTTAGATAGGTAGTCAACCGCAACAAGGATGTACTTATTACCACGAGATGATGGGAACGGCCCCATAAAGTCTATACCCCAAACGTCAAAGATCTCACACACTTGGATGATATTTTGTGGCATTTCATCTTTTTGAGAGGTTTTTCCTTGTCGTTAACATGAGTAACACGACTTCACAAGATCTTGTACATCTCGGTAAATAGTAGGCCAAAAGAAGCAGGCATCAAAACCTTCCTAGCCGTGAGATTAGCACCGTGGTGACCACCCGTGGGTCCCTCATGACAAGCTCTAAGGATATTAGAAGCTTCGGTGTCAAATACACAACGTCGGATGATTTGATCCGCACAAGTTCGAAACAAGTAAGGGTTGTTCCAAAAGTAGAACTTGACGTCACGAATGAATTTTCGTTTTTCTTGAGTCGTCATACCCTTGATGATGAAGTTACCCGCATAGTAATTTGCAAAGTACGCAAACCATGGGGTGGAAGAATCAAGCTTAGAATTCACTACACCAAGTGTCTCGAGCGGAAATGTTTCGGTGATTTCCTTGGGCTCGTAAACACTTTGGTGAGGATCTTCCAAACGAGAAAGATGATCGGCCGCTAGATTCTCGGCTCCTTTTTTGTCAACGATTTTGTGATCAAATTCTTGAAAGAGGAGAATCCAACGAAGTAATCTTGGCTTTACATGTTGTTTAGCCATAAGATACTTGATAGCCGAATGATCCGTATACACTATGCATTTTGTCAATTCGAGATAAGGTCGAAATTTCTCAAATGCATACACCACGACAAGGAACTCCTTCTCCGTTGTAGTGTATTTTATTTGAGCCTCGGTCATCGTCTTGCTAGCATAGTGAATAGGCAAGAAGTGCTTTTCATGACGTTGCCCCAATACGACCCCAATAGCGTAATCACTAGCATCACACATGAGCTCAAAGGGGAGGTTCCAATTGTGAGCAACAAGAATGGGAGCCTCGGTAAGTTTCCTCTTAAGGATTTCAAAGGCTCGTACACAATCTTCGTCAAAGACAAAACATGCCTCTTTTTTAAGAAGATGTGTAATAGGTCGAGAGATCTTTGAAAAATCCTTGATGAATCGACGGTAAAAGCCCGCGTGGCCTAGGAAACTCCTAACTCCCTTAACGGTTTTGGGATGAATTAATTTGGCGATGACGTCTACCTTAGCTTGATCTACCTCAATCCCCGCTTTTGAGACCTTGTGCCCTAAGACGATTCCACTCTTAACCATAAAATGACACTTTTTCCAATTGAGCACAAGGTTGGTTTCCTCACAACGCTTCAACATTCTCTCAAGATTCGACAAACACGAAGTGAACGAATTACCAAACACGGAAAAGTCATACATGAAAACTTCCATTGTCTTCTCGATCATATCATGAAAAATAGCCATCATGCACCTTTGAAAGGTTCCCGGTGCATTACAAAGTCCGAATGGCATTCTACGATAGGTAAACGTTCCATATGGACACGTAAACGTAGTTTTTTCTTGATCACGAGGATCGATGGGGATTTGGAAGTAACCGGAAAAACCATCTAAAAAGCAATAGAATTCGTTTCCTGCAAGACGCTCCAACATTTGGTCCATGAAGGGCAAGGGAAAATGGTCTTTACGAGTGGCTTCATTCAACTTACGATAGTCAATGCACACTCTCCATCCGGTCACGAGTCTAGTAGGAATTAACTTGTTGGTATCGTTTGGCACAACGGTCATTCCTCCCTTCTTAGGGACACAGTGAATAGGACTCACCCAAGGGCTATCGGAAATAGGGTAAATCATTCCCGCGTCAAGGAGTTTAAGGACTTCCTTTTTGATGACGTCGTGAATTTTGGGGTTCACCCTCCTTTGACATTGGATTGCGGGCTTGTAATCCTCCTCCATTAAGATTTTGTGGGTACAAAATTTGGGATCGATCCCCTAAATGTCGGATAAATTCCACGCAATTGCCCCTTTGTGGTCCTTTAGAACATCGACAACTGCGGTTTTTTCATCATTCGAAAGTTCCTTTGCAATAATAACCGGCAACTTGTCGCCCTCCTCCAAATAGACATATTCGAGATGAGGAGGTAAATCTTTCAACTCGAGGATAGGTGGTTCCTCAAGTGAAGATTTGGTCTCGATACTCATAACCTCCTCGGGTGGAGGAAATGGGAAATCGTTAAGGAAATCCTTGATAATCGAGAAGTCCTCATCGTTGTCGAGGTCTTCGTTACAAGTACGTGAAACATCGAATTATTCCAACGTAAAACCACCACCTTCAAATGGAGTGAAGGTTGGTGTTGAGTTATCAAGGATATGATCTAACATAGTGGGATTGCCACCATTTTCATCATCACCAAAACCTAGAACTTCTTGTGAAAATTCCTCGCAAACCACGTCAATCATATCAACGAGGTTTATGGTTGCAACGGAATAAACATGAAAAATTTGAGAGTTTTGAGTTGCGTTTATATAAAGTTCCTCGTCGTTGAAACGTAAGGTGATCTTTCTAGCATGAACATCGATCAAAGCCATAGACGTATCTAAAAATGAACAACCTAAAATGAGAGGAACTTGAGGATCCGTGGGAATATCGACAACGATAAAGTCTACGGGATAGTAGAATTTTCCCACTTTCCCAAAAACGTCTTCCGCCAATCCACATGCGGGAATCGTGGAATGGTAGGCCAACTCGATAGACATTAGTAAAGGAGTAAGATTAGGAAGATTGATCGACTTGAAGATTGAAAGTGGCATCAAGTTAATGCTAGCACCAAGATCGGCCAAGGCGAAGCATTCCTCCATATCTTGGATTGCACAAGGGATCAAAAATTTACCGGGATAACCGACCTTTTGAGGTATGCGATTAAGATAAACCGACGGACAACTAGACAGTTGGTGCAATTTCTCCTTGTTGTTCAACATACTCTTAAAGTTAGCGGCAAATCGAGGCATCATGACCAAAGCATCGGCGAAACTCACATTAAAGTGCAAATCACGAACATTTTCATAAAAAGTTAAAATTGGTAATTGTCGCGCTCTTGACGTTTCTCCTTTCTAAGTCTCAATGGATAGGGCAAAGGTGGTGTGGGTTGAGGTATAGGCATAGCCTTTCGAATCTCGGGTTCCAATGTGGGTAATGGGACAACCGTAGGTGTGGCATGAGCGGTACTTTGTGGGATTGGGACATGCTCCTTTTGGACCACCACCTTGGGTTCTTCCTCAATTGCTTCCTCCATAGGAGCAATTGGTTGAGGAGTCGGTTCCTTAAGTGTCTTACCACTACGTGTGGTAATCACTTTCATCTCACCCTTAGGGTTTGATATGGTGTTGCTAGGAAGACTACTCGAAGACGGTTTTCACATAATTGCCTCAAACATAGATGAGATTTTATCTTCAAACATAGATTGCCTCTTCTCGGCCTTAATCATTTCTTGTTTAATCTCATGTTGCCCTTGTTCCATTTTTTGTTGGTTTTGTTGTAACCTTGTTACATTTCCTTCCATCTTGTTGGTATGGATCTTAAGCTCATTAGCTAACTCATTTTTCAACTCTTTCTTCAAGTCGGTCTTAAACTCGGATCTTAGGCTAATGATTTCTTTTTGAATATTGTCAAACCTAGCATCATTCCCATTAGCGTATTCAACAAATTCATTTGGAAGATCTTTCAACGTTTGCAAACCTTTGTTGTTGTTTTGAAAATCATTTTGATTTTTGTTTGAAACTTGATTATTAGCCCCTTGATTACCATAGTTTCCCTTGTTGTAATTGTTTTTGAAACCAACTTGATTGTTGCGATAGTTGTTGTTAGCATTTTGATTTGAACCAAAACCCGGTGGAGTCAATTGATTAGAGCGGGTAACTTGACCGTTTTGGTTGTAAGTTCCCGTGGCCGCGTAGGCACTCGAAGTGTTACCACCGTTGGCAATACACTCGGAGAAATCATGACCTCCACCACAATACATGCATAAAACCTCAACCGCTTTAGCCGTAGCGGGAGCACTTGGTTCTCTAACTTTGAACTCAATCAAAAGACCTTTAAGCTTATCAAAGATTTTGTTTTCCAAGTTCGCCTCAATTTGGCAAGCATCGATGGTAGTAGACAAAGAAGGTGAAGCCGAAGACGAAGCCTTACGAACACTAGACGTGCTACGAGGACTATACACGTTAGATCTATTCTCAATTATCACCAAAGCTTCCTCAACCGTTTTACACAAAAAATTACCACCCGCGGCGGCATTAAGATAATCCCTTCCATGATCATTAAGTCCATTGTAAAACGTGTCAATTTGATGCAAATCGGAAAAACCGTGATGAGGACATTCATGTAACATTTCCTTAAACCTATTCCAAGCCGTTGAAAAACTTTCATTACACTCTTGTGAATATTTTGAAATCTCCTTTTTCAAATGCGTAGTCTTAGAGGGCGGAAAAAATTGGTTCACAAACTTAGACACGAGATCCTTCCACGTCAATATAGAATTGGGTGGCTCTTTCTCCAACCAAATTTTAGCGGGCCCCGCTAAGGAATACGGAAAAAGCATCATCAAAATCGAGTCATTCGAGACATCCTTAAACTTGCAAGTGGCGGTAAGACGATTGAATTGGCGGATATGGTTGTGTGGATTGTCCTTCTCATCACCACGAAATTTGTTGTTTTGGATCATCGACAACAAACCCGTTTTCACCTCAAAATTCTCCGCAAGGATAGCGGGAATCACAATAGCCTCTCCATAACCCTCGGTGGGTGCTTGAAGTAACTCCATCATAGTTCGATTCGCCATGGTTGGTGCTTCTCTTACAATGGGTTCGTCAATAGGAGACTCCTCACTAGAAAGATTAGGAGTGGGAGTTTTGTTCTTTCGTTTACGTGCACGTCTTGCTTGATTACGAGTTAGCATAAACGTCACGTACAACGAGGGGACGAGCAAAAAAGATTCTTTTTGGTGTTTTGTATTTTTCAATTTTTTTGTGGTTTTTGATTGTATTAACCTTTTTGGATTTTGGTGAATATATTAAGTAGACAAAAATCTACAAATCTCCTCCTTAATCAAATCTCTTGATTAAAGAAGCCTCAAGGAATGAAAACGATCACGTGAAGTGAACGCCTTCGATGACTTTAGAACGTTGGTGGAACACCAAAACGTTCAAGAGGGTTTAATCAAATGAAACCAAGAAAGTATATATGATACTTAATAATACTTTGGGCGGCAAAACCCTCGATTAGCTCTCAAAATCAAATACTCACAAGCAAGCGGGGAAACGAGGCGGCGCGAAGCACTTAAGAGCCTTTTTCCTTAGGATATATTTTATAATATCCGCCTTATACCCACCTTATAGTTTGTATTTTTCAAAATCGAGCTTCACGAAAGTATTTATCTATTTTTGCCTTTTTCTTTGGTTTGAGATTCGAATACAATGATTGGGTAATGACCTCCCAAGTCAAGGTTGTGATTTCTCACGTATTTGGAGTACTTGTGTATTTATTGTTCTACGTATACAATATAGTAATAGTATTCACACAAAAATTCGAAAATCGATAATACGTATTAGTAGAGTGCTACTAATACAAATACTATTATGGTTAGTATATAAAAACAACAATTCCAAATCAAAACATAACACGCCTCCCCGGCAGCGGCGCCAAAATTGATGTAGTCTTTTTTATACCCTTTAGGAAAAGAGTACCAAAATAGGGCAAGCGTTAGGTGTCGGTTTAGGAAAACCAAGCACTAATGACCAATGAGAAGTTCGTTTCCCAAGGAGGCTTGTGTGTTGTGTTAATGAAATGATTAACTTTGTGATTATGTTGTTATGGGAAAAAGAAAAATAGAAATTGGATAAGAAGAGACTGATGGTTACGATGACGATTAACACTAAGACGAAAGAGTCGTTCACGTAAAACCGTAAAAAGCAACAAAATTAAAATTTTACTCTAAAAATTCCTAAAAATCACTAAAAATCCACTAAAATATTCTAACGGTTTACAAAAAATCCAGACTTGCTAAAACCTTTTAACTAATTAAATATTAACTTTTTAATGCTAATTAAAGCCCTAAAAATCAATATTAACTAATAAAAAGTACAAATCAAGATCTTAAAGTTTGTAAACCTTTAAAATAACCTAATTAAGCTAAAAAGTATTTTTCAAAATTTTAAAACCACTAAAAACTGTTTTTAAACAATTAAAAACTATTAAAAGCTAATAAAACTTGAAATAATTCTAGAAAATAATTGAAAAACCCTAAAAATATTTGGAAAGTTGTAAAATTCCTAATTAAGTGTCTAGAACCTAGGAAAAATGTAAAAACTTAGAAAATCAGACTTTTAATTTTTAATAATAAAATAATATTAAAATATTAATAAAAATCCAAAAATCCTAAAAATTTCTAAAAAGTTGCAAACTAGCTTAATTTAACCTAAATAATAAAGAAATGAACTTGAAATTACCTAAATACCCTTAATGGGCCTAGAAAATGGGCTAAACCCAAAACAATCACTTAAATGGGCCAAATTTGGCCCAATAAGAAAAAGTTTGTAAAATTGGCCCAAAAAGCACTACCTGACTCAAAATTTGATTTTAAACAATTTTTTCCAAAGGCCCAAAAGCTGAAAGTGTGAAATAAGCAAGCTTATACCAAACAACTTATTCTTAATGGGCTTTTTGGCCCATTAAGCTATAAGCTAATGTCATAAGCTCAAATTAGACACACAAGCTTCTTTTGTCCTAAATAAGACTTCTGTAGAAAGAAATTTGAAATAAGCCAAAGGAATAAGACTGAAAATGCAAAAAGCAATCTAAAGAAAACGACAAAATAGTCGTTTTTGAGTTCTAGGCTATCCCAAGAGCTGATTCAAGTTTCTAAAGCTTTTAAATGACTTCAATAAGCTAAAACAACAACAAGTTTTCAAATAATCTGACTCAATAAGATGGAAAAAGCAAATAAGCACTTATGAAAAAGTCAAATAAGTTGGTTTTCTAGCAAAAAGTCAAAGTCAACGTCCAATAAGATCTAGTCAAATCAAATGGGTCAAATAATGAAGATCTATCACTAAAAATAAGTTGTTGCAGGTCTGGATAAGCAAATATAGCTTATTGATAAGCTGAAAGCAAATTAACACTAGCAGGGGCTAGTTTTGGGTGTTGAGTAGTGGAAACTTTTTCCATTGCTTGACTTGTTTGACTTTTTGTCTTTAGTGACTTTTTTGGAGATTCAGGTTTCAACAAGGCACCCAAATGATCATTGGATCATAAGGAGTCAATACAAACAAAGAAATCAACAATCCAACAAGCCAATTTGTACAGTTTAATCAAACAATCACCAGATCTGTCACAGACTTAGAACAATAAGCAGTTTAGGTTCAATAAGCACTTTTAGCAATATTCAGCCAGCCAAACTTAACCAAATGCATACACAAGCTATATTAAACTCAAATGAACAAGTCTAAACAAGTTTCATGCAATGATTCAAAGTGTTAAGCAAGATTCAAGAACTTCAAGTTACTGATGAACACAAGAACATGCAGTTTTCACTTTTGCTGATGTAATTGACCAACAAGCAAGATTCAACCACTCAAATCTATCACATATGTTATAATAATGATGTTTAAACAACTTTTAACCCTAAGCATGCACAAATTCTAGATTTCACCAAAATCATAGGTCAAAAACAGTTAAAATCAACAAGTTATAGCAGATTATGTGATTTGAGGTTTCAAACTCAAAAACTTACAACAAACAACTCTCAACCAAGTGTATAGCAGGTACCAAGCACAAATACACACTTCTAACAACATAATAACAAGTTTTAATCTCAAACAGGTAATCCCAAACACCCCTTTAACTTTTCAAAACCAAGTTTTTCAAATCAAAAGTGAGATTTAAGACCACCCAAGCCCAAATTAACACAATAACAGATGTATATAGCAGATTCAAGCAAGATTAAGCCACAAAATTCACAAGAACACAAGTCACACACAAATATCACCAAAAATCAAGATTTAAGCAGATTTTGGGATTAAGTATGCAAACCTCATGGATGTACATCCACACCCATGAATTTTGTGCTTATGTACTAGCAAGAACAAGTACAAGCTTCCTTAAACAACCCTGCTAAGAATCAACAAAGTTAGAAGCACAATTATCAAAATAGAAATTTGAAAACTTCTTGATTAATGCAACTCTTGTCCTCCACACTTGATTATCCCCAAGTTATAAGCCTCACCACACCTTGATAACTCAATATCAGGATGCTATGATCAGCCCTATAGCCCAAGAATTCCAAGATAGACCAAGAACTTAGCAAAATATCAAGAAAATGTGGAAAATGTGCAAACTTTTGCACACTCCTCTTTTGTAAACAGGTTTTTGATTCAAGAATAATGAACAAAGAACAATAATAAACAGATTATAATAATGGCACTTGGTCTTTCTTCAACAAACTTAACACAATTTCATTAATCAGAAAAGAGGTTTTACAAGTTTGTGAACAAGGAAAAAACAAAAGCAAACGTAAATGCAGGGTCCTAAGGCCTTTATATAGGCTACATTATGAACTAGAAAGATGAAAAGAAGTGAAAACCCTAGTTGTAGAAGTCCAAAAATGCCCTTGAGTATTTTGGCATTTTGCTTGATCATGTGACTGAATTGGCAGTTTGTGTGAGTTGTCAACCATGTAGAAGTGATCAAAGGCTCACAAGGAGCTTAGGATGTAAGCAGGATTCTTGTCCGTTGGATTACTGGCAAGTTTTGGCAGTTTCTTCAAAAACCATGTGGGAGGGTTATTCATGTGACCAAGGTGATGATGTGGCATTGGTTTTTAATGTTGGGTTGTGTTTAGGGACACCCTAATCTTAATTCTGGAAGAGATTCGGGCTTAATTGTTGGTGGTTAACAAATGCCTAATTTTGTTCAAGAACATGAAGAACACTGGTTTAATCCGTTTTGGGTTTAAATTGTGGTGTTTAGCGCCAAGGATTAAACTAATAAAAAGATTAGTTATAACCGGTTTTGAGTGGATTGTGAGGTGGCAAATATGAGAGTGGTGATTGGTTGTTTAGGGTGAGTGGGGCACGTGTCAGCTTATGGTTGGTTAAGGTAAGGTTCTTGTCTGGCCAGATTTAACCCTCCCATTCTTCTTCCTTTGTCATTTCAGTTTAAAAACCCATCAACGCCTAAATCCTTTATAACAACTTTTCATTTTTCACACTTTTGCCCCAAAAAGTTTTGTAAAATGATTTCAGGGGTATTTCTTTCCAATTTGTGATTTTTGATGGATTGATTTGGTATTTTCTTCAAGGATAATGGTCTAAACTTGTATGATTGACATTTTGGAGGACTGAAATTGCCAATTTATGTTTGATGAGGGACCATTTTTGCCAAATCTTCAAATTCAAGGGTCCTTTTGGTAATTTTGATATTTTCAAAGGACCAAACTTGTCATTCTTGTAACTTGGAGTCCTTCTTGATGTGTTTGACTTTGAGGAGGATAAATATTGACATTTTAGCTTTGTTGAGGGGCTAAAATAGCCAATTCTTCAAAGTGGAGGGCCCTTTTTGCAATATTGACAAACTTTAGCAACCAAACTTGTAATTATGAAGATACAAGGGTATAAAGTGTCAATTCTTCCATATTTGAGGACCCTTCTTCATAAATCTTCAAGTCTTCAAGGGTTTTTCTTGGGAAAACTTCATTAGGGCTTGGTTCATTGTGCGGCTTCGTTTCCCGTGTTCTTTTTGCATGATTCTTGTGATCTTTTGTCATTTTCTCAATATCCGTACCTAAAATACACAAGCAACAAACACAAGCATATATATGGGTATTTTGATGATACTCAATGCATTTTAAGCCCTTTTTGGATGATGAGACTATGTATAAAAGCAGTCTCATCATGAGTCATCTCTGCAGTAATCCCGTCATGTCGGACGGTGGCAAGATCACAAAAGATAGACAACGATTGCTCCTGAGCAGATAAGGCCGTATGGGTCTGGTGCTGAGGACCCTCCATGACCAGAATACGTTGGTGAATACGGTTGTTCTCCTCTATTAGCCACTTCAATGCTTTATCAGTCTTGGCCTGGACACCCTTAGTGGCCTGGGCTTCTCTTCTCATAGTGCGGGAGAAAGTGTAAATACGATCATGGATGACGGTGTGGCCTTGTTGGCCGGATATCACTAAATTGCGGAGGTCTGATATCTCCTTCTCCTGGCGTGCAGCCAGTGCAGCAATCTGAGCCTGAACGGGATCGACATGTCTCGCTCTGGAGCCTTCCCCGGTCTCATAAGTAGAGACGGGTACGTACCCGGAGAAATAGCCCGATGATAAGAATGGAGGCACGGAAGGTGCTAGGCTAGGAAGAACCTGGTCCTCATCCATAGAGGTCGGGGCCAGTATAGCTGATGCGGAGGTAGGAAATGGGTCCTCTGGGAGTACAGCCTCGATAGTTGGGTCATCCTCTAAATCCGAGGCTGACAACCATCCATACTGCGCCGATCGTGGAGATGAACAAACAACTGGGGTAGGAGCTACTACTAGTAGAAGAGTCAAGGATGTTGTAGGAGGAGTCATGATGCTCTGAAATAGTATTATTTTAAGTTAGAAGTGAGTATAAGTTTACAGACAAAGAACAATATTATTTTAGATTACATGCTTTATGAAATATATCCCTTTTAAACAATTATTATAATGTTTTAAGGTTATAAAGATTAATAATTATATATATACATATACGTATTATCATTTAAGCAGTTCATTTATCAATTTGTAAGTGTGAAGTTTAGTCTAATGTTACCCATTTTCTCATTTCAGTATTTTACTATGTAGTGTAAAATTTTCAAGTTTTGCACGTCTAATGATAGGTGTGTAAACACCCATCTTTTCTACCACTTAATTACAATAATAACCGGACCAAAACGTGTATTTTATGTCTTTTATGTCGGAATTATGCGTGGTTTGTGTTTTTGTTGTGATTTAGGAAGAAAAGGTGAAAAGTGGAGAAAACACGGGAATTCACGGGCATTTACGGACTTTTATTGAAGAAAAAGATGAAAGACGGAGTCAAGAAGTTAAGAGTGCAAAAAGAACGGAAGTCCAAGACCAATTCCGAAGATTTATCGAAGAAAAAGTCAAAAGAAGGAAGTTTATCAAAAGCCGAAGAATTCAAGTCTATTTTATTGAAGAATTTAAAGACGAGTTCAAAAGAAATCCCAAGCCACAAGTCATTAGAGTCCAAGTTTAAAGAAGATTAGAAGGAAAAAGGACTAATGGTGCAATTAATGAAGATTATATGCTTAAGGGCCTAATGACGCAATTATGAAGAAATGAAGGAGGGGAGGAAGCTTCCTAATCCTCCCCTATATATAGTTTTGTATTAATCACTTTTCATTTTGTTGGATAAGTTTGACAATTAGCTCTTCCACCATTTACTTACCTTGTCATTTAATTTCTTGTTAAATTTAAATACCTTGTCTTGCACCTTAAATTCATTTAATTTCAAGTAAGTTTTCATTTAATTATTGTCAATCTTTACTTTATCTTGTCAATCTCTTATCTACCTTTCTTAATCTTTGATTTTATTGTTTATGTTTGTGTTCATGTTCATGCTTTTATTTTGGTCCAAGTGATTTTTGATTGTTGTGGTTAGAGTTGTTAGATTTCTTGATATTGATTGTTTGTTTATGATTAATTGTTGATTCGTTATTAGTTTGATTAAATCGTGTGTTTGATTTTGTTGAATCTTTTATATATTTCTTGTTATTTTTAATCCCTTGTTCTTCGGGAAGTTTGTTGCTGTTTCTGATCTTTCCAGGAAAAATCTTCCGAATCAAGACAAGGAAGGCTGTTCATTCGGAAGTCTGAAGTTCATTCGGAACTCCAAAAGTTCCGAATCAAGCTAGCTTCATCCGGAACTCCAAAAGTTCCGAACCAGAAAAAAAGCTTCATTCGGAACTCAAAAGTTCCGGATCAAGCAATTCATTCGGAACTCCAAAAGTTCCGGATCAGTGAGTGTTCATTCGGAAGTCTCCAAAGTTCCGGATCAAGGGCTTCATTCGGAACTTCTTAAAAGTTCTGAACCAACTTCCGGATCAAGGGCAAGTTCCGAATCAGAAGGCTTCATTCGGAAGTCTGAAACTTCCGAATCAAGGATTGACCAAAACTTCCGAACCAAGGGGAATCTTCCGACTCAAGAGTGTTCATTCGGAAGAGTTCCGAATCAACAAGTTCCGGATCAAGACCAGAACTTCCGAGTCAAGCTTCATCCGGAAGTTCATTCGGAAGTTTTGAACTTCCGAATCAAGGGGTCTGTAAGGTTCTTTTTAGCTTTTCTTTTTAAATTTCAGCCTTTTATTTTTAAGTTTATTTTTCCTGCCTTTGTTTTAATTGCACTTTAATTTGATTTGCCTTAGTTAAATTTTAGTCTTGCCTTAGTTTAAGTTTTAGTTGCGTTTTAAGATTGCCTTAGATAGATTTAAATTTGCGTCATTTACTTTAGCGCCCTTTAATTTCAGTCACGTTTTTAAATACTTGCACCTTTATTTTAATTAGACATAGATTTACTTTAAGAGCACCTTTACTTTAAAGTTTTGCATTTTTATTTTAAAAACTACAACGACACATCTTTGCTCCACCAAAATTAAACTGAGTCACACATTAAACACAAGTTTTTCAATTCGATTAGACATACATCAACAAATCTTTTTAACCTGAGTAAAATCTTGTATCAATTGGCGCCGCTGCCGGCTCTTTTCATAAAGATTAACGGTTTTCTGTGAGAGACGCGATGCTTTTTGGGATCCGTTCACTTGTGAGCGTTACTTTTCTTGCATAAAAAATTTAAAAATCATAAAAATTAAAAAATTGATAAAAAATGCATAAAAATTAAAAATTTCAAAAATCCAAAAAGATTTTATCTTTCTTGTGTATATATATTGTTTTTGTGTTTGGTTTCTTTTTCTTTTGTCTTTGTAGGTTCATGCGTACTAGATCTTCTAACTATCAAGAGCCCGAGCCTCAAGAAGATTTAGCTATGTCTGGTGTTAACAACAATAATCCACCGCAGCCTAATAATAACAACAATGCTCTTCCACAGCCCGATCTTCGGACCATGGAGGAACTTTGTCAACCAACCATGTTTGGACGAGGAGGACCGATTGCGCCGATGCAAATCAACGCTCCTGAGTTTTCGTTGAAGCACCACATGATTTAGCAAGTGCAAACAAACCCATTCCATGGATTGCCTGATGATGATGCCAACAAACACCTCGACAAGTTCATTACAATCACCCAAAGCATGAAGTTGGCCGGTGCCACAATGGATGAACTTCGCATACAACTCTTTCCACATACCTTATTACATCATGCCGAGAAATGGTTTGATCGTCTCCCAAAGAATTCTGTTCACACTTGGGATGACATGACTCAACGCTTTTTGTCGCGCTACTTTCCACCATCCATGGTCACAAGCCTTCACAATCAGATCAGCGGTTTCATGCAAGATCCCGATGAATCTCTTTTTGATGCTTGGGAGAGATATAATGTCTTGATCGATAGATGTCCAAACCACAACATGCTCCCTGTGACCTTAATAGATACATTCTACAACGGTTTGACTTTTCGAGATCGTGATACGATCAATGCAGTCGCCAGTGGCACATTCATGAAAAGGAGACCCGAGGAGTGTAGAGAGCTAATTGGGAACATGACTACTCACCACAAAAACTGGGATTCCTCTGCTTCTTCTAGGAATAACCCGAGAGTCAATGTTTCCTCCACCTCAGCAAACCCTGAGTTGACCGAACTCACCCGCATGATGACCGAAATGAGCAAAAGTATTACGCTTCTCGCTTCAAACCAACAACAAGAACAAGTTAAAGCGGTTGCTAATCCTTGTGAAACATGTGGCGGTCCTCACTCATACACCGATTGTCCTTCCACACAAGGAAATCCGGAAAATGTGTATGCAGCTTATGGTAATTATTCACCAGAAAATTACCAAGCTCGACAACAAGGGGATAGAAATCTGCTGAGATACCGTTCCAACAATTACCTTTCACCCGGTTTTTCTCCTCAAAACCAAAACCCCGCCAACAACTACAATAGAAGCAACCAAATCCCACCAAGAGCTTCTAACCCTTATCAACCACCCACCCAACAAACCCCACCCATTAATCCCGATGTTGAAGCCGTCATGAGAACTCAAGGTGAGCAAATCAAGAATCTTCAGAGCCAAATAATCAATTTGAAAGGAGATATCATGAAGCAAGGTAATGACATTAGAACCGAGGTTCGTGATAATATTCCATCCTCCTTCAGCACTCAAACAACTGAATTAAAGAATCTGTTGGCTAGTTTCTTGCCCGAAGCTCAACCTTCTTCTTCGAGTTCTCTACCTTCAAACACCGTCACTAATCCGCGAGCCAATGTGAGTGCTATTACTACTCGTAGTGGAGTCACCATCGTAGGACCACCAATCCCGCCCCCATCATCTACACCTCCTCCACCACCATGTATCCCTACTCCTCCTACACCTAGTATTAGTGCACCATTACCGTCTCCGCCTTGTAATGACGATGTCTCTCGGAAGGACCCTTCAACATCTCAACCTTTACCGACTACGCCTTCATCTTCCACCTATAAACCTAGAATCCCATACCCTTCTCGCATAGGCAAGACCAATGAGCTAACCAAGAATGACTGTCAAGTATCGAAATACGTGAATATGCTATCTCAAATGACCATCAACATTAGCCTTGTTGAAGCACTTTGCCACATGCCGAAATTTGTCAAAGCATTCAAGGAATTGCTTAGCAAGAAGGAGAAGCTGATTGAACTCGCCAACACACGCTTAAATGAAAACTGCTCAGCAGTTATTCTTAAAGAATTACCGGAAAATCTTGGAGATCCCGGTCGTTTTGTGTTGCCTTGCGTGTTCAACAAAACTGAAGAATTTACTGCCCTTGCTGATCTCGGGGCTAGTATTAATTTGATGCCTTTGAGTGTTTGGAAAACACTATCATTGCCCGACCTCACACCAACAAAGATGACTCTTGAACTTGCAAACCGCACTCTCGCTTACCCCGTTGGTATAGCCGAGGATGTGTTCATCAAAGTTGGCACATTTACTTTCCCGGTCGATTTGTCGTCGTTGATTATGAAATGGACCCTCGTATTCCTTTAATACTTGGTCGGCCATTTTTGAGAACCGGACGAGCTTTAGTTGATGTGGCCGAAGGTGAGTTAATCTTAAGAGTCGGGGATGATTCAAAAGTTTTTAAAATGGGGAAGCTTACAGGCAAATCTTTTGGACGAGAATCAGTGAATATGATAAATGTGCTCGATGACTTTGTCATCTACGACAATCCTCTATTCGACTCTTGCATTGATAATCCACTTTTTAATGATGATGTGGATGATTCTCTCCCTACTTTGGACGCTTCTCCCATTTATGATTCTCCACCGGTCTTTGATGCTTATGATGATGATGATTCTAGCTCAGATTCGGATGATTTTGATGATTGTACTTCTGAGTATCCCGAGCTGCCCACTTTCGATGATCTTGATGAAGCTGATACTCTTTCGAGCGATTCTTCACATTATGAAGATCCTCCGCCATCACTCGGTCCTACTTTGGACGATTACTCATTTGAGGAAGACTTCTCTGAATTTCTCAACACTTACTTCCCTCATTAGAGTGATGCTCCTCCTTATGACTTTGAAGATTATCGTCTTGATCCTACTTTGGATTTGAAGAACATTCTGTCAAAGGAGAAGAAACCGGTCGACACCAATATCCGTTGCACATATGATTTGACACCTCTTTGTCCCCCTTCTGAGGACGAGGTTGTGCTTCTTTGAGGATCTTCTTCACACTCGGCTGAGCCTGAGTGCTATTTTCCCTTAAAGGAAAAGGTGTTCGACCCCGGTATTGAAATCTTCAAGCCATCTCAGTATCCACCTGATGCAATAAAAGGAAAACTCTTTGGAAATTTTGAAGACATGCTTGCACCACTCCATCCTTGCTTCCACCGTGCTCCATCTTTGCTTAAGGGAACCTTGCCACTTCTTCTTTGGCTTGCCTTGTTCGCCTTAAGCTTCTGCATATTGATGGATGAAAACTATGTCTTTGATCCTGGTGGATATGTTTCACGCTTCTTCCATTGATGATCAATGTCGAGTCAGGCTCACGACTCGGTAAACAAAAACCAAGCGCTTCTTGGGAGGCAACCCATGCATCTATCTTTTCGCTTTCTTTATCATAAGTGTAGGGGAGACCCTTTGGTTTGCTATTTCCTCTCCTCACTTCTTAATCAGGGATTCGAGCTTCAACGATCCACTCTTGATGATTCTTGACGACCCGTGATTCCGTGTTCTACTTCTTCCCGGTTGTATCCTAAACTCTTTTCGATTCACTATTTTATATTTCCTCAATATGAAAATAGGAATCTCTTTAGTTGTCTTTTCCTTAGCGAGATTTAAACAAAGTGCACAATGCCCTAAGTGTAGAGGAGTTTACTCCCACATGCTTAAACATTGAGGACAATGTTTATCTTAAGTGTGGGGGGACTTCTATCGAAGTTAAGTGGTCTTTTCCTTGTTTTTGTCCTCATTTTAACCGGAAAATCAATTTTTCGACATTTTTCAAAATTTTTGATCTATTTTGGCCTATTAGTTTTTACCTTTGTATAGTTATTTTCTTTCTTTTATTAGAATAAATGCTTAAATAAGTGGTTTTAATTTTCAAACGTTGTGAATCTTTTGACTCAATCCGAGTTTACTTATCTAAGTTTACTCTAGCTAGTATCCTTAACGTATTTAAGTCAAGTTTTGCTAGGCTTTTATATAGGGAGCTATAAAACGCGAAAGTCTTAACTCTCACGGGTTAAGAACAAGAACTTTTCGCAAGTTCCTATAATTGATCCTAGAGAGTCGTTTATCAATGGAACTTTAAGATGCGATTTCTAAACTTGAAAGAGTCTAAGAATTTGCAAGATCCTATAGGCGACTCGAAAACCCAAAACTTTGATTTAATAGGCTAAGTATCCACGAGTCTCATTACTTGAGATTTTAAACTGTGGAGAACGAGAGATGATAGAGCCAATTATAAGTTCGGTATTCTTTCGTGAATTTATGTGAGTTAATTATAAGCCTATTCTCCCATCGCTTGCTAATAAATTTATCTGCTAATAAATAAGGTTGTACGATTTGAAAAGTTACTTAGCTTCTAGCCCAAGATCGTTTAAAAGTTGTTCGGTATGGATTAGAGTTCATAGCCAAGGCATAACTTACTGAAGCGGGATGCGAAGATTGGCGAGTCCGAAAAGGCCCTAACAAGGCATGAGGGCTATATTTTGTTGCTAAAGATCCAAAGTGATGTGAAGAATCATTGATCGAAAATCAATATGAAGGATCGAGACACACGACGAAAAGCAAATACTCCCCAAAAGTCATGGAGAAGTGTATCCAAAAAGACCCTAACAAGGTATGAGGATAAATAGATCCAAGTCATAAAAGGAGGCGGATCGTTGTATATCAAATTCCAAAATAAAGATTGGAGAAAAATGAAGAAGTCGTGGTCCAAGTATGAATCTCTCAAAACTTCAAGTGAAGAAATTCCATTATGAAGAGAAGACCATAATTTCATGAACGTCTCTCAAGGTTTGAAGTATGAAGTCGCTGCCAAATATCGGTCCGAGAAAGGTATCAAATCGCGAAGCGAGTTATGCCAAGATATGAACTTTATGAGGTCCCGAGAAGAAGTTTTAAAAGATTTTGTCATTTAGCTAACTCTTGATTAAATCGTTCACTTTATTTTCAGACTTAATAACTATCGAAATAAGTAAAAAATGCATCCTCGTGATCATTCAAGACAATAATAAAATATAAGAGATACACCTAGGAATAAGGGAGTCTAAGTGAGTAATTAGCCCACATGAGTTCGTGATAGTTTACTAACGTATAATAACAATGATCTCGTTTTTAAGCTTGGTTTGGAGAAAGTGAAAACTTGAGGATGATGATTATTCATGCCATTTCCAAAACCCAAGGTATACTTTTGATTTCTTTATTTTGTATGTTTTTAATTTTCTATTTCTTTAATAAAGGCCAACGTGGATTAATTATGATGAAAAGTGTAATCTTGCTTTCTAACTAATGCATTGCATGAGGACATTGCAATGGTCAAGTGTAGGGGATTTGATAGGTGTATAAACACCCATCTTTTCTACCACTTAATTACAATAATAACCGGACCAAAACGTGTATTTTATGTCTTTTATTTCGGAATTATGTGTGGTTTGTGTTTTTGTTGTGATTTAGGACGAAAAGGTGAAAAGTGGAGAAAACACGGGAATTCACGGGCATTTACGGACTTTTATTGAAGAAAAAGATGAAAGACGGAGTCAAGAAGTCAAGAGTGCAAAAAGAACGGAAGTCCAAGACCAATTCCGAAGATTTATCGAAGAAAAAGTCAAAAGACGGAAGTTTATCAAAAGCCGAAGAATTCAAGTCTATTTTATTGAAGAATTTAAATACGAGTTCAAAAGAAATCCCAAGCCACAAGTCATTAGAGTCCAAGTTTAAAGAAGATTAGAAGGAAAAAGGACTAATGGTGCAATTAATGAAGATTATATGCTTAAGGGCCTAATGACGCAATTATGAAGAAATGAAGGAGGGGAGGAAGCTTCCTAATCCTCCCCTATATATAGTTTTGTATTAATCACTTTTCATTTTGTTGGCTAAGTGTGACAATTAGCTCTTCCACCATTTACTTACCTTGTCATTTAATTTCTTGTTAAATTTAAATACCTTGTCTTGCACCTTAAATTCATTTAATTTCAAGTAAGTTTTCATTTAATTATTGTCAATCTTTAGTTTATCTTGTCAATCTCTTATCTACCTTTCTTAATATTTGATTTTATTGTTTATGTTTGTGTTCATGTTCATGCTTTTATTTTGGTCCAAGTGATTTTTGATTGTTGTGGTTAGAGTTGTTAGATTTCTTGATATTGATTGTTTGTTTATGATTAATTGTTGATTCCTTATTAGTTTGATTAAATCGTGTGTTTGATTTTGTTGAATCTGTTATATATTTCTTGTTATTTTTAATCCCTTGTTCTTCGGGAAGTTTGTTGCTGTTTCTGATCTTTCCAGGAAAAATCTTCCGAATCAAGACAAGGAAGGCTGTTCATTCGGAAGTCTGAAGTTCATTCGGAACTCCAAAAGTTCCGAACCAAGCTAGCTTCATCCGGAACTCCAAAAGTTCCGAACCAGAAAAGCTTCATTCGGAACTCAAAAGTTCCGGATCAAGCAATTCATTCGGAACTCCAAAAGTTCCGGATCAGTGAGTGTTCATTCGGAAGTCTCCAAAGTTCCGGATCAAGGGCTTCATTCGGAACTTCTTAAAAGTTCCGAACCAACTTCCGGATCAAGGGAAAGTTCCGAATCAGAAGGCTTCATTCGGAAGTCTGAAACTTCCGAATCAAGGATTGACCAAAACTTCCGAACCAAGGGCAATCTTCCGACTCAAGAGTGTTCATTCAGAAGAGTTCCGAATCAACAAGTTCCGGATCAAGACCAGAACTTGCGAGTCAAGCTTCATCCGGAAGTTCATTCGGAAGTTTTGAACTTTCGAATCATGGGGTCTGTAAGGTTCTTTTTAGCTTTTCTTTTTAAATTTTAGCCTTTTATTTTTAAGTTTATTTTTCCTGCCTTTATTTTAATTGCACTTTAATTTGATTTGCCTTAGTTAAATTTTAGTCTTGCCTTAGTTTAAGTTTTAGTTGCGTTTTAATATTGCCTTAGATAGATTTAAATTTGCGTCATTTAATTTAGCGCCCTTTAATTTCAGTCACGTTTTTAAATACTTGCACCTTTATTTTAATTAGACTTAGATTTACTTTAAGAGCACCTTTACTTTAAAGTTTTGCATTTTTATTTTAAAAACTACAACGACACATCTTTGCTCCACCAAAATTAAACTGAGTCACACATTAAACACAAGTTTTTCAATTCGATTAGACATACATCAACGAATCTTTTTAACCTGAGTAAAATCTTGTATCATCTAACATATAGCAATATCTCACTAAACAGTATTAATAATCAAGTTTAGTAAACATACATATATATACAATTAGTTCACATAGCATAAAATGCCCTAAGATCTATATGCTTAACTAATACGATCCCAAAATAAAATCCCAAAAAGATTTTTATAAGTTATAGTCCAGTTTTAAATAAAAGAAAAATCATTTTTATTTTTATTTTATTTAAAAATTTATCTGGTTCTCTATAACTAATGCTCTGATACCATTCTCTGTGACACCCGGGGTATGGTCAAAATATGCGGAAAATATCCCCGGAGATGTCACTTGGGTGGATCGATAGCATATAGTCCATAGAGCATAAGATAAAGAGTTATTTAAATCAAATTACATGTTTGATAACAAATAAATTGAAATTTGTCTTAAACACGATAGAAGTTGATTGTTTATGTTTCCCAAATAGAACCCCTGACGAGTCCTATGATGCAGATTACTAAGATGCTGGTGACCATGCACA
Source organism: Glebionis coronaria (assembly GCA_025667525.1). NCBI lineage: Eukaryota > Viridiplantae > Streptophyta > Magnoliopsida > Asterales > Asteraceae > Glebionis > Glebionis coronaria. The sequence goes on from JANFOE010001818.1 coordinate 151,301, forward strand.
CACCATGTACTAACTTCATATTCCTATGCAAAACATACTAACAGGGGTCAACATAAAGTTGGTGAATTTACAGATTTTAACAATTAATTAGTTTGGACATACAATAATCATAGAAGTAATAATGCACAAAGCATTCTTACTAAAATGTAAATAACATTTGTTTATTATTAGAAACTAAAGCTTAAGGCCATAGTCCTCAACAGATGAGGACGTAGTGTCTTACAAAAAGACACCCATTCCAGTTCTAACATGGTATACGTCTGTTGTCCCGGCCAAGGCACAGTGAGCATGACTCACCCATACGGGGATGGGCAATCCCTAATGGATCTATTTATAACATTCGGACGATTTACAACAATTTAACAGTTTCAATAATAATCAATCATAATCAAGTTTATACAATCCAGTTGTGTCCAATATATGTTTGCATATTTTCTTTCCCAAAAGGGAAAGTTTTATCAAATAGTTTATATGGGGCTATAAACTCACCTGGGAGTAGGCAATTGATGTTTAGTACGAATATCCAAATAAAGTTCACGCCAAAGTTATGCCTAATCAGATAGTACAATAGATAGTACGAAGAACATATATGTATGTTTATACGGATTTTATTCAGTTCATTCATACTATGGTATTTATCTAAATAACCGTAGTTCAAGTAGCATCAATATTAATTTCTAGGTAAACATAAAATGTTTAACTATTAATATCAGTTAGCATACATGTATTAACTTATATTAAGTTTCTTAGTTAAGTAGATATAAAATGTTCTACTTAAATATTAACATTTAATTTATCCAACGTTCATATAAATTTTATTTTCTAATAATATGTAACACCCCCAAATTTACACAATTCAATACAGGGGAAGACTCGTTGGTGTTACGGGATAGCACATTACTCACATCATAGACAATGCTTAAAAATTGCGTCGTTTAATAATAAAGAATTTCCATTCATAAATATCAAGTTTACATAGGTCCCAAGTCATGGTCATTTCATACAATTTTACAAAAGATTTGAATGGAAATTGTTATTTAAGTGCGGGCCATGAATTATTGTTGTCTTCCCGAGAATTACCACCAAGTACCTGAGATAAAACATGTTAAAAGAAAAGGTCAGCGATAACGCCGAGTGAATTCATAGAGTTTAAAAAAATCCATCAATATAACATCAGTATAAAATTATTACCGAAAATCATTTCGTACAAATCTTTGTAATAGGCCATAAAATCGCCAAAGTCATTTTATACAAATCCTTATCAAAATCATAATATAGGCTTTCGCCTTCAAAATTATTATACGAATCATTGTCGTAAAAAAACATCATACAATACGTTTCATAACGTTGTATAAAGTTAAATAAAAATCGTTATTTGAATATGGTTATGTAAAACCAAAACACGAACATAACATCAATAATAAGACCCCGTATTGCTAGTCAGGCAATATATCGTAATTCAGTGCGTATAGCAGTATTTCGTTATTTGGATTATTATAAGCCGCATGACATTGTTACCTTACTACAACAAACAACGGGTAGCTAGCCCGAACCTCAATTTGCCCATCTAAGTTAGCGTGTCGTCACAAAGATCACGCTATGGAAATCTTCTCATACATAAATTCGCTTACCAATCAATGTGGCACGACGGGGATCAACCGTCAAGGCGCGAACTGGGGTGATCGTCCCCAAATAGTACTATTATATGTATAAGCGTCTACCAAATCCCGGTAGTTCACAATTCAGGCTAATGGGACTTTTATTGACATAACCTAACTTTAATAATCCATTTCGTTTCATCTATCGGGTCATTTAATCATTCATCGTGTCATACAATCATTCGGGTCCAAATCAATAAACAGACAATCGGGACAATTTGTGTCCTATTTCATAAAAACTAACATGTTATCTCCCTCGCGGGTTTATTAAGCATTTCATAAAAACATTTAAAAGAGTGCGAAGCTATGAACTCACGTTGATGTTGGAAAGCGGGTTATCGGCAATTCGGACGTACGGTACGTGCTTCAATCACAGAAACCTAGACAAATAATACTTGTCTTAGACTCTTGTCCAATGACTTTATAAAAATAACGATTATGTATACATATGATGATTTTATATATATGATGATCAAGTGGGTTTATATATTCTCCTTCACTCATTTTTGTGTTTATGTGTCGATAACTTTTATACTAGTTTACTAGCTTTACCTATTTACATACTTTAAGTCCAGTAAACTTATTATAAGTTCTTTAACTTGTATTAATCCATTTTATACTTGTATTATCAGTATTTACATTTTACATGTTGGGCCCAAATGGGTTAAGCCCAATAAATAAGTTTATAAGTGTTTTAGCGCATTTTGTTGTATTATTAGTCCAATAACGTTAACTTAGTCCGTTAATGTCCGTATGTTATATAGTTCGGGTTTTATCGGTTTTTACTTGTTATATATGTTTATATATCAGTATATTAGTTTATAAAAGTTTACATTAGACGGGTCCAACCGTCTAAGTTTTATTTAACAAATACGTTAATTTTACGGTAATAGCCGAAAAAGTCGTAAAAATCATATTTATAGTTTTTATAAACTTATTAAACTACCATTTTTATAAAATGTCCATTTGTTTATCCTTATAAATATTTATATAAATGTATTATATAAGTTAGTGGGTTTTAATTCACATTTTATACTATTTTTATTTGAGTGCTTATATAATACTATTATACTTTAATTTCCCAAAATCTAATTTTTACTTTCACTTTCACCATTTTTACCATATCTTGAGTTATACAAGAAGATAGAAGCTCATTTTTGGACACCATAAACTAAAAGATATGTGCTACAATTAACTTAGTTTTAGCTACTGCTCAATCTAACTCTAAATATCTCTAACAGTCCATCCAAAACTGACTATCCAGATTGGTACTCTAAACTTGTTTTAGTCATATCTTACTCATTATAATGATTCCATTACATGGCCAACTCTCACATGTGTATGACATCTAATACTTACTGTAAATTGATTCCACCATGCCATTTTATCAGTTTATCATTTGGTAACTTACTGTTTTTATACAGCCATCATATTTAGCAAGATTTTAACCTTGTTACCTATGGTTTTCCGTCTTTTTACCCATGTTTATCAAATCTATCAACACCAAATCCCCACATAATATTTTTAATCATCATTCATCATCATATAAATATACATAAATAAAGAAAATACAAGATTACATAATCAAAATAACAAGAGGATAGGAAGAACAATCTCTATACCACCATTAGTGATGAAAAGATGAGGTTTTTGATGAACAAGACTTGGTTTTGGGTAACCAATCTTATGATATATCAACACCACTTCTAGGATCACCAAGTATTTGTAGATTCCTCCAAAAATCATCCCTTGTTCTTCATGAAAACTCCTTGAGAAATCAGCCCCAAACTCCCTTGAAAACTCCTTTTTACATGTTAAGATCACCTCCAATCTTCATAACTTCAATGGGTTTTCATCATATGTAAATTATACATATGATTACATGGTTAAATTTGATCAAATGAGGGTTGTTTTGGGTGAATATGGGACGGAATAGAGAGAGTGAGGGAGGAGAGTATGAGTGGTTTGCATGAGATGGGATGTGAGAAATGGTTTAGGAAAAGTGGTTTCAAGGAATTATAAGACAAGTGGTAAACTTCTTTAAGAAGTTTTGACACATATGGTGTGTGTTGTAGCTTATTTAGATGCCACATGTATGGGGGTGGGCAAGTGTAAACTTGTCCCATCCCCATTAATTTACGGGTACTCCTCGATTCTAGTTTCCTCGATTTGCGTGCCCTCGGGCCGTTTTACGAAAAATGTTTTTATAAATTATGAATCAACGGCACAAAACGAATCTAATAAAAATTGTCTCATCAAAAACGGAGTTCGAAAAAGTAAATACGTAATCCTAAGGTTTCCGGTTTAGTCGTAAAGGACGTTAAATTATAATCGTAAGTCCTAATCTCTTCTCGTAAATTTGTGAGTTTATGAACCAACTCAAAATTAAAATCCCAAAATAATATTCACGGATAAATTTATTTCCTAAAATGTCAAACTGTCACCAAAGACGGTGTATGTAAACGTAAGCACGTAACGTAGAATCCTCCGGTTTAGACGTAGTTGATGCTACTTCAAGATGTAAATCCAAATTTCTTCCCAAAAATAAGTGAGTTCATAAAATAACATTAAAATAACGTTTTTAAATAATATTTGAGAATAAAATATAAACCATAAATTGACGGATTGTCACAAAATATATGAGTTTATGTATGAGTAACACATATTCATAATTGTCTATACAATTATTTCCTAAAGTAAAAATGAATAAAAAATATAATATTTTATTTAACTTTAAAGTTTTCATAAATAATTTTAATATTTATAAAATAATTTAAACTTAAGAATTTATACCCTAATTCTTATGTTCTAAGTATTTTAATTATGTTATATTATAATTAAAATAGATTTTAGGGTTAGGGCTTGCTAATGTTTCGGGATATGACAAAACTAGTCCCTCTATATTTTTAAACAAGTGTAACTTTCGGATTTTACATAATTAGTATCTAGGGTTTGTTAAAGTTTCGGCTTATGGCAGATTTGGTCCCCCTAGTTTTATTTAGGTTTTGTAACTTTACTAAAATTACAAAAACAGCCCCTAGGGCTTCTTTAAGTTTCGGTAAATTACAAAAATAGTCCTTAGGGTTTTAAAATGACAAAATATCTTTTAGAAACTTCCCAAAATGGTCCCTAGGGTTTAATTTGCCACGGATAGTAATTATTAAACCCTAGACTTTTGGGTATTTACATTTTCAGTCCTTGTGCTTACTAGTTTATCAAAACAAGTTTCATAAGTTACGGTTTTTGTCCTTAAGTTTTATAAATTGTCATTTTCATCTAAAAAGTTTTTATAAGTTATATTTTATTATAAAAACTTTTATTTTAACATTCAAACTTTATATGGGCTCATTAAATGGGCTAAGCATCTAACGGGCTATATTAGTGGGCTTAAAATATATTTCAAGTCCACTAATTTATTTAAATGGGCCTTTAAATCATTTATTGGGCTTAATACATTTTTAAGTTCCTTTACTTAGTTTAAATGGGCCTAAGTGTAATCCTAAGTCCATAAAATTTATCAAATGGGCTTATTGGGTCCATTAAGTTTTGAATTAACATTTCATGGGCTTAAATAGCCTATTAACACTACTTTATATTTTATGTAAGTTTTAACTTAGGATATTCTTATAAGCTTGTCTTTAGTTTATACATATTTAGTTTTGAATCTAAAATAGAAGAATAAAACTTATAGTTTGTTTTATGTGATGTACTATTTTAGATCTAGGTATGTTACAAGGTTTTATACAAGTCATAAGTTCTAATCATGAGCTTAAGACCCACGGCTATGATTACCCTAGCTTATTAAGGTGTGTCAAGTCTTGTTTTAAGATTACATGTACTTGCAAGTGTTTCAAAATTAAGATCTAGCTATGTACATAATACAAAAACAAGTCAAAGTCCATGTACACCATATATAGCTTAAGGTTAGTCATTTAATCTTGGTATTTCCAAGATATGGTTTTTAGCTAATTTCATATTTACCATATAACCACAAATCTAGGTTCTACATATACATGCATGTATACTAAAAGATCATCTAAGTACACATATAACATTTTAGTTATTTTCAATAGTCCATTTAACATGTAGTGATATGTATTCCATCATTTAAACTTAGTACTTAAATCATGTATTCATTAATCATATATGTCGTGACCTTCTAGGTCATGGTTTTCATGGTTCTTGAGTTACACATGTTTATTTTATGAGATCTATGATTATTTGTTAACCAAAGTCCTATAAAGTAAGATTTGTAACCCTTGCTACATTAAGTTTATAAAATGTTTTTATATGATTTTAAACAAGCTTAAACATATAGTACTAGTCATAGATTTCTTATTAAAAGATTTTTAACTATGATTAGTGGTACACAAAAATAGGCCATGACTTTTAAGATAATGGCTATTACCAAATCTTGATTTTTAACAAGTTATATACATGTGTTTATAGATGGATGATGATGCATGAAAAGGAAAATGAAGAAACATAAGGAGTATACCTTTCTTGCCTAGATGTTACCAAGGAAGATATATATGAATAAGGGGGTTAGAGATCTATTCAAGATGATGAAGAAGACTCTAAATATTAACCAAGCCGTGACCTCTAAGATTCGGCTAGGACTTGGTACAATACTTCCTAAGATGATGATGATGTTATTACCAAATGATTGGTGATTAATTTGGGACAAGGATCTAGTAGATTGGATGAAAAACTTTGGATCTTTGGTGGCTTATAGCCGAAATGTTTGAGAGAGAAAAGGATGAAGAGGGAAGTGAGATTAGCTTGGATGAGAGATTGTGAAGAGAGAGGGAGAGTTTTCAGCTAAAAGGTGGAGAGAAAGAAGGCAAGGCAAAAGTGGGATTACCTAGGTAGGAACATTTGTTCCAAGTGTTGATACTTGTGTTTCCAAGGCATGACACTTGTGTTTCCAAGGCATCTCTTCACCTTCCACATAAGGGGTGCGTGTCATGCTTTAGCCAAAAAGTGAAATGGGCTCATGTTGTGGGCTTGTGTTGGGCTAGCACCAATAAGGTAAAGGATTTTGGGCTAGTCCAAGGTGTGCATGAAAGCCTAAGGTGTACACTTATACATAAGTGGCATATATACTTATCACAAAATATTTCCATGTTTTGTTAAATGTTGCATCCATACATTTGCTTCATATATATGAATGGTTCATTATTTGATCTCTCACTCTTATATACTATGTAATCTATCAACAAAAACAAATGATTGTAGATGTAAAAGTACATAATAATAAGTTCACACACACATCTTATAGGATTATAACACATGAGTGATTGTTCTTAAGATCTTTAGATAAGACATCATTACATACAATCATGGTAAAATCATGGATTTTACATTTAAACCAATTTTACCATAAATCCCAGCTGTTGTAGAATCAAACTCGATTGATTTCTTGTTTTATGAAGCTTGTGCCGTAAACCAAAAATCCTTTAAAACATTTTGGAATATCATCCCTGGACCTTTAAACAAAGCATCACGAAGTACACATTTTGACAAAAAGGTCATGACTTGATTTCCAGGAACAGACTTGATGGTATCTAGTTTGATTAAGGTGAGGTTGTTGGGATTGAAGATGATATCTTCAATGCGATAGGTAACATGAATGGATGGGTTAAGGGTGACCTCAACATCTTGTTGTGAAGAAAATTCTGCCATTAGTGTATTTTGTGTGTTTTTCTTGATGGGAGAAAGAGAGAGAGTTTGTGTGTGTTTTGAGATGAAATGATTTGTAAGCGTGATACGAAATCCAAGTTTAAGGGATTATATAAAAACTTTAGACTGATTTTATGAAAGTTTTTTTAAAACCATTTGAAAAAGTTATAAATCTTTTAGGGTTTCTTTTGAACATTTGGCACAAACTCTCTCATTAATGTTCTACAAAAAGGTATGATTTTCTTTTTCTTTGAACAGTGAAACACCTCATGTGTCAGGGAATTGTTGACTGTGGATGTGGACTTTTGAAGTTTCTTTAATTAATAATTGACACCTTTTGAAAGAATGTTTGTTTTTATTTGTAAGAAAATTCAATGCCATTTAATTCTTTTAGTCTCATGATTGATTTGTTTTAAAAATTGTTGCCCAGATTTGCTGAAGCTCATGGTAATACTTGTGAGCTTCAGTGCGTTAGATGAGGCGACAAAACCCCATATACATGTTCACATAAGTGAGCAAGACATATGACATTGCACGCTCCTCTACTCAGGCCTAGCTACTCATTTGTATTAAAAACTTTTGTTTAGAATTTTCTAAAGAGAAACTTTGATGTCTTGTGATTATTTGTTCAGCTTCAGTGTATCAGATAAGGCGACAAAACATCATGTACACAATCACATATTGTGATATACACACATGACATTGCACACTCCTTTACTCAGACACTACTACTTAGCACTAATCAAAATAGTTAGAAAATGCTGAACCTTTAAGCTTCTTCAGTTAATGTTGAAGGTTCAGGTTTGGTATCATCAATGTTCAGCATACCAAGCTCCATTATTAATCTTTTGAAAGTTGGTTCATCCAGTGGTTTGGTGAGGATATCAACCAATTGGTATTGGGTGGGGATGAAATGTTATTTTAATGTCCCCTTTCACAATGTGATCTCAGATAAAGTGATATCTGGTATCAGTGTGTTTTGTTCTTGAGTGAAGGACTGGATTATTTGATATTGCAATAACACTAGTGTTATCACAAAAGATAGGTACTTTTTCATATGTTATGTCATAATCAGGCAGTTAGCTTTTCATCCATAAATCATTGGCACAACATCCAGCAGCAGCCACATATTCAGAATATGCTGAAGACATAGCAACTGATTGTTGCTTTTTAGCACTCCAACACACTAGTTTGCCACCCAGCAATTGACAAGCACTAGAAATGCTTTTTCTGTCCATATTACATCCAACATAGTCTGAGTCTGAATACCATTTGAGATCAAAACCTGAGGATTTGGGGTACCAGAGACCTAAACTTGGTGTACCTTTTAGGTATCTGAAGATTCTCTTAATAGCAGTAAGGTGTGATTCCTTTGGGTCTGCTTAGTATCTTGCACAAAGGCATGTAGATAACTGAATGTCAGGTCTTCTTGTTGTTAAATACATTACTGAACCAATCATACCTCTATCCTGAGTCTCATTGATTGATTGTCCATTGAGATCAGGTCCTAAATTTTTAGGGGGTACCATTGGTGTTTTTACTGAAGCACAAATGATATCATACATCTTTAGCAGATCCTTGACATATTTTTCTTGATTGATGGAGATGCATTGGTCAGATTGTTTAATCTGAATACCAAGGAAGTATGTGAGTTCTCCCATCATACTCATCTCAAACTTGCTGGTCATAAGCTTGGAAAATTGTATGCGTAGTTTCAAGCTAGTTGATCCAAAGATGACGTCATCTACATAAATTTGTACCATAATGGTGTGAGTTTTAGATTTATAATTGAACAAGGTGCTATCTATTTTTCCTTTGACAAATTTATGTTCAATGAGAAATGTTGAGAGAGTTTCATACCATGCCCTTGGGGCTTGCTTCAGTCCATACAAAGCTTTGTAAAGCTTGTAGACATGATTTGGGTATTTACTACTCTCAAAACCTAGAGGTTGTTTGACATAGACTTCTTCTTTTAGGTCACCATATAGGAATGCACTTTTAGCATCCATTTGGTAGATGGTGAAGTTCATGTAAGTGGCATAAGCAAGGAAGATTCATATGGCTTCCATATGTGCAACTGGAGCAAAGGTCTGATCAAAATCAACACCAGGCTCTTGATTGAATCCTTGGGCCACCAACCTAGCTTTATTTTTGGTCACCACATTAGGTTCATCTATTTTGAGTTTGTAAACCCATCTGGTGCCAGTGGTTGATTTACCATATAGGGGAGGAACCAATTTCCAGACTTTATTTCTTTCAAATTGGTTTAGTTCCTCTTGTATGGCATCCACCCATCCAGGGTGTGTGAGTGCTTTAGAAATCTTTGTTGGTTCAATTTCTGAGAGAAAATCTGCATAGAGACATTCTCCAGGTGAAGCAGCACTAAGTTTCTTTGCCATAGATCTAGTAACTCTTCATTCTATAGGATTGCCTATTATATTCACGAGCTGAATGTGACTATTATGAGTCTATGATTTTTGTGGAGCTGGTGAATAAGCACTGGTATAATGATGAGAGTTAGAGCTAGGAAGTCCATTAAATGGAATTGGAGTTGGATTGTCTCTAGTGTCTACTAAAGGATATTCCATAGACAAAGGTTCCATAATTGGAGGGCTTTCCTCTTGTTCAGACGAAATGTTTCCAAGACCTAGTTCTCTTGAGACCACTGGAGAGCTTTGACCATAAGGCTCGGATTGTTCATTTGAAGCTTGCTCGTCATTTTGATCATTTGTTTGATCTCGCTGATCATTTTGGTCATTTGTTTGAGACTGGTCATTTTGACCATTTGTTTGAGACTGGTCATTTTGAGACTGATCACATTGATCATTTGATTGACACCCATCAATATTTGATACTGAAGGATTTCCTTTTGTTGGACTTGTCATATCTTCAAATGGATTAGTATGAGGAACTGAATAACTTGTTTGATATTTTTGAGAGGGCTCATAATGTTGAAATTCATCAGATGGATAATTGTGAGATTCATGAATATGAAGTTCATCATCTGATGGATTTGTAAACTTGAGAGCTTCAGAACTTTCATTGAAAGAGATGTGAAAAGTTTCTTCAATACATTGTCTTCTTGTGTTGAAGACTCTATATGCTTTAGATACTAGGGAGTATCCAAGGAAGTAACCATCATCAGATTTTTCATCAAACTTACCAAGGTGATCCTTGTTGTGAATGAATACTGGACACCAAAACACATGTTAGAATAAGATGTTTGGAATTCTCCCCCTTAAGAATTCATAGGGAGTCTTCGTGTGTCTCTTCACAATGATGGATCTATTTTGAGTGTAGCAAGCAGTGGCTACAACATCAGTCCAAAAATGCTTAGAGAAAGCTGATCCAGCAAACATTGTTCTTGCTGCTTCAATCAAAGTTTTGTTCCTTCTTTCAACCACACCATTTTGTTTTGGTGTGTAAGGTCATGAGAAATTTTGTAAAATTCCTTTGTCATCAGAGAACTTGATCAGAGTATGATTTCTGAATTCAGTGCCATTGTCAGTTCTAAGTTGTTTGACATGAGTATCATTTTGATTTTTAACTCTTCTGATGAAAGACATAATGGCATCTGGTGCATGGCTTTTCTTTGTCAGAAAATATACCCAGATATACCTAGAGTACTCATCAACAATGACAAGTGTATATTTTCATGACCAAATGGCCCTAGGTGATACTGGGCCAAATAAGTCCATGTAAATTATATGAAGACTTTCTTTGATTGAGAAAGTTTGCTTTGTTTTGAAACTGGCCCTATGGTGCTTCCCTTTTTCAAATGTTGAGCATGGTTTGTCCTTGGAATAGACAAGTGAAGGAAGATCAATAACAAGATTTTGTTTTGCCAACATAGTGATTGTTTTGAAATTTAGATGTGAGAGCCTCTTATGCAAGAGCTAGTTAGTGATGTTTGAAGCTCTAGTAAAGAAACATGTCTCCTGAGTATCATGACATAAACATCTTTGACTCTGGGAGCAATCATCATAATTTCCTGATAGGATTATACCTTTTTTGTCATCAAACAGGACTAGGTACTTTACATCACGAAGTTGACTAATGCTGATGAGGTTATGCTTCAATACATTGACATATGCTACCCTTGAGAAAACTATACCATTGCATTTTACTGAACCAAAACCTTCAGTAGCAGCTGAAAAGTTATCACCAAAAACAACTTTAGGACCTGGTTCCTCCTTATACTTGTGTAGATGACTTTTGGTTCCAGTCATATGCCTTGAGCAGCCACTATCTAGGTACCAAATAGGCTTCCTGAGATCACACTACACAGGTTAAAGAAATGGTCAATTTTGTTTTGAAACCCACCTTTAATGGGTGGGTGTTTTAGATCAGGAAGGTGTTCTAGATCCAAAAGGATCCTTTTGATGAGGATGAATAAGATTGCTCAGAAGAATAAGGAGAGGTTTGAACAACATTTGCTTTCTTAGCCTGAAGGGCTTCACCTCTTTTGAACCACTCTATGATTGTGATCAGATGTATTGTGGACATTACTTCCACAAGTTTCACAACATTTGGCAATAAAGTTTGGGTTCCTAGATTTGATGCCTCTTTTGAGAGAGATTACTCAATTATGGCCATGAGTGTCATGCTCATGACTTCCATAAATGTTACAAACAGGGCAATAGTGACAGCCATCTGAGTGAGGATTGCCCATACCATAATGAATGCAAGGTGGGAAAGGCATTTTTTGCCTAGAATGAGATGCTTCAATGTTATAAGCATCAGCACTAGTTTTAGTAAGCATATAGTTAGTATGTTCACAAGTGCGATGGTCAGTCCTCTTGATGAGATGACATTTATACATGATCTCATCGTTCTTTTCGGGCTTTAAATGCATAAAATGTCATCATTATACCATATATGCTTGTATTTGTTTACTTGTGTGTTTTAGGTATGGATATCGTGAAAAAGACAAAATATCACAAGAAACAAGGAAAAACGGACACGAGAAACGAAGCCATACAAAGAACCGGGCCCTAGTTCATGATTTATCCAAGAAAAACTCTTGAAGACTTGAAGATGTACAAGATTGATCCTCAAATTATGAATAAATGACACTTAAAACCCTTGTATATTCATAATTACAAGTTTGGTCCCTTAAGTTTGTCAAAATTACAAAATGGTCCTTCAACTTTGAAGAATTGGAAAGTTTAGTCCCTCAACAATTCTAAATTGCCAATAATGGTCCCTCATGAAGTCAAAGATACAATGAAGACCTTTGAAGTTCAAGAATGTCCAAGATCAGTCCTCAAACTATGCAAAAATGGCAAAAACAACCCTTGAAAACCTTTTGCCAAAGTTTTGGGGCAAAAGTGTGAAGTTTGCAACTTAAATAACAAAGGATATCAAGTTTTGTTGGCTGAAAACACGTTTTACCACTTTCACCAAAACACAAGGACTACTAATGCCATTTCCCAAAGTTCAAATCTCATAAACACGCGCCAAACACTTTCACTCTTACAAAAACAGATCAAATGAGTTACTGTTTACCATGTTGAACCCAGTTACCACTCAACTTAAAACAAAGGGTTAATTTAAATTACCTTCTCCCACGTATGATTCACACGCCCAGAAACCCATCCTACACTCAAAACCCGAATCTCCACTCACCAAGAGACCCCACCCATTCACACGTCCACCAATCACAATCCAACTTCCTCTACAAGGAATGACACGTGGCCAAATCAACAACCAAGACTCATTGATTAACTCCAAAGCTAAAATGAACAGCCAGGATGCATTTGGTCAGCTCTACAACACAATTCGTCTAGAAGATTCAAGGGGCATTTTAGGGACTTCATAGCTAGGGTTTTCTCTTGTAATCTCAGCCCTTGTGACCTATATAAGGACTCCTCAACATGTGAGAGAGCCTTGTTCAAGTTTTACTCTTTAAACATTGTAATTCCTTTTTAAAATTTATAAAATTTGGTATTTTAAGAAAATTGTAATTCCTTTTGATGTTTCTGAAAATTGGTGTTGTTTAAGAGTGATTCTATGTTCCATTTGATGTTATAAAGGTGTTTAGATCTTGTGGTTTGAACACGTTTGTGTTTGGTAAGGATTTTAATGTTTGAAAAACCTTGAAATCAGTCATCTGATTTTGATTATTTACTTGTACTAATCCTTAACCAAAAGCCATAAGCTCTTACAAGCTTGTTGAAACCAAGCTTGTGAAGGGGTTTGAGCCTTTGGTTGGGTTGTTTGTTGCTTGTGTTGAAGAAATCAAGTCCTTGAGTTTTTGCTTTGAAAAATCAACCAAGGCACATCTCATCTCCTTTGTTGAAGTACCTTGGTCTTGTTCTAGTTGTTAAACAAGGTCCAAGGAGCATTGCTGATTCTCCTAAGAAGTTATGGAGGATAGGTGTAACCTCTTGTTAAGATTCCTCTAAAAAATTTCAGGATATTGTCTAATTTATATGTTGCCATGTGATTTGTTGATTTTGTGTTTGTGCTTTGTGTTTTATAGTTGGTATCTTTTAGTTGTCACCTAGTTGAGCTATTTGAACCATAAAATCAGTAGGTTGTTTGATTAGATAAGAAGTTTGTTTGAAAAAGTACTAAAACAAGGCTGTTTGGGATTTTGGGATCATAAGGCCTTGTGGCCTTGTGCCCTTGGCTCTTAGGGTTTGGGGAGTATAAACAAGTCATATGCAACAAGTTTTAGTCACTGGTTAAGTTTCAAAAGGTTTGGAAAAAGGATTTCAAGTTTTGGAAAAATCTAAAAAAAAGTGGTTTCAAATTGGTCAAACACATCAGATCCAATAAAATCTTTGTTTGTTGGATCTAAGGTCTGAAATCAGGTGAGAAGAGTTTAGGTGATAAGCTATCTGTGCATTATCTGTTTGTTGAATTTGGTGGCTTATTGAAGGTGCTAGAGCTTATCAAAGTTGGCTGAAGTGGTCATTTGCATCAGCAAAGTGACCACCTCATTTTGGACTTGCATTTATGATTCTAGTGTATGCCTTGTTGTTTTGTTGCTTGGAACTTGATATTGTGCTACTTGTGAGTGCTTCTTGCTATTTGGTGTGCCTTATTGCTGGCTTATAAGCTAACTGGCTTATTAAGCCCTTTTTGCCAAAATCAGTCATCATTTGGTCAACTGACCACTTGATTCACAAGGAATCCTCCTTGAGTTCTTCACAAAAGTTGCTTATAACAAGCCTATAAACCATCCCTGGTCATTTGGTGAATTTTGGAATACTTTAACTTTTGGTCAAATAAGCACAATTTGGCTTATTTTTTAGAACTGATTATTGGTACATGCAACAACTTCGCTTTTGTAATAGGTGTCATTTTTCTTAGCTTAATAACAAATCTGGAAGGTTACAAGTCATTTGGTTAAGCTTTTGCTAGAAAACTAGCTTATTTGGCTTTTTCAGCTAGCTTATTGGTTCATACAGCTTATTCTACTTGGCTTTTTGTGATTTTTATGATTGATTATTCTTAGTTAAGCTATTTGTGAGCTTTTTCAACAAACTAGAGCTTCTAAAACAGCCTAGAACTCTAACCCGAGTATTTTGTCTTTTATTGAAATTGTTCTTTGCTTATTTCTGGCTTATTGAGTGTGCTTTTTCAAAATTTCTTTTCACAGATCTCTTAGGCATCTCAAAAGAAGGTTGTGTGTTTAAGCAGAGCTTATGGCATTGGCTTATTGCTTAATAGGCTTATTGGCCAAATAAGAATAAGTTGTTGACTATTTAAGCTGTGATAAGCTCAAAATCCGCTTTTGGGCCTTCAGACTTTTGTGTTTAGAATTTAATTTTGAGTCAGACATGGCTTTTTCAGGTCATTTGGGCCTAGTTTGACTTTTTGGGCCCAAAAGCCCATTAAGGTTGACTGTTTTTGCTTTTAGCCCATTTGGGGGGCCCATTAGGGGTATTTTTGTAATTTCACTTTAATTTTCTGATTAATTAGGTTAAAATAAACTAGTTTGCAAGTTTTTGAATTTTTTATAATTTTTGGATTTCTAATATTATTTTAATATTATTTTATTATTAAATTTCAAGTTTCAAATTTTTGCACTTTTTATATTTTTCTTAGTTTTAATACATTAAAATAGGATTTTTGCAACTCTTAGATAAATTTTATTGTCATTTTCCTAATTTTTATAATTATTTTAAGTTTAAATAGTTTTTAAATCATTTTAAATAGTTTTAATTAGTTTAAAAATTTATAAAGATAGTTTTTAATCTTTTTAGGTCTTTTTAGTGGTTTACAAAGTGAAAAATCCTAATTTTGGCTTTTTAATAATTAATATGATTTTTAGGGCTTTAATTAGCATTTAAAAATTAATATTTAATTAATTAAAAGGTTTGAAAAAGTTTTGATCATTTGTTAACTCTTAGTTTATTTAATTTGATTTTTGGGAATTTTTTGGGAATTTTTAGAATTAATTTTTATTTTAGCACTTTTTACGGTTTTAATTTTGTCGTCGTAGTAATAAATTTCACGTCTTCGTCATTCTATTTTCTCATCCCCTTCTTTCAAATATTAATCTCAAATCTTGTTACATTTTAGTCACACACATATACCTTCTTGGAAAACGAACTTTCACCTTTGGGTCATTAATACACGCTTTTCCTAAATCGTCGTATTTAATACTTTTCATATTTACCTCCTTTTCCTAAAGGTGTGTAAAATCACTACAATCATTTTGGCGCCGCTGCCGGGGAGGTGTGTCCTGATTAATTTGTCTTGTTGTTTTTAATATTAACCAAAAATAGTATTTGTATTAGTAAAAATCTACTAATACGTATTATCGGTTTTTTTCGTTTTTCTTGTAAAATTATTATTACTATATTGTATTAAGTATCACAATCAATACAAAATATCTCCAAAAGTGTGAAAACAGAACCTTAATTGGGATTTGATCTCTTAATTATTGTATTCGAATCTCAAACAAAAAGAAAAAGGCAAAAATAGATAAATACTTTCATGAAGCTCGATTTTGAAAAATACAAACTATAAGGTGGTATAATGCGGGTATTATAAAATATACCCTAAGGAAAAAGGCTCTTAAGTGCTTCGCGCCGCCTCGTTTCCCCGCTAGCTTGTGAGTATTTTGAGATTGAAGGCTAATCGAGGGTTTTATCGCCTAAAGTATTATTACGTATCATATATATTTGCTTGGTTTTCTTTGTGATTAAACCCTCTTGAACAATTTGGTTTTCAACAAAGTTCTAAAGTCATTCGAAGGCGTTCACTCCACGTGATCGTTTTCATTCTTTTGAGGCTTCTTTAATCAAGAGGTTGATTCGAGGAGAGATTTGGTAGATTGTTGTCTACAAAGATACACAAAATCCAAAAAGATTAAAAACAATCAAAAACACAAAAAATTGAAAATTCACAAAACACCCAAAAAGAATCTTCTTTGCTCACCTCCCATTCTTCGTCAAGTGTATGCAAACTCGTAATCAAGCAAAACGAGCTCGTAAACGTCGTCAAAGTCAAGGAAATCAAGAGCCTTTGATTGACGAACAAACTCCAATTGTTGAACCTATTGTAGAACAAGCTGTGACAATCCGTCAATTTATGGTTGATATTTTGTTCTCGAATATTATTTAAAAACAATTTACAATATGAACTCACTTATTTTTGGGAAGAAATTTGGATTTACGTCTTGAAGTAGCATCGACTACGTCTAAACCGGAGGATTCAACGTTACGTGCTTACGTTTACATACACCGTCTTTGGTGACAGCCCGACATTTCAGAAAATAAATTTATCCGTGAATATTATTTTGGAGTTTTAAATTTGTGTTGGTTCATAAACTCACAAATTTACGAGAAGAGATTAGGACTTACGATTTTATTTTAACGTCCTTTACGACTAAACCGGAAACCCTAGGATTACGTATTTACGTTTTCGAACTCTGTTTTTGATGAGACAATTTTTATTGGATTCATTTTGTGACGTTGATTCATAATTTATAAAAACGTTTTTCGTAAATCGACCCGAGGGCACGCAAATCGAGGAAACTAGAATCGAGGAGTACCCGTAAATTAGTGGGATGAGACAAGATAAATCTTGCCCCACCCCACTCAATATAGACGGCCAAAACAAGGATGTGGCAAACTTTCTACCACTTAGCTTACACTTGTAAGCAAAGCTTACAAGTTAAGCTACACATTCCACTAACATCTCAAAACCATCAAACCATACCACTCTTCTCACACACACTCATGCAAACAACTTACAAACTCTCTCATCTCCTCTCAATGTGCCGTCCCATTTCTCCCCAAAAACACCCAATTTGATCTTGATTCCACCACAAAATCATGTGTTATTTACACATATGTTGAAGCCACTTTGAAACCCTATTGATTGGTGGTGCTCATAACATCCAAGGAGGAGTTTTCATGGAGTAGTATGGCTGATTTTCCACAAGGAGTCTATGAAGAATGGTGGTCTTGAAGATGGTCTTGGTGCATCACAAATTTCTCCATCAAAAATCCATGTTTTGATCAACCTACATCATCATGGTGGTATAAAGATTGTCCTCTTCATCTTCTTGTTATTTTGATTATGTAAACATGTATTTTATTCCCTATTTTATATGTATATGATGATTATATGATGATAAAAATGTTATGTGGGGATTTGGTGTTGATAAACATGATTAAAAAGGTGAAAAACCATAAGAAACAAGGTTAAAATCTTGGTTAAATTTGTTGGCTGTATAAAACAGTAAAGAAACAGGTCATGGACTGATAAAATGATGAAGTAGAATCTATGTAAAGTAAGATATATGTCTTGTACACATGTGAGAGTTGGCCATGCAATGGAATCATTGTAATGAGTGAGATATGATCAAAACAAGTTTAGGGTATAAATCTGAGGTTACTGTTTTGGACGATTTTTAGAAAATACTTAGAGGATGATTCAACAGTAGCTATAGAAGAGTTAAATGTAGCACATATCATGTAGTTTATGTGATAAAAATTTGAGCTTCTATCTCCATATAGAACTCAAGATATGGCAGTTTTGGTTAAAGTGAAGATAAAAATCAGATTTTGGAAAATAAAGTATAATACTATTATATAAGCACTCAAAATTATATTGTATAAAATGTAAAGTTAAAACCCACTAACTCTTGGATTTTATTTATATAAATATGTATAATGATAAATAAGTGGACATTTTATAAAAATGTTAACTTGTTATGTTTTATAAGTTATAAAACTATAAACATGATTTTTACGACTTTTTCGGCTAATACCGTAAAATTAACGTTTTTATTAAATAAAACTTAGATGGTTGGACCCGTCTAATGAAAACTTTATAAAACTTAAATACTGATATATAGACATATATAACAAGTAAAAACCGATAAAAACCCGAACTATAGGACAAACGGACATTAACGAGCTAAATAAGCATATTGGACTAATAATTGGACTAAATAAGATAAACACCCATAAAAAGAACTTATTGGGCTTAACCCATTTGGGCCCAAAATAGAAAGTATACATACTGATAATATAGGTATAAAAGGGATTAAAACAAGTTAAAGAACTTATAATAAGTTCATTGGACATAAAACACGCAAATAGGTAAAACGAGAAAACTAGTATAAAAGTTATCGACACATAACACAAAAATGAGTAAATGAGGATATGTAAACCCACTTGATCATCATATATATATAATAATCATATGTATACATAATTTCTATTTTTATAAATTCATTGGACATGAGTCTAAGAACGAGTATTATTTGTCTAGGTTTCCGTGATTGAAGCACGTACCGTACGTCCGAATTGCCGATAACCCGCCTTCCCACATCAACGTGAGTTCATAGCCTCTCACTGTTTTAAATGTTTTTATAAATGTTTTATAAACCCGCGAGGGAGATAACATGTTAGTTTTTATTAAATAGGACACCATTTGTCCCGATTGTTTTTTTATTGATTTGGACCCGAATGATTGAATGACCCGATTGTATGACCCGATAAATGATTAAAGGACCCGATAGATGAAATTAAATGGATTATTAAAGTTAGGTTATGTCACTAAAAGTCCCATTAGCATGAATTGTGAACTACCGGGATTTGGTAGACGCTTATGCATTTAATAGTACTATTTGGGGACGATCACCCCAGTTCGCGCCTTGACGGTTGATCCCCGTCGTGCCACATTGATTGGTAAGTGAATTTATGTATGAGAAGATTTCCATAGCGTGACCTTTGTGACGACACGCTACTTTAGATGGGTAAAATTGGTATCGGGTTAGCTACCCGTTGTTGGTTTAGTAAGGTAACAATGTCATGCGGCTTATAATAATCCAAAATTAACGAAATACTAATAGACGCTCCGAATTACGATGTATTGCCTGACTAGCAATATAGGGTCATACTATTGATATTATGTTCGTGTTTTGGTTTCCATAACCATATTCATATAACGGTTTTTATTTTCATACAACGTTATAATATGTATTGTATGACGTTTTTACGACATTGGCTCGTATAATGATTTTTAAGGCAAATGCCTATGCGATGATTTTGATAAAGATTTGTATAAAATGATTTTGGCTATTTTATGGCCTATTACAATGATTTGTACAAAAAAAATGATTTTTGGTAAAAACTTTATACCAATATTAAATTGATGGTTTATTGAACTCTTTGTACGAAATGATTTTTGGTAATAATTTTATACCAAAGCTATATTGATGTAATTTATTAAACTCTATGAATTCACTCGGCGTTATCGTTGACCTTTTCTTTTAACATGTTTTATCTCAGGTACTTGAAGGTAATTCTCGGGAAGACGACAAGAATTCATGGCCCGCACTTAAACAATATTTTTCCATTCAAAATGCTTTGTAAAACTTTGTATGAAATATAATGACTTGGGACCGATGTAACTTTAATGTTCATGAATGGAAATGATTTATTATTAAACGACGCGATTTTTATGCGTTGTCTATGATGTGAGTAATGTGCTATCCCGTAACACCAACGAGTCTTCCACTGTATTGAGTTGTATAAATTTGGGGGTGTTACAGTTTGGTACCAGAGCTCTCGTTATAGAGAACGAAAGATTTTTTTTTTAAAAAACGAAGGTTTTGAATAAAACTTTTCAAAATCTTTTAACTATAAACATTTTTCTAAAAATGTCTAACAATCTTTTGACTATAACGGTGCCGAAGAATTCCCGAGTTACCGACAAGGCCAAGACTGAGAAATGTTATTTTAATATATATATATATAACTTGGATTATATATATATATATATATATATATATATATATATATATATATATATATATATATATATATATATATATATATATATATATATATATATATATATATATATATATATATATATGATGTAATTTTATTACATGATTGTTTGATGATTATTTTAATTTTTATACGAGGTATTTATACGACGTCGATTGTCACAAGAAACCCTAAATCCCCTAGTAAATTAATCGAAGCTATTCTCGTAGGAACTCTAGCTATCCTATATCTAAACCAAGTTGTGGATATTTATGATCCCAACAAATGGTTGATATTCGTAGAAATGTAGATATTAGTTGATTGTGATATTGGAAAAGAATTGGCGAGATTAAATCTGATATCGATGTCATGACGATCTTTTCTTATAGAGTGGAGTTTGACAAAACGTTACCACCTAGAAAGATGTCATCTGATTCGTTGTCATCTAATTCTTAAATTGAAATCGAAAGGGTGAATGTTGCACTTGAGGCTGTCATTGGAACCATTACCCAAAAGCCTCATGCCACTAATACCTTTCTGAGAAGTCTAATTGAATTTATGAGTCATCTCATACTAATGACTCATTTGATAATTATTGATAAAGGAGTTATAGGATTGGAAATTAAGTGTTGATTCATATTGAGATTGTATTGCCTTTACAAGGCCGAAGAATAAGGTTGTAAGTATTGGAGAATGAGGTAGGATATCGCATTGAGTATAAAATTGGTTGAAACTTGAATAAAGTAAAATTTAACCCGTATGGAATGTGAAATTGTTAAGAGGAAGTCGTTAAGTTCTGTGATTGAATTATAAGGTTTTAAATGATTTTAGGTTTGTGTTAAGGGTTGTTCCTAGGCCATTGTCCAATGACGAGGATGCCCAGTGTCCAATAAATAAATTGAAGAAATCTTCTTCTGAATTGAGACCGATGGATCTTCTGGGACATGTGGAACACCTAATGACTCTTGTAGATTAGTATTCATTGTGGTATCTTTTAAAAATCCCTAACTTAACTGAGACATCAGTTGGTAGGATGAGTTCTGAGAATTGTATGACATAGTGACACGTAATGTGTTACGGTACAATTTTGACTTGTTTGTGATTAATAAAAAGACTACCTTTGATTGCTAAATTCTACATGTATCGATGTTATCTATCTTTTATTACTTCTTCCTAATGCTCGCATTAGTGATGCAACCATTGAACAAGTACTCATCTCAAACTGAGTTAGGTTGTGGATTATTCTCTTTGTATTCATGAGTGCCATCGAGGTCATGAACCTCATGATTAATTGGCTAAGCTCATTTCCTATCATATCGTAGTTAATTCTTGGTGAACAAGCTTTCATCACTCTTTTGCAGATCAGTGATTGTTTTTATAAGATAAAACAGTATCCCTTGATAAAAGATTGGATTTTCATCACTATATGGATTCTTTATAGTGAGATTTATAAGCGATTGTTATCGAAACGAAGTTGTTTATAAAACACCTTGGAAAACCTAATTGTTTTCATAACAAAGAAAATCTTTGTAAATTATTTTTGATTCTTATTTAAGAATTAAGCATGAAAATGTTTTTATTATAAACATGATGATAAAATTTTGACGAACTGAGTATTGCATCGTTAATCTTGAAATTGTATATAGTTGCGCGCCTACATACAATTTGGAATGGACCATGCAAGACTGATTAGTAGTCACCATAAAACTAATGAATAAACACTACATTTTCTTTGAAGATTGTGAAAGATTAAATTTTATGAGATCTGCAAGAAGTGAAAAATAGGGACATAATGTTAGGGACACCTACATATGTGCCTGTAGCATCTATTCTTCCGAGTCGAATTTACTCATCGGTGGAAATTGTATTAGTTGACAATTGACAATTCTCTCTAGTCCAATTCTCCCGTAGTGAGATTATTAGGAAAAGTATTTGATTACCGAGTGTTGATACCCGACTGGATGTATCGACGTTCCTATCATTTCTTTTGATTAAGATTTCATTTGAATGACCCGGGTAACGATCCGAGGAGCTTTCGAATGCGTACACAAATTATGAAAACATGGGATATATTAATATTCATTAAATGTTTTCGTCTGTATCTGATTTGAAATTCTCTCGCATGGATTATGCGTTGACCTTACTCTTTTAATAGTAGATGTGTCTCTAGATACCCCTGAAATTGTGAAGGATTATGAGTTATTATTATTAGACTTTTGAGAAGTTCACATCTTATCGACGACAATAAAACTGGAAAGTTGGTAATGCCAGTAGAATGGATTGATTGATTATGACATGACGACATTGTCTTAATTGATGGGAAATCGAATAGTATTCCCCTAAATGATAAGATGTTGATTATCAAAAGTGATCTAAATAATTCTTGGTGGATGACGGTATCCTGTATTTAGACTTTAGATTATATTGTGAATGATTGTGAACTAGTTATAGATATTGTAATCTAGAAAGAACATAACATGAATTTATTAAAAGATGTTTATGTTATCTGAAACTTTAGTAAGTATTTGTTGATAAATTACCTAGACCTTCGCCACTAAGGCAAGTTGAATTTGGTATTGATTATATAACCGGTGCTGCACCCGTGGCATGTGCACTGTACGTCAGCACCATCTGAATTTAAGGAATTACCGTACAACTGAGAGAGTTGTCGGAGAAAGATTTTATTATACCAAGCCTGTCATCCTGAAGAGCTATGGTGTTATCATTCCTTATATTTATAGATTACTGTGAACTGAGTAAATTGACAATCGAAAACTATATCCATAACTCGAAATGGAAGATTTGTTCGATCATTTACAAGGTTTTTGATCCTCAGCATGGTTATCATCAACTTCGCATCTGCGAAAAAGATTATCTATTCCAATCGCTACATCCGGTACTTGTAATGAACATTATGAGTTTCACGTGATGTCGTTTTGATTGACCGATGCACATGTAGCATTCATAAATTTGGTGAATCATGTGTGTAGGCTGTAATTTGATAAATTCATGCTTGTGATCATTAAGGACCATTTGTTTGTTTATAAGTATAAGAATGAGTTAAAAATTAATTATAGATTGCCCTGAATTGGCCGAACAATGAAAACATGTACCTTAAATATTTAACATAAGACTTAAGACTTAATCCTTTACATAAAATGACCGTTGGATTAATAATGGTAAGATGTATGCATATAGACTCTTCAAAAAAAAATTAAGAGCCCTTTTAAGATTTTGGATTTTACCAAAAAGAAATGGAAATATGTTTTGACAAATGTTTTAACAAAGGATTTTTAAAGGGATTATTCCCTTATACACAAACCATTTAACTAAACTTCTGTTTAGGGGTAAATGTTTGTGTATACCTCAAGATAACTTAAAGAAGGATTGAGTAAAACCATTTATACCATGACTTGAAATTTTAAACGACACTTTTTGCTTTTCAACTAAGAAAATTTTGACCAAAGTATAAACCAAAGATTTTTCGAACAATTACGGATCTTGCTAAATATTTTCGATAAATCAACAAAAATCTTGTTAATTAAATTCAAATTTATTTTGAACATTTTATATAATTGGTCGAACTAAGAAATTTAAAACTTTTACGCTTCATAAAAATTAACTAATACTTATTTAATTAATTATTATAATTATCGACGCTTTAGACGCTGGATTGAGAAAAACTGATAAAATGATAGATGAGACGAAACTAAAACTTAGAAATTATGAAGAAAGAAATTTTGAATAAATACGGTTATGATATTTATTTCATCAGGAAGGTGAACGTAATTACTGACGCATAATATAGAAAGAATATCTGAGTGAATTGTGGACATGATAATTATATCATCATGAGAAGTGAATATAGATACCGACACATTATGTAGAAAAGATGAAGAACCAATTAGGACATGTTCCTTAATAATGAAGGTGCAAAATAAATTGCCGAACGATATAAAAATAAACGATGTTTGTAAAAAAAAAAAGGATAATATAGATAATAAAAGTGGTTCGCGGCTAATGTGAACCATTAGAATAGAGAAGCCGATAGCGTTAAATATTTTAAAGGCCACTTGTGGTTGCCTAAATATGGAGATTGGGAGATATAGTTATGTTGGAATTTGTAAGTATTCTATTTATGTCATTTATGACTAGAAGTATCTTTGTCTGAAGAAGTTGTACTGATGGCAATTATGAAGGCAGACATCGCCTCATACATTAGTAAACGTCTAGCTATTGCAAAGGTCATCATCTGAATTTGATTCGATTTGGGTCATCGTCGAAAGACTGACCAAATCTACTAATATCATTTTCGTTAATGATAAATGCAAAAGAGTTATGTATACATAGTGTGCCTGTATCGAACATCTATATCAAGATCCTCGCTTCGCATCGAATTTCTAGAGATTTGCTCAGAAATCATTGAGAACGAACCTTGATGAGAGTACTGTATACCCCCCAAATCGAAGGGACGAGGTAAAGTAACGATACAAAGTAATATAAGTGCTGTTTTATGTTTGAATGGTTGACCTTTGGTAATTTACCGTATAATCGTTTTCCTTTGGAAGGATTATCATTGATAATCATCGTACTAGGATTGAGATCTAATCTTGTTAAGATTTAGAAATTAGAGCATTTGTAAGCAGGAGTTGAGATGAAGACACCCGACATACACCCATTGTGAGTTGGACATGTCTTTTAGGTTTAAGGTTTCCTATGATGGCGAACCTAACCTTACAAAATACCCGACCCGCGAGATCTGAAATGATTATTGAAATTAGGATCTTATTATTGACAACCGGTAGTGGGCAAGAGGTTATGTGAATGTGGAATGTAGATATTGAAGTGCCAAACGGGTAGCGAAGTTATGCCACAATTTTTAACCTTGGAAAAATGAATTCATGATCTGACAAATCATGGGATATAAGTCCCCGTTGTATGGGACCATTGAGATGATGTAAAAGTTGGGATTGAAAGGCATATAAGCTGGATCTACCCTAGGACTTCAAGAATCGCGTGAATTATGTTTCGTAAATCGAACTTGATGGAATATCTATCAAGTGAAATTCTGATTATTCTTAATAGAGCTTAGATCGGCGAAAAGTTGCATTCATCAGAAACCCGTGAACATCATGGATAGGGAAAGTAAGTCAACATTTAGCCTGATCTTATTCCCGTAGTTATGTTTGGTGAAACTCGCGTATTGTAATGAAGTACACTTGTGAGCAAAGACCGAATGTGGAGGAAATACCCACATGGCTTTAACTCTATAAGAAGCGAGTAGTAAGATGATCTTTGAGGACAAAGATCCTGTTTAGGGGTAATTGTTGTGCCAATCCGTCAAATTATGGTTGATATTTTATTCTCGAATATTATTTAAAAACAATTTACAATATGAACTCACTTATTTTTTGGAAGAAATTTGGATTTACGTCTTGAAGTAGCATCGACTACGTCTAAACCGGAGGATTCAACGTTACGTGCTTACGTTTACATACACCGTCTTTGGTGACAGCCCGACATTTCAGAAAATAAATTTATCCATGAATATTATTTTGGAGTTTTAAATTTGTGTTGGTTCATAAACTCACAAATTTACGAGAAGAGATTAGGACTTACGATTTTATTTTAACGTCCTTTACGACTAAACCGGAAACCCTAGGATTACGTATTTACGTTTTCAAACTCCGTTTTTGATGAGACAATTTTTATTGGATTCATTTTGTGACGTTGATTCATAATTTATAAAAACGTTTTTCGTAAATCGACCCGAGGGCACGCAAATCGAGGAAACTAGAATCGAGGAGTACCCGTAAATTAGTGGGATGAGACAAGATAAATCTTGCCCCACCCCACTCAATATAGACGGCCAAAACAAGGATGTGGCAAACTTTCTACCACTTAGCTTACACTTGTAAGCAAAGCTTACAAGTTAAGCTACACATTCCACTAACATCTCAAAACCATCAAACCATACCACTCTTCTCACAAACACTCATGCAAACAACTTACAAACTCTCTTATCTCCTCTCAATGTGCCGTCCCATTTCTCCCCAAAAACACCCAATTTGATCTTGATTCCACCACAAAATCATGTGTTATTTACACATATGTTGAAGCCACTTTGAAACCCTATTGATTGGTGGTGCTCATAACATCCAAGAAGGAGTTTTCATGGAGTAGTAGGGCTGATTTTCCACAAGGAGTCTATGAAGAATGGTGTTCTTGAAGATGGTCTTGGTGCATCACAAATTTCTCCATCAAAAATCCATGTTTTGATCAACCTACATCATCATGGTGGTATAAAGATTGTCCTCCTCATCTTCTAGTTATTTTGATTATGTAAACATGTATTTTATTCCCTATTGTATATGTATATGATGATTATATGATGATAAAAATTATATGTGGGGATTTGGTGTTGATAAACATGATTAAAAAGGTGAAAAACCATAAGAGACAAGGTTAAAATCTTGGTTAAATTTGTTGGCTGTATAAAACAGTAAAGAAACAGGTCATGGACTGATAAAATGATAAAGTAGAATCCATTTACAGTAAGATATATGTCTTGTACACATGTGAGAGTTGGCCATGCAATGGAATGATTGTAATGAGTGAGATATGATCAAAACAAGTTTAGGGTATAAATCTGAGGTTACTGTTTTGGACGATTTTTAGAAAATACTTAGAGGATGATTAACAGTAGATATAGAAGAGTTAAATGTAGAACATATCATGTAGTTTATGTGATAAAAATTTGAGCTTCTATCTCCATATAGAACTCAAGATATGACAGTTTTGGTGAAAGTGAAGATAAAAATCTGATTTTGGAAAATAAAGTATAATACTATTATATAAGCACTCAAAATTATATTGTATAAAATGTAAAGTTAAAACCCACTAACACTTGGATTTTATTTATATAAATATTTATAATGATAAATAAGTGGACATTTTATAAAAATGGTAACTTGTTATGTTTTATAAGTTATAAAACTATAAACATGATTTTTACGACTTTTTCGGCTAATACCGTAAAATTAACGTTTTTATTAAATAAAACTTAGATGGTTGGACCCGTCTAATGAAAACTTTATAAAACTTAAATACTGATATATAGACATATATAACAAGTAAAAACCGATAAAAACCCGAACTATAGGACAAACGGACATTAACGAGCTAAATAAGCATATTGGACTAATAATTGGACTAAATAAGATAAACACCCATAAAAAGAACTTATTGGGCTTAACCCATTTGGGCCCAAAATGGAAAGTATACATACTGATAATATAGGTATAAAAGGGATTAAAACAAGTTAAAGAACTTATAATAAGTTCATTGGACATAAAACACGCAAATAGGTAAAACGAGAAAACTAGTATAAATGTTATCGACACATAACACAAAAATGAGTAAATGAGGATATGTAAACCCACTTGATCATCATATATATATAATCATCATATGTATACATAATTTCTATTTTTATAAATTCATTGGACATGAGTCTAAGAACGAGTATTATTTGTCTAGGTTTCCGTGATTGAAGCACGTACCGTACGTCCGAATTGCCGATAACCCGCCTTCCCACATCAACGTGAGTTCATAGCCTCTCACTCTTTTAAATGTTTTTATAAATGTTTTATAAACCCGCGAGGGAGATAACATGTTAGTTTTTATTAAATAGGACACCATTTGTCCCGATTGTTTTTTTATTGATTTGGACCCGAATGATTGAATGACCCGATTGTATGACCCGATAAATGATTAAAGGACCCGATAGATGAAATTAAATGGATTATTAAAGTTAGGTTATGTCACTAAAAGTCCCATTAGCATGAATTGTGAACTACCGGGATTTGGTAGACGCTTATGCATTTAATAGTACTATTTGGGGACGATCACCCCAGTTCGCGCCTTGACGGTTGATCCCCGTCGTGCCACATTGATTGGTAAGCGAATTTATGTATGAGAAGATTTCCATAGCGTGACCTTTGTGACGACACGCTAATTTAGATGGGCAAAATTGGTATCGGGTTAGCTACCCGTTGTTGGTTTAGTAAGGTAACAATGTCATGCGGCTTATAATAATCCAAAATTAACGAAATACTAATAGACGCTCCGAATTACGATGTATTGCCTGACTAGCAATACAGGGTCATACTATTGATATTATGTTCGTGTTTTGGTTTCCATAACCATATTCATATAACGGTTTTTATTTTCATACAACGTTATAATACGTATTGTATGACGTTTTTACGACATTGGCTCGTATAATGATTTTTAAGGCAAATGCCTATGCGATGATTTTTATAAAGATTTGTATAAAATGATTTTGGCTATTTTATGGCCTATTACAATGATTTGTACAAAAAAAATGATTTTTGGTAAAAACTTTATACCAATATTAAATTGATGGTTTATTAAACTCTTTGTACGAAATGATTTTTGGTAATAATTTTATACCAAAGCTATATTGATGTAATTTATTAAACTCTATGAATTCACTCGGCGTTATCGCTGACCTTTTCTTTTAACATGTTTTATCTCAGGTACTTGAAGGTAATTCTCGGGAAGACGACAAGAATTCATGGCCCGCACTTAAACAATATTTTTCCATTCAAAATGCTTTGTAAAACTTTGTATGAAATATAATGACTTGGGACCGATGTAACTTTAATGTTCATGAATGGAAATGACTTATTATTAAACGACGCGATTTTTATGCGTTGTCTATGATGTGAGTAATGTGCTATCCCGTAACACCAACGAGTCTTCTGCTGTATTGAGTTGTATAAATTTGGGGGTGTTACACAAGAAGCTATCATGGCTAATCGTACTATGACGGAGTTGCTTCAAGCACCCACCGAGGGTTTTGGAGAAGCTATTGTGATTCCCGCTATCCTTGCGGAAAATTTCGAGATTAAGACGGGTTTAATGTCTATGTTGCAAGCAAATAAGTTTAGAGGTCATGAGAAAGACAACCCGCATTACCACATAAGGAATTTTAATCGTCTCACCGCAACTAGCAAGTTTAAGGATGTTTCACATGACACCATTAAGATGATGTTGTTTCCATACTCATTAGATGGACCCGCTAAAATTTGGCTTGAGAAAGAACCGCCAAATTCGATTTTGACATAGGGTGATCTCGTCTCTAAGTTTGTGAACCAATTTTTTCCACCATCTAAAACAACACATTTGAAAAATGAGATTTCAAGGTTTACACAACGTAATGATAAGAGTTTTTCAATGGCATGAGAACGATTTAAGGAAATGTTACATGAATGTCCACACCATGATTTTCGGAATTGCATCAAATAGATACTTTTTATAATGGGCTTAATGATCATGAACGAGATTATTTGAAGGCCGCCGCGGGTGGTAATTTTTTGTACACAACGACCGATGAAGCTTTAAAGATTATCGAGAATAGATCTAAGGTTTACAACCCTCGTAACACACCGAGTGTTGCCAATATGGGTTCGTCATCATCGTCATCGTCTCGTCACATTAATGCCTTACATGATGAAGCTAATGAGGAAAATCGGTTTTTCTATAGGTTTTCAAATCTTATGACTCATTGGAAAGCACAAGATGCTTTGAACTCCGCATCGGTTAAAGCGGTTGATAAGAGTTGTTTGTCTTGTGGAGGAGCTCATGATCTTTCCGAGTGCATTACCGCCACTGGTAACACTTCGAGTGCTTACGTAGCAACGAGAACTTACAACCAAAACGGCCAAGGTTCCCGCCCAAATCAAGCTCCACCAAATCAAAATGTTAATAACTATCGAAACAACAATCAAAATGGTAGTTATCAAGGCAATTCACGTAACTACAACAAAGGGAATTATCAAAGTGGGAATGGACAAGTTGTAAATCAAAACCAAAACCGTGATTTTCAAAACACTACACAAGGTTTTCAAAATGCTCACACTAAAAATCTTTAAGGAGAATTTTTGGATTATGCTAAAGCAAATGATG
Source organism: Glebionis coronaria (assembly GCA_025667525.1). Lineage (NCBI taxonomy): Eukaryota > Viridiplantae > Streptophyta > Magnoliopsida > Asterales > Asteraceae > Glebionis > Glebionis coronaria. The sequence goes on from JANFOE010001818.1 coordinate 181,881, forward strand.
CTAAGTTTGATAACATGCAACGTGAGATGATTAGCTTAAGATCCGAGTTAAAAAACGAGCTTAAAAACGAACTTGCTAATGAACTTAAGACTCATGCTAACAAAATGGAAGGAAACGTTCAATGTCTTCAACAAAATCAACAAAAGATGGAACAAGGACAACATGAGATTAAGCAAGAATTGTTAAAAGCGGATTTAAGGCAATCAAAATTTGAAGACCTAATGGCAAAAATGTTTGAAGCAATCATGTGTAAACCCTCTTCCCCGGGTGGTCTTCCTAGTGATACCATTGGAAACCCGAAGGGAGAAATGAAGGTTATTACTACACGTAGTGGTAAAACTTTCAAGGAACCAATCTCTCGTCCAAGTAATTCTACGGAGAAGGAAATCGAGAAAGATCCCGAGGTGATGGTCGAAAAGGAGCATATCAAAAGCCCACGAAGTACCGCTCAAACCACACCTACGGTTGAACCAATACCAATCATGGAACCCGAGATTCCAAGGCCATTGCCTAATGTCCAACCCACACCACCCTTACCTTACCCTTTGAGACGAAACAAAGAGAAATTGAAAGAACGTAACAAACAACAAATCGAGCTTTTTATAAAAATGTTTCAACAAGTTCATTTTGATGTAAGTTTAGCCGAAGCATTGTTATATACGCCTCGTTTCGCTTCCACTTTTAAAAGATGATGAATGATAAGGAAAGCTTTCAAAGCTTGCTAATTGTTCTTCGGTTTATCTTAACCGCATACCTGAAAAAGTTGGTGACCCCGTAAAGTTTCTCATTCCTTGTGACATACAAGATGTGACAATTTTACATTTTCAGGTAGTGAAATATTTTCTCGTATAATATTTTGAAACTTATTTTTGTGTTGGTTGACGAACTCACAATTTACGGATTTAAATTTGGGCTTACGTGCATAATTTGGCGTCTTTTACGACTAAACCGGAAACCTTAGGATTACGTATTTACGTTTTTGAACTCCGTTTTTGATGAGACAATTTTTATTGGATTGGTTTTGTGACGTTGATTCATAATTTATAAAAACGTTTTTCGTAAAACGACCAGAGGGCACGCATATCGAGAAAACTAGAATCGAGAAATACCCATAAACTAGTGAGATGGGACAAAATACATTGTCCCACCCCACTAGCTAAGGTTGGACGGCACACTTGACACCACACCATGAAGGTGGCATCAAGTTAGCTAGCTTATTACATGTGTAAGCTTAGCTTACACCTTAAGCTTACTTACACCCCACTATCTCAAAACTAGCAACTAGTTTCACTTCCACCATTTCCCTTACATGCAAACTCTCTCAAATCCTCTCAAAACCCTCCCCATTGCCGTCCACTATTAAGCTACACACACCCCTTTTGATCTCTTCTAGCCATGAAACACATGTTTACTAGCTCTATTAAGGAGTTATATTGAAGCCTTGATCATTTGGTGGCCATATTAACAACATTGGAGGTGATTTGCTTGTGTCCTAGGGCTGATTTCCCAACTTATGTTCTTGTTGTTTGATGGTCTTGGAGTTACTTGTTGTATTCATCAAGTTCTTGTCTTCCAAAAACAAGAAATCCACTTGGTTGGTAAAGAAGATCATCCTCTCCATTTTTCTCTTGTTATTTTGTAAAGAACAAATGTATTTTCTTTCATTTTGTATATGTATATGATGTATATATGATGATAAAAATGTTGTGTGGGGATCAAGTGTTGATAGATATGCTTAAAAATGTTAATAACTATAAGAAATGAGGCTAAAATATTGATTATTTAGTTGGCTGTATAAAAACAGTATATAACTAAAACATGAACTGATAAAATTTCATGGTATGATCCATTTACAGTAAGTACAAGATGTTATACACATGTGAGAGTTGGCCATGCAATGGAATCAAAATAATGAGTGAGATATGATCAAAACAAGTTAGGTGGTCTAATCTGAATAAGCAGTTTTGTAGGGACTGTTAAGGCATGATAAATTTAAAATGGGCAGTATCTATAACTAAGTTAAATGTAGCACATAATATGAAGAACATGTCACCCAAAAATGAGCTTCTAATTCATTATAGAACTCTTGATATGGTAAAAATGGTGAACATGAAGATAAAAATCAGATTTTAAGAATTAATGTTTATTATTATTATATAAGCACTCACATTTTATTGTATAAAATATAAAATAAAAACCCACTAACTTATAAAACTTATTTATATAAATATATAAAAGGTTAATTAAATGGATAAATTATATAAATGGTAGTGGAATAATATTTATAAGTAATAAAAACTATAAACTTGATTTTTACGACTTTTTCGGCTATTACCGTAAAATTAACGTTTTTTGCCAAATAAAACTTAGACGATCAAACCCGTCTAATGTAAAGTTTATAAAAGTCATATACTGATGTATAAGTAACTAATACAAGTAAAAACCGATAAAACCCGAACTATAAGAAATACGGACATTAACGAGCTAACTAAGCATATTGGACTAATAATTGGACTAAATAAGATAAGTACTTGTAAAAAGGAACTTATTTGGCTTAAGCCATTTGCGCCCAACATAGAAAGTATATATATTGATAATATAGGTATAAAATGGATTAAAACAAGTTAAAGAACTTATAAAAGGCTTAATGGACTTAAAATAGGTAAATAGGTAAAACTAGTAAATTAGTAAAACGTTACCAAAACGTAAACGCTAAAATGAGTAAACAAGGATGTATAAACCCACTTGATCATCATCATATGTACAAAATCATCATATGTATATTTTATTTTGATAAAAGTCATTGGACCGAGTCTAAGACCGATTATTATTTATATAGGTTTCCGTGACCGAAGCACGCCCGTAGCCGATAATCCGCCTTTCATTAACAACGTGAGTTCATAGCCTCGCACTATTTTAAATGTTTTATAAAATGATTTGTAAACCCGCGAGGGAGCTAACATGCTAGATTTTATAAAAATAGAACACAAGTAGTCTCGATTGTATGCTTAATGATATGTACCCGAATGATGCTATGACCCTATAAACGAGACTGAAAGGATTATTAGTAGTTAGGTTATGTCACTTAAAGTCCCATTAGCATGAATTGTGAACTACCGGAATTTGGTAGACGCTTATGCATTTGATAGTACTATTTGGGGACGATCACCCCAGTTCGCGCCTTGACGGTTGATCCCCGTCATACCACATTGATTGGTAAGCGAATTTATGTATGAGAAGATTTCATAGCGTAGTTTTTGTGACGACACGCTAACTTAGATGGGCAAATTGTTTGTCGGGTTCGCGGCCCACTGTTTCACAGTAAGGTAACAATGTCATGCGGCTAATAATAATCCTACAATGTATCCTATACAACCTATAAAATCAAAATATCCGATATGATAACGACGCTATTAACAATGAATATATTACCTATCATGGTAATATAGAGACTACGGTCTCATGGACGGTTTAAGATGTATGCTTGATTTACATATTGCCTGACTAGCAATATGAGGACTTACTTCCGATATTATACTTGTGTTCTGATTTTAAATGATTGTTTTATATAACGGTTTTTATTAAACTCTATGAATTCACTCGGCAGTCGCTGATATGATTTTTACATGTTTTTATCTCAGGTGCATGAAGGTAATCCGGATGGAGATCGACTCTGATGGCCCACATAATATTAAAAATGTTCATTCGATCTATGTTTTGTAAACTTAATGACCTGTATAATTTGGGACCTGTTGTACACTTTGAAACTTTTTATCGAATGAATGTATGTTAAACCTTGAACAACCATTTTTATGTGTTGTCTATGATTGGAGTTATTGTGCTATCTCGTAACTCTCTGAAAGACCCTTCCGCTGTACCGATACGAAAAATGAGAGTGTTACAGTTTGGTACCAGATCTCTCGTTATAGAGAACAAAAGATTTTAAAAACCAAGGTTTTGAACAAAACTTTTCAAAATCTTTTGACAATGAACATTTGAGAAAACATTTGAAAAATCTTTTGACTATAACGGTGCCAGAGATCTCCGACGTTACCAACAAGATCTATTGAGAAGATATATATATTTTGATATATATAATTTAATTTATATATATGTATATATCGTGATTTCATTATGTAATTGTTTAACTAGTATGTTATCCTAATACGAGATATATATATATAAATGCAGATTGTCATGGCTGACCCTAATATTCTTGTAGAAAACCATGATATTCCCGAACCTAATGTAGATGATGATCCTTATTTAGACTTAGTAGATTATGATATAGATGATGAGGAGGAACCATTTGAGGATCCCGAGCCCGAGTTAGGACTAGGAGATCAGATTGCCCCTCAGGTTGATTTGGTAGAGAATGAGATTGAGAATGTTGATATTGAGAATGATGATGAGATTGGGTTAGATAATTTAGATGACGATATTGACGACGAGGATGTCGAGGAGGATGTAGGTATAGATGTTGAGGTAGATGATGATGAGGAAGCTGAGCTTATTTATCCTTATGATGTTCCAGAGGGCGAGCCTTTGCCCCCACCAGTTGATTTGTCTGATTTTGAGGTTGAGTTACCTAGGGATGAAATGTCTGAATCGTCTGAATCTGATTCTGAATCAGAGGAGGATGAGGATGATGATGCACCTGACGGTACTGATGGTATTGCTACTCGTAGACGTGAGATAGGAGAGTCGTCTAGTAATCGAGAGGCTACTCATATTGATGGTCTTGCACCATGGGCCTTGAGACGTGATCTAGATGCTTCCCGTGTTAAGAGTTGTATGACAGAGGTTGGATTAGGTGTTGTTCAGACTCAGGTTGCTTATTTGGAGTCTAAGGCTAAGGTTGGCGAGAAAGAGCGGGAATTGCTTAGTTTGGATTTGAGTGATGTAGAACGTGGTTTGAATGAGGCTTTTATGAGGTTATCGGTGTTAGAAAGTGGTGAGTTTGCTGCAATGAAGAAAAAGGTGAATTCTATGGAGATTCAGTTGAGTGTAGCTCGTGCGATGCGTGAGAAAGCTGAGAAGGAGTTGAATATATCTGTGGGATGGAATAGTAGATTTTATGCTGACATGGTTGAAAGAGGAGTAATCCGTAAGCGCCCAGCTGAAGATGTGTCTAGTGATCGTCCGACGAAGATTCAGAAGACGATGGATGATGGACCATCTGGCGGTTCTCAGTAGACCAGTCTGTATTTAGTAGTGACCTTTGTATCTTTTGTGCTCTTGTAGCTTTGACTGAACCGACTTGTTAGTAGTAGACTTGGCACGAATTTTGAGTGTATATAGTGCTAGAACTTTGATATGGGATGTAACTAAGACAATACTTTTGTTTCAGATCGAATGAAATATGTATCTTGTCTTGAATTCCATATTGTGCCTTATTTGTATCTTGATTATGAATTCAATCCATATTATATGAATCCTTTGTTGGATGAATGCTTAATATTTTGAAATTGTGAAATTATAGAACTATGCCGCCCAAGAAGGCTGTGACTGAGGATGATGTACGTAAGATTATTATGGAGCAAGTTACCTCATCTATGACTGAATTTATGGCAAATGCTAGAAATGAAGCTGGCGGTAGTGAAGCTGTCGGTAGTGGAGCTGGTGGTAGTGGAGCTGGCGGTAGTGGAGCTGGCGGTAGTGGAGCTGGCGGTAGTGGAATTGGCGGTACTAATGTGAATGTGAATGCTAATAATGTTAATGCTAATGCTGGAGGAAATGTAGGAGGACTTGGAACTAATGCACCTGAAGTTGGTGGCTGTACTTATGTGACGTTCATGAAGTGTGAACCTCTACCTTTTAATGGAACTGAAGGTGCTGTAGGATTAAGCCAGTGGATTGAGAAGATTGAATCGGTGTTTCGGATTAGTAAGTGTAAGGAGGAAGATAAGGTGACTTTTGCTATGGCTACTCTTAAAGGTCGTGCGTTGACTTGGTGGAACGGGAGAATTGCTTTCATGGGTCTTGATGCTACTAATGCTACTCCTTGGGCTGAAATCAAGAAGTGGATGACTTTGGAGTTTTGTCCCCGTAGTGTGATCATCAAGTTAGAACAAGAGTTGATACATTTGAGAATGAAAGGTGTGGACATTGATAGTTACACGAATCGATTCCATGAGTTGGCCTTGCTATGTCCTCGATTGGTTGAACCCGAAGAGATCCGAATTGAGCAATATGTTAAAGGGTTGACTAGGAATATCCGGGGGGACGTGACATCATCGAAACCACTGACCATTGATGATGCTGTTCGAATGGCTTACCAACTCATTGGACAGATAATTCAGGATAGGGAAGATGAAGCCCGTGTAGGTGAGAAAAGAAAGGGAGACGGTGATCGTGTAGATAGAGGTGATAATAGGAAGAATTTTAATCGCCGTCAGAACCAGAGAAAGGGGAATGCAAATGCTCTTACCTACAATACACCGTGCAACGATGATAGATGTCCTAAGTGTGGCAACAAGAGGCATGCTGGCGACTGCTGGAAGTGCCGAAATTGCAGAAAGCTTGGACACAAGGTTGAAAGGTGTAAGAAGGGAACCATTTGCTTCAACTGTAATGAAGAAGTTCATAGGAAATCGGAATGCCCCAAGTTGAAAGCGATTGTACCTGGAAGAAACCCCCAGGGTGGTATCTATCAACTTGGAACAATTGAGGTGAAGAAAGAGGATCCGAATGTCGTTACCGGTACGTTTTTACTCAACAATCATTATGTTGTTGCTTTATTTGATTCGGGTGCTGATAGGAGCTTTGTATCCACTAAATTTAGTGCCTTTATTGACATTGAACCTGTTGAGATAAATACCAGTTACGAGGTAGAATTGGCTGATGGTAAATTAGTGAAAACTAATAAGCTATTAGAAGGATGCTCTCTAAATCTCTTGAACTATTCCTATCCGATTGATTTGATGTTGATAGAATTAGGTAGTTTTGATGTTATTATTGGTATGGATTGGTTGTCGTTGAATAATGCTACTATTTTATGTGGAGAGAAGAAGGTTAAGATTCCTCTTAGGAATAGGACCATAGTAATTGATGGTAATCGAGGTGAATCCCGTTTGAAAATCGTTTCATGTATTAAAGTCCAAAAGTACATCAGGAACGGTTGTGAGTTATTATTAGCTCAAGTGACCGGGAATGGGTCTAGGGAGAAACGATTGGAAGATGTACCTATTATTTGTGAATTTCCTGAGGTATTTCCTAAAGATTTACCCGGACTTCCACCGATAAGGCAAGTAGAGTTTCGAATCGATTTAATTCCTGGTGCTGCACCGGTGGCACGTACGCCTTACCGATTAGCCCCTTCTGAATTAAAGGAGTTACATGAGCAAATTAAGGAGTTGTCTGATAAAGGTTTTATTCGACCGATCTCGTCGCCTTGGGGAGCTCCAGTCTTGTTCGTTAAGAAGAAGGATGGATCTTTTCGTATGTGCATTGATTATAGGGAACTGAATAAGTTGACAATTAAGAATCGATATCCTTTACCTAGGATTGATGATTTGTTTGATCAACTGCAAGGATCTAGTGTGTATTCTAAGATAGATTTGCGGTCAGGATATCACAAACTTCGCGTCCGTGAAGAAGATATTCCTATAACTGCATTTAGAACTCGTTATGGACACTATGAATTTCAAGTAATGCCATTTGGGTTAACTAACGCGCCTGCGGTTTTCATGGATTTAATGAATCGAGTGTGTAAGCCCTACTTGGATAAATTTGTGATTGTGTGTATTGACGATATTCTAATCTATTCTAAGAATGAAGATGAACATAGAGAACATTTGAGGATTGTTTTGAATTTGCTGAAGGATGAAAGGTTGTATGCTAAGTTTTCAAAGTGTGATTTCTGGTTAGATTCTGTGCAATTTCTTGGTCATGTGATTAACAAGGATGGACTTCATGTTGATCCTGCAAAGGTTGAAGCTATTAAGAATTGGTCTGCACCGACAACGCCAACGGAAGTGCGACAGTTCTTAGGATTGGCTGGCTATTATAGGCGATTCATTAAAGAATTTTCTTTGATAGCTAAACCCTTGACTAAGCTTACCCAGAAGAATAAACCTTTCGTTTGGGGAAGTGATGAAGATGGAGCATTTCAGACATTGAAGCAAAAATTATGTAGTGCGCCAATCTTAACATTACCCGATGGGAGTGAAGATTTTGTAGTATATTGTGATGCATCTCCTAGAGGCTATGGAGCTGTTTTGATGCAGCGAGAGAAAGTGATAGCTTATGCTTCTAGGAAATTAAGGAAGAGTGAGGAGAATTATTCTACTCATGATCTTGAGTTAGGAGATGTATTTTTTGCTCTTAGGTTGTAGAGACTTTATCTGTATGGTTCCAAGTGTACGGTATTCACCGATCACAAAAGCCTACAGTGTATTCTCGACCAGAAGGAATTGAACACGAGGCACGAAGATGGATAGAGTTGTTGAGTGATTATGATTGTGATATAAAATATCACCCAGGAAAAGCCAATGTTGTTGCTGATGCATTAAGTAGGAAAGATAGAGAGCCTATCAGGGTACGTTCTCTAGTCTTGACCGTGCACAATAATTTGCTTGAGCAAATTAGAAATGCACAAATAGAAGCTTGTAAGAAGGAGAATTTTGTTAATGAAGGGTTCCGAGGAGAAGGAGATCCTTTAGAGGTTAGAGCTGATGGAGTGAAATGCTTAAGAGGTCGTATGTGGATACCTAAGTTTGGAGGCTTAAGAGACTTGATTATGTTAGAATCCCATAAATCTAAGTATTCTATTCATCCGGGATCTGATAAGATGTACCATGATTGAAGAAGTTGTACTGGTGGCCGAATATGAAAGCTGACATAGCTATGTATGTTCTTCAATGGTTGACTTGTGCTAGAGTCAAAGCTGAACATCAAAAGCCATCAGGATTACTTCAACAACCAAAGATTCCTGAATGAAAGTGGGAGCGAATTACGATGGACTTTATCACCAAGCTTCCTAGAACATCATCTGGAAACAACTCGATTTGGGTTATTGTCGACAGACTGACCAAATCAGGACACTTCATTCCGGTTAAATAGCAGTTCTCACTGGAGAAGCTGACTCGTATATACCTTGATAATGTTGTATGCAAGCATGGAGTGCCTGTATCGATCATTTCAGATCGAGATCCTAGATTCGCATTGAATGTTTGGAAATCTCTCCAAAGATCTTTGGGAACGAATCTCGACATGAGCACTGCTTATCACCCCCAGACTGATGGGCAGAGTGAAAGGACGATACAAACATTAGAAGATATGTTGAGAGCTTGTGTGTTAGACTTTGGTAAGAATTGGGATAAACATTTGTCGTTAGCAGAGTTTTCGTATAACAATAGTTACCATTCTAGTATTAAGGCTGCACCGTTTGAAGCTTTGTATGGTAGGAAGTGTAGATCTCCTGTATGTTGGAGTGAAGTTGGGGATACCCAGCTCACGGGACCGGAATTGATCCGGGAGACTACGGAGATGATAATTCAGATTAAGAATAGGTTGTTGACTGCCCGTAGTAGACAGAAAATTTATGCGGATGTGCGGCAGAAGCCAATGGAGTATGAAGTGGGTGACCGAGTAATGTTGAAAGTATCGCCATGGAAAGGCGTTATCAGATTTGGAAAGCGAGGAAAATTGAATCCCCGTTATATTGGAACCTTTAAGATTTTATCTAGAGTAGGTCTGGTGGCTTACAAACTAGAGTTACCCCCAGAACTTCATGGTGTTCACAACACATTCCATGTATCTAATCTGAAGAAATGTCTAGCAGTGAGTGATGAGAAAATTCCGTTAGGTAAGGTTCGAATAGATGGGAAGTTGCATTTTATCGAAGAGCCCGTAGAAGTTATGGACCGTGAGGTAAAGCAACTGAAACAAAGTCGGATACCTATTGTCAAGATCCGATAGAATTCAAAGTATGGACCGGAGTATACTTGGGAGCGAGAGGATGAAATGTGGAAGAAATATCCGCACCTCTTCGATTTCAATAAGAAACGGACATCCAAATGAAATGGATCACGAGGACGTTGATCCCTTTTAGGAGGAAAAGCTGTGACAATCTAACATTTTCAGGTAGTGAAATATTTTCTCGTATAATATTTTGAAACTTATTTTTGTGTTGGTTGACGAACTCACAATTTACGGATTTAAATTTGGGCTTACGTGCATAATTTGGCGTCTTTTACGACTAAACCGGAAACCTTAGGATTACGTATTTACGTTTTTGAACTCCGTTTTTGATGAGACAATTTTTATTGGATTCGTTTTGTGACGTTGATTCATAATTTATAAAAATGTTTTTCGTAAAACGACCCGAGGGCACGCAAATCGAGAAAACTAGAATCGAGAAATACCCGTAAACTAGTGAGATGGGACAAAATACATTGTCCCACCCCACTAGCTAAGGTTGGATGGCACACTTGACACCACACCATGAAGGTGGCATCAAGTTAGCTAGCTTATTACATGTGTAAGCTTAGCTTACACCTTAAGCTTACTTACACCCCACTATCTCAAAACTAGCAACTAGTTTCACTTCCACCATTTCCCTTACATGCAAACTCTCTCAAATCCTCTGAAAACCCTCCCCATTGCCGTCCACTATTAAGCTACACACACCCCTTTTGATCTCTTCTAGCCATGAAACACATGTTTACTAGCTCTATTAAGGAGTTATCTTGAAGCCTTGATCATTTGGTGGCCATATTAACAACATTGGAGGTGATTTGCTTGTGTCCTAGGACTTATTTCCCAACTTATGTTCTTGGTGTTTGATGGTCTTGGAGTTACTTGTTGTATTCATCAAGTTCTTGTTTTCCAAAAACAAGAAATCCACTTTGTTGGTAAAGAAGATCATCCTCTCCATTTTTCTCTTGTTATTTTGTAAAGAACAAATGTATTTTCTTTCATTTTGTATATGTATATGATGTATATATGATGATAAAAATGTTGTGTGGGGATCAAGTGTTGATAGATATGCTTAAAAATGTTAATAACTATAAGAAATGAGGCTAAAATCTTGATTATTTAGTTGGCTGTATAAAAACAGTATATAACTAAAACATGAACTGATAAAATTGCATGGTATGATCCATTTACAGTAAGTACAAGCTGTTATACACATGTGAGAGTTGGCCATGCAATGGAATCAAAATAATGAGTGAGATATGATCAAAACAAGTTAGGTGGTCTAATCTAAATAAGCAGTTTTGTAGGGACTATTAAGGCATGATAAACTTAAAATGGGCAGTAGCTATAACTAAGTTAAATGTAGCACATAATATGAAGAACATGTCACCCAATATTGAGCTTCTAATTCATTATAAAACTTTAGATATGATAAAAATGGTGAACATGAAGATAAAAATCAGATTTAAAGAATTAATGTTTATTATTATTATATAAGCACTCACATTTTATTGTATAAAATGTAAAATAAAAACCCTCTAACTTATAAAACTTATTTATATAAATATATAAAAGGTTAATTAAATGGATAAATTATATAAATGGTAGTGGAATAATATTTATAAGTAATAAAAACTATAAACTTGATTTTTACGACTTTTTCGGCTATTACAGTAAAATTAACGTTTTTCGCCAAATAAAACTTAGACGATCAAACCCGTCTAATGTAAAGTTTATAAAAGTCATATACTGATGTATAAGTAACTAATACAAGTAAAAACCGATAAAACCCGAACTATAAGAAATACGGACATTAACGAGCTAACTAAGCATATTGGACTAATAATTGGACTAAATAAGATAAATACTTGTAAAAAGGAACTTATTGGGCTTAACCCATTTGGGCCCAACATGGAAAGTATATATACTGATAATATAGGTATAAAATGGATTAAAACAAGGTAAAGAACTTATAAAAGGCTTAATGGACTTAAAATAGGTAAATAGGTAAAACTAGTAAAACGTTACCAAAACGTAAACGCTAAAATGAATAAACAAGGATGTATAAACCCACTTGATCATCATCATATGTACAAAATCATCATATGTATATTGTTTTTTTGATAAAAGTCATTGGACCGAGTCTAAGACCGATTATTATTTATATAGGTTTCCGTGACGGAAGCACGCCCGTAGCCGATAATCCGCCTTTCATTAACAACGTGAGTTCATAGCCTCGCACTCTTTTAAATGTTTTATAAAATGATTTGTAAACCCGCGAGGAAGATAACATGCTAGATTTTATAAAAATAGAACACAAGTAGTCCCGATTGTATGCTTAATGATATGGACCCGAATGATGCTATGACCTTATAAACGAGACTAAAAGGATTATTAGTAGTTAGGTTATGTCACTTAAAGTCCCATTAGCATGAATTGTGAACTACCGGGATTTGGTAGACGCTTATGCATTTGATAGTACTATTTGGGGACGATCACCCCAGTTCGCTCCTTGACGGTTGATCCCCGTCGTACCACATTGATTGGTAAGCGAATTTATGTATCAGAAGATTTCATAGCGTGATTTCTGTGACGACACACTAACATAGATGGGCAAATTGTTTGTCGGGTTCGCGGCCCGCTGTTTCACAGTAAGGTAACAATGTCATGCGGCTAATAATAATCCTACAATGTATCCTATACAACCTATATAATCTAAATATCCGATATGATAACGACGCTATTAACGATGAATATATTACCTATCATGGTAATATAAAGACTACGGTCTCATGGACGGTTTAAGATGTATGCTTGATTTATATATTGCCTGACTAGCAATATGAGGACTTACTTCCGATATTATACTTGTGTTCTGATTTTAAATGATTGTTTTATATAACGGTTTTTATTAATATCTATGAATTCACTCGGCATTCGCTGATATGATTTTTGCATGTTTTTATCTCAGGTGCTTGAAGGTAATCCGGATGGAGATCGACTCTGATGGCCCACATAATATTAAAAATGTTCATTCGATCTATGTTTTGTAAACTTAATGACCTGTATAATTTAGGACCTGTTGTACACTTTGAAACTTTTTATCGAATGAATGTATGTTAAACCTTGAACAACCATTTTTATGTGTTGTCTATGATTGGAGTTATTGTGCTATCCCGTAACACTCTGAAAGACCCTTCCACTGTACCGATACGAAAAATGAGAGTGTTACACAAGATATGAAAGAATGCCTCGCCTTGGCCGTTCTTGGTGCGAGCATTAATTTGATGCTATTTTCCATTTGGAAATCACTTTCGCTTCCGGCTCTTACTCCTTCGAACATGTCTATCGAGATGGCCGATCATTCTACGATTTTAGCATGTGGAGTAGCCGAGGATGTTTTCGTGAAAGTGGGGAAGTTCTACTATCTCGTTTATTTTATAGTTGTTGACATCCCCGCGGATCCTCAAGTTCCTCTAATTTTAGGTCGTCCATTTTTAGACACCTCGAGATCGCTTATCGACGTTCATGCAAGAACTATTACTTTGAGATTCAACGAAGAGGAAATTGTTGGGAATAAATTATGGCCAGTTCACTTGAGCGCTGACAAGAGTAAAACAAGCGTTGACAGGAGTAAATCAAACGCTGACAGCACAAGCGTTGACAAAATAAAGTCAAGCGTTGATACATTGAAGACAAGCACTGATGGGAATATATACTCTACGCGTTTATTGTATTCTAGATTACTTCTAGTAAAGATAGGAACAACAATGTATTTTCTATATTTATCTTTACCTAGAATAGCTGATACGTAGATTATTGTACAAGGCTTCTTATGTCTATAAAAGAAGACCTTTAGGTTAATGTTTGATATAAGTTTTTCATTCGTAAACTACTTTCATTGTAAGCAAGTTTGATATCATTAATCAAAGTGAAAGTTTGTTTATATCTTTTGTGTTCTTGTTTAAGTGTTAATTCCGCATAACACTTAGATTATCATAAACATATACAAAGGTTTATCTAAGTGTATTACTTGATCTAATCTCTTATACATAAAGCTAAATCGATCTAAGTTTGGGATCAACAAGTGGTATCAGAGCTTGTTGAGGAACTTTTGATCTTAAAGAACACAAGAACCCTAAAAATCACCAAAAACCTAATTTTCTCAAAAACCCTAACAACATCATGTCAGAAATAACCTCCTCCTCCTCCTCACCTTTACCAAACATCAAGATTCCCATGCTTGATGCAACCAACTTTGAATTGTGGAAATTCAACTTTGAGCAATATCTAGGTATCTATGACTACACACTCTGGGAGATCATTGAATATGGAAACACATTCGATAAAGCCCAAAAGATTGCTGATGCTATTTCTCAAAGATCAGCTGTTGCTGGATGTTCTGAAGAAGATAAGAAAGAAAAACCTGAAGATGGTAGAGTTGTGTCTGCTGAAGACATAGCAAAGAAAAGGGTTGACATGAAAACCCTAAATATTCGTAAAAAGTCTCTTTGGGACAAGAGAACCAGCATAAATACAGAGGTTATGATTCTGCTAAAGACCTTTGGGCAGCTCTTGAAGTTGTATATGGTGGCAATGCAGATACTAGGGAAGAAAAGAAGAAACAGCTCATGCATGATTATGTTGTTTTCAAAGCTCAACCCAATGAGAAGCTGAGTAGTGTGAGAAGCAGATTGCTTGACATTACAAGCAAATTGTCCTTCATGGGGACACAACTTGGTGATGTTGACATTAATGCTACCTTTCTTAAAAGTCTTGGTGAGGCGTGGAAGATTGAGGCAAGATATATTCTTGCCAATAATACTTACAAAAGTTCCACGTTTGATGACATTTACAACAAACTGAGGCTGTTGGAAGATGAAACTCTTTCCGAGCATGGAAGCAAGTCTACCAACAGTAACATGGCATTCTTCTCTCATAGTGAAGGTCAATTCAATCAGAAGGACTCTTACATGCATCCAGTTACTGGATCATCATGTGTCAGCGCTGGAACAAGTCCTGTCAACGTCTCCTTTTCAGACGCTGACACATTCAAAAGTGACTCACCAAGAGTTAAACCTGCTGGTTTGGATTTGGATACTGTATGTGCTTATATTGCTTCTTTGCCCAATGGTTCAGTGATTACATATGAGGACCTTGAGCAGATAAGTGATGAGCATTTGGAAGAGATGGACATTAAGTGGAACATGGCTCTTGCTAGTATAAGAGCAAACAGGTGGAACAGAAGGTTTAAGAAGAAGATGACCTTCAATGCAAAAGACACAGCTGGATTTGATAAATCCAAAGTTGAATGCTACAACTGTCATCGTATGGGGCACTTCATGAGGGAATGCAGATCTCCTAGAAGATCTGATGCTGGTAAACCCTCAAGTCAAGTTGTTAAAGCTCAGGATCCTAAAGCCATGGTTGCAGTTCAAGGAATTGATGGTATGGGATGGGATTGGAGCTATCTAGCTAAGGATGTGGAAGAGGATAAAGCTTTGGTTGCTGAAATTGAAGAAGAAGAGCATGTTGAATATGCTCTCATGGCACACTCCTCCTCTTCATCTGATAATGAGGTATACAATGATGCTTTTTGTAGTAAAGGTTGTAGGTTAAACACTGAGAAACTTAACAAAGAGGTGTTAAGATTATTAAGTGATGTGAGTACTGAAAAGTGCAAACTGTCTAATTACCAACTAGCTCTCACTCAAACTAAGAAAACAGTTTCTGAATACAAGAAAATGGAATTTGACTTAAAAGATAAAATAAATATCTTAAAACATGAGTTAAATGCTAGTATGGATATTAGAAACATCATGGAAAGGGTTAATGGTAAGTTACAGGCTAAATTAGATGAGGCCATTAAGAATAAAGACAATGTTGGCCTTAAAATTCAAAGATTTGATAGAGCCACTCAAACCCTAGGAGACTGTGTGGGTAAACAAAGGGATCCTAAGGACATGACTGAGATTGGAATGAAAGACTACTCTGTGGTTCCACCATCAGCTGGTGACTTCAATGGTGTCCAACAAAAGGACCTATCTTGGACTGGTTTGCCAGAACTCCAAGAGGAGGAATTCATTCCTCCACCAAGAGTTGTCACCCCAGTTGAAGAGTATCAACGAAAGTTGACTGACCTGAATGAATGGAAGAAAGCTAACCCTACATTATTTGTTAAGGGTGGCTTGCTATGTGAAAGTCCTAATGAGTCAACACCCATTAAGGTTACTAACCTAATCACTGGTAAAGCTGTTGACCTTGGCTCCAACACTGATAGAAAACCTAGCATTAAGTATGCAGAGATGTATAGGAACCCTAGGTCACCTAAGAGCCAGGTTAGCAATGATGGAACAGACTTCTTCTCTTCTAGACCTAGGGTTGTGTCTAGAAAAGCATGTTAAACTTGTGGTAGCTTTTCACACTGGGCATATAAGTGTGTCAACGCTCCCAAAGCCAGCGCTGACAGGAACAATTTCAGCGCTGGCAGGAATAAAGTCAACGTTGTTAGGAAGTCAAACGTTGACAGACCTAAACCTTGTGTGCAGCAAAGTCCACAAGTGATTAGACTTGCCCCATTCTTTACTAGAGGGTCTAACACTCATGGACAAAGACCATTTCAAAAGACAAATACTTGGTCTAATAGGCAATGGGTTTCTGTAGCAAACCCTAGGTTCAACGCTGACAAGGGTAATTTCAGCGTTGACAAGACCAATTCCAACGCTGACAGAAACGTGACCAGACCTAAATATTTGCAACCACAGGGTAAGGGGTCTAAAGATTCTTCAAGCTTAACATGGAGACCCAAGAAAGATCAAAACCCTAATGATAATGGGATTTCAATGACCTGCAACAGATTTAATTACATTTCAAAGGTCATTACAAAACCTATTGGGGTTAACTGGGTATTTCATCCTAAGAAGGATGAAAATGGGGTTGTTATGAGAACTAAGTCTGTTCTTATTGAAATAACCAGATGAATACAAGTCTTCTAAGGCTTGGGTTCCCAAAGAAAACTAATTTGTTTTCTTTATGTGCAGGGCATTCAAAAACATGTCAATGATTATGGATATTAGGATAGTGGATGCTCAAGGCACATGATAGGGAAGGAAGATTATCTGACGAACTTCACTCCCATTAAAGATGGTGATAAGGTTTACTTTGGAGGCGGATATGGTACTATCACAGGTAAAGGAACCCTTCTCACCAAGAACTTGCGTTTTGAAAATGTTATTTTGGTAAAAGAACTTGATTATAATCTTTTTAGTGTATCACAAGTTTGTGATAACAAAAATAAAGTTCTGTTTACGGATACTGAGTGTTTGGTGTTAAGCAAGGATTATAAGATCCCTGATGAGAAATATATTGAGTATAAAACACCTAGGCATAAAGATATATACAATTTGAATCTAAATGGGATTAGAATGAATAATAATATGTCTTGTTTTTATGCTAAAGCTTCAGTAGATGAGAGTAATTTGTGGCACAAGAGACTAGGGCACATAAATTTTAAAAATATAAATAGGCTTGTGAGACTTGGCTTGGTTGATGGTTTGCCTGAGAAGGCCTTCCACAATGACCACTCTTGTGTTGCATGTCTTAAAGGCAAGCAGCACAAGGTCTCATTCAAGTTCAAACAGGTGCATTCTAGTTCTAGACCTCTTCATTTGCTTCACATGGACCTCTTTGGTCCAACCAATATAGAAAGTTTGAATGGTAAGTTATATTGCTTTGTTATCACAGATGACTCTTCCAGGTTTACTTGGACATTCTTTCTAGCTATAAAGAGTGACACAGCTGATATTCTAATTGATTTTATCACTCAGATTGAGAAGAAGTCTGGCAATGAAGTTAAAATGCTTAGGAGTGATAATGGTGGTGAATTTAGGAATAAAAAGTTAGATGATTTCTGTGCCAGGAATGGAATTACTAGGCAATTTAGTATTGCAAGAACCCCACAGCAAAATGGGGTTGTTGAGAGGAAAAATAGAACCCTAATTGAAGCAGCCAGAACAATGTTGGCTGATGCTACTTTTCCTATAGCCTTTTGGGCTGAGGCTGTTAATACAGCTTGTTATGTTCAAAATAAAGCATTGGTTAACAAAATTCAGAACAAAACACCTTATGAGTTACTTTGGGGTAGAAAACCTAATATTGGTTTTCTTAGACCTTTTGGCTGTCATGTAGTATTTTTAGATACTAGTGATGCCTTAGGGAAATTTAGTGCAAAAGGTAATGAAGGCTACTTCATGGGGTATTCAGTGCAGAGCAAGGGATATAGGGTTTATCTTAAGGAAGAAAAACGTATACTTGAAAGAGTACATGTTAGGTTTTTAGAAAATAAACCTAGTGATCCTGAAAGTGGTCCTAATTGGTTGTTTGACTTGGAACCTTTATCTAGAACTTTAAATTATATGCCTGTCACTAATCCAGACATTGTGAAGGTAACTTCAAATGTTGTGGAGGAACAAGTTGTTGATCTTTCAGGTACACAGGTTCATGAAAAGGTTGGATCATAAGCAGAAAAGACAACTCCTATACAAGAATATGTTACAATTCCTATTTGGACAGATGCTTTTGCTGCTGCTGCTGCTGCTGGTAAAGATAATGGTGGTCTCCAAGTACCACCAGATACAAACATGCATGGTCCTTCAGGCGCTGACAAAGGCAAATCTAGCGCTGACAAGACCAATTCAGACGCTGATGGTTCAGACGCTGACAACAACAGTTCAAGCGTTGTTAGCCCAAGCGCTGACAAACAAGGTTCAGACATTGACAACACTTCTGCACATCTTTTCTCTTCCATTTTTGAGCAAGGTGAACCTTCCAATATATATGAAGAGGTTCATCCTCATGTTGATGAAAGAGAGTCTGATGAAGAAGATATTGGCAACATGGAGAATGAGGTTGAGGACACCAGACTTTTTGAAGGAGGAGTTCTCACTTCCACTATGAAGAATCACCCCACTTCTCAAATCATTGGTGATATTATGACTCCAGTTCAGACTAGAAGATCTCATCAAGGTCTTGGTGGGTTTATTGCCAATATTCACAAGAAGGTTGATACCCCTCTTGTGCAAGCATGTTTGTTTGCCTGTTTTCTGTCACAACAGGAACCCAAGAAAATATTTGATGCTCTCAAAGAACCAAGTTGGGTGGAAGCAATGCAGGATGAGCTTCACCAATTTGCAATTCAGGATGTTTGGGAGCTGGTTGATTGTCCCAGATATGTCAGACCTATAGGGACAAGATGGGTTCTAAGAAACAAGAGAGATGAAAGAGGAATTGTGGTCAGAAACAAGGCAAGATTAGTGGCTCATGGATATACACAAGAGGAGGGGATAGACTATGAGGAAGTCTTTGCACCAGTTGCAAGGATTGAAGCTATAAGGATCTTTTTAGCCTATGCATCGTGCATGGGCTTCACTGTCTATAAAATGGATGTCAAGAGTGCCTTCCTCTATGGAACTATTGTTGAGGAGGTATATGTAATGCAGCCACCTGGTTTTGAGGATCCAGAGAATCCAGACAATGTGTATAGAATCAAGAAGGCTATGTATGGACTTCATCAAGCCCCTAGAGCATGGTATGGTACTTTGTCTACCTATTTGGTGGATAATGGATTTAAGAGGGGCATCATAGATCAGACACTATTTACAAAGAAGAAAGGCAAGGATGTGTTGCTTGTCCAGGTCTATGTTGATGACATCATTTTTGGGTCTACTGATCCAAAGATGGGTGAGGATTTCTCCAAGCTTATGATAGACAAATTCAAGATGAGTGCTATGGGGGAGATAAACTTCTTTCTTGGTTTACAAGTTCAGCAGAAAGAAGATGGTATCTTCATCTCCTAGGATAAATATGTGGCTGAGATCTTGAAGAAGTTTGGTTTTTCTCCACATGAAAAGAGGGCTAGTACTCCTATGGATAGAGAACACCCTTGGGGAAAGATTGGAGATGGGAAAGATGTTGATGTCAGGCACTATAGATCCATGATTGGATCATTGATGTACCTTACATCCTCAAGACCTGATATCATGTTTGCTGTGTGTGCTTGTGCACGTCATCAAGTGACTCCCAAAGAATGTCACCTTTATGCTGTGAAGAGGATCTTTAGGTACCTAAGATGCTATCCTAGTCTTGGTTTGTGGTACCCAAAGGATTCACCATTGGAGCTGATTGCATATTCAGACAGTGACTATGGAGGTGATAAGTTTGATAGAAAATCTACAACTGGTGGATGTCAGTTTCTTGGGAGCAGGTTGATATCTTGGCAATGCAAGAAACAAACAATGGTGGCTAATTCTACAACTGAAGCTGAGTATGTGGCTGCAGCTGCTTGTTGTGGACAAGTTTTGTAGATTCAGAACCAGTTGTTGGACTATGGGTATAATTTCATGCATACCAAGATATTTGTTGACAATAATAGCACCTTATGCATCATTAAGAATCCTGTACATCATTCTAAAACTAAACACATAGAAATTAGACACTATTTTATAAGAGATTGTTTTGAAAAAGGTTTAATACAACCAGATAGGGTTGACACTGAGGAAAATGTGTCAGATTTACTAACTAAACCTTTTGATGCTGGGAGGTTTTAATACTTGGTAACAAGTATTGGAATGGTCAATCTCACATAATATGTGTTTTGGAGACTTTTTGTAAAAGTATGTACAGGATGATGCATTGTTATTAGTCTTATTGATGATTTAGATTTTCCACTATATTTTTCTAACACTGACAAAGGTTGCTTGAACGCTGATAAGTGTTTTTGTAACGTTGTCAGCAATATAATTGTCTAACGCTGACAAAGCTTCCCTCAACGCTGTCATGTGTTATCGGGGCGTTGTCAGCAACAATGTTAGTTTTGTAGTTTTCAATCTAAATGTGCAGGTGGTGTTAGCAGTATACCATTGGATACAGAGTTGCTTATGGATCATTGGAGAAGCATTTGGACAAGTTTTTATTTATGGATGATGGTTGGAATTTTAATTCCTATCTTGACATAAATTTTTATGTTCATGCATGTTTTTAGCAACCTTTAGTATGCTTAGGTATCCATATGATACTCTTATCACAATTCTAGATTGTGTCCACAGGTGAGTATGAGTTAGTTTTACTAAATCATGAGGCACTGTAGCATGCAAAGTTGATATACTATGCATGCTGCCAAGACATTTTTGGCCTAGAATTGGTTGTGGTCTGTTGGGAGACTTGGGAATAATTATGTTATGGAATTTACCTGGGAGTAACAAGGAATTTTATAAGGTAACTTGGTTGTTAAGAGTTTTGGTTAGCAAGGGACACTAGAGGACTGTTATGTCTATCTTGTATAAGCAAGTGTGCATAACTGGACAGTGCTTGCCTCCCTATAATAATTATCAGCTTTTTGGTTATCTTCTCTAGGATAAATTACTTTGTTAAGGTCATTTTTCATTTTTAAACATTTTTATTTTTGGACGCTGACAAGTATATTTCCAAGCGTTGTTGTGACCAATTTAGACGCTGACATGGCTATTGGCAAACGTTGACAAGATTATAGCCGTTGGGCGGTGATAGGTTATTTTTGACCGTTGACACTCAATGGGTCCTACCCAGTTGTTACTTTTTGACATATTTTTAGGCCGTAATTTTGGGAGTTGATAGCTTTCATTTAATGCATGAGATAAACTTATTATTTTTCAATATTTTCATGATTACATTTTGAAAATTCTTGCCTATTTTTGGGCCAATTACATGCATTTTATTCTCCTATAAATTTGGCTCCTATTTTTAAACAGGGTACCTATAATTCTTGTCTAACACAATTTTCTCTTATCAACTTCATCTTCATCAATCATTTTCACAGCTTTTCAACAATGGCACCAAAGTTTAAACCATCAGAATTGGAATTGGGGTTCAGAAGCCAACACAACATGATCGTGTATCTTGAAGCTGATGATGCTCTGTTTCCCCAATACACACAAATGGTGGCGTATTTGAACGCATCTCCTTTTAGGTATGCTCTTTCTCATGCACCACTCATTCCTGTCACACATATTAAACAGTTTTGGAACAATGTTAGTTCCTCAACAGTTAATAGAGTGACTACATTAACTTCTATTGTTCAGGGGAGACCTTGGGTGGTTATTGAGGCTTTGGTACGCCAAGCCTTGCATCTTGATGATGCTGATGGTATTCCCACCCTTCCCATTAGTGAAATAGAACAAGGACGAAGGGCTTTGGGTTATCCTTTTCCTGATGAAGGAACTTTAAACAAGTATCATAAACAGGAGTTTACCCCAGCCTGGAAGTACCTCATACATGTCCTCCTACAATGTTTGAGTCCCAAATGCACTGCACACAATGAGATCAATAGATCTATTGCAAGTGCTATTGTGTGCATTGCAACTGGGCAAAAATTTAATTATTCTAAAATGATTTTTGAGGGCATGTGTAAAAATAAGGGGAACAAAATGACTTTAGCTTACCCCCGATTTTTACAAATGGTTTTTGATGTCATGGATACTACACAAGGGATCATAATGATTTTTATGAGATCCCTGTGCAAAAGAAAGTAATTTTTATGAAGATGAACTCACCCCCACATCGTGACCTACCCTTAACCCAAGATATGCTTGCTGTCATTGCAGCAGCTCAATCCCAACCAGACCCCCAACCTTAATTTGACCCAATACCTGAACCATTACCTTCACCTGAACACATGCAACTTGACCAAGAACCCTTCAACGCTGACACGTTCAATGTTGGCGTTGATGTGCCTATTTCCAATGTTGACACACAACCTTCACAGACCCAAACACCCCTTAACCAACCCACATCCACCCAATCCACATCATCTTCCACACCCCCTGAATATAGGTTGATTAAACGCCAAAGGACTACTGGAGTGTTCTCCTCTAGTGGTCCTAGCCATGTAGCAGAGAGAACCACCACCACAAGTGTGGCTGGTGCTATGGATGAGGCTGGGACTATTGGTTCTGGCTTAGAAGCTGGCCAAGGCAGTCCCACCGTCATTAATTCCTCATCCATGCCCAATGAATCTGACTTGGGAGGTCAAATCCCCATTTTAGAAGAGGTCAGATTGGAACCAATGACCCTAATTGAATTGATGACAGTCTGCATGAGCTTGCAAAAGAAAAATGCAGACTTAGTACAAGTTGTAAGCTCACAAGGCCTTGAACTCAAGCAATTGAGGGAGAGGATTGTTATTTTGGAGACTGCTAGTGCAAGGAGAGGTATGGAGGAATCTTCCAAAGGGGAGGAAGATCCAATAAATGTGAGTGATAAGGGCAGCCATGATGGTTAATCTTTGGATGTTGCTGAGGCCCTTACAAGTTTGAAGAAACAGACAGGTTTTGATACGTCCTTAGTCTCTCCTACAAACTTAAAATTATCATTTACAGCCATGTTGGAGGAGATTGCAAAAGGCGCTGAGGCAGGAAATTTGGGCGTTGACAAGGAGAATTGGACGGTGACAGAAATATTTTGGGCACTGATAGAGCAAAAGTGAGCGTTGACAGACCTGCACATGAGGGCGATGTATCCCAGTCATCATTCATCATCAAGGAGGTTTCTTCACATGTATCACCATCTACCTTACCAACAATTGATCCAATAGAAAAGGGTAAGGGTATTATGGTAGAAGAGGTTGTTCCAAAGAATGCAGTTCAAATTGAGTTTGATAGAAGGTTGGCTGCACAAATCATGGAACAAGATAGAAAGGAGGTGAAAGACTCACCATTTGTTGTCACTTCAGAAGAGAAAGAAGGAAGTGATGAAGCTAGCTCAGACTCAAGTGTTATGATCATAGAACACCCAGAAAGACTTGAGTATGGAGATGAGTTGGCCAAGGAGAAATTGAGAGAGTTAAAATTTCAGGTTGACTTTGATATGCCAGAGGTGGTTCAAATGTATCATGCTTGGGAAGAAAGATATATGGAGAATCCACACTTGACCATTTCAGATCAGATATGGGGTTTGGAGATTCTCCTCAGAGTACAAAAAGATTGCCAGGTTATTTTGAAACACAAGGCAAGCAATATTCTCTCAGAGTTGAAAAGGGATAGAAGGGAGTTATACTGCATGTTGCTCAGATGTCATGGAGTAGGATGGATGATAGGTATGAAAACACCCATCATTTTTACCACTTAATTACAATAATAACCGAGCCAAAACGTGTATTTTATGTCATTTATGTCAGAATTATGCGTGGTTTGTGTTTTTGTTGTGATTTAGGACCAAAAGGTGAAAAGGGGGGAAAACACGGCATTCACGGGCTTTTATCGAAGAAAAAGACGAAAGATGAAGTCGAAAGATCAAGAGTGGAAAAATAACGGAAGTCCAAGACCAATTCTGAAGATTTATCGAAGAAAAAGTCAAAAGACGGAAGTTGACTAAAAGCCGAAGAACTCGAGTCTTATTTATGAAGAAAATTCAAGACGAGTTCAAAGAAATCCCGAGACAAAGTCATTAAGTCCAAGATTAACAAACAATTAAGAAGAAAAGGACTTAAGTGCGCAATTAAGGAAAAGAGGAAAGAGGGAGGAAGCTTCCTAAGCTCCTCCCTAATCACCCCTATATATAGATTAGGCTTAGTTCATTTTCAAGTTGTTGGGTGGTTTGACAAACCAACACTTCCACCATTTTTATACTTGTTATTTCATTCCTTTCACTTTATTTACTTGTTATGCACCTTTAATCATTTAATTTTCAAGTAAGTTTTCTTTTATTGTTCTTGAATATTTACTTTTCTTGGTTAATCTCTCATCTTCCTTTCTTGATTCTAGTTTTCTTTTAGTGCGAATTACATATGATCCGTGTTGTTCATTAATGTTTTCGTGCTTAAAAATTTCATCTTTTTATAGTTTGATTTAAAAGTTTGTTTATTTAAAGTTTTGATAAGTTGTTATTTGTGCTAATTGGTTCCGTTTCATTTTAGATTCGTTCTAATTTTGTGAGTTAGCTTATCTAAATAGCTTATTTCCCTTTGCTTAATTTTTGGATCATCATTGTAATCGGAAAGGGTAAACCCCTTTCCGATCAGCACATTCCGACCAGCTCCAATACCCTCATTCCGATCACTA
The DNA here is from genome assembly GCA_025667525.1 of Glebionis coronaria. Lineage (NCBI taxonomy): Eukaryota > Viridiplantae > Streptophyta > Magnoliopsida > Asterales > Asteraceae > Glebionis > Glebionis coronaria. The sequence continues at coordinate 206,891 of JANFOE010001818.1, forward strand.
GATCGGAAAAGGGTTTAGCCATTCCGATTTGGCCCTTTGATATTCCGATTAGTATTTGCTTATTCCGATTGTGCTTTGTTTTCCTTATTCCGATTATAGTATTTTTAAAGTATTCCGATTAGTCCAGTTTTGTCACATTCCGATCTGGAAGATTTACCACATTCCGATTTGGGTTGTTTTATGGATATTACGATTGGATCCTTTTGCCATACTTTCCGATCTGATCATTTTTTTGCACATTCCGATTGGATCCATTCCAAGTATTCCGATCATGTCCATTTCTTAATATTCCGATTGCAACATTCCGATCGGAATACATTCCGATCGGATCCTTATGGATTCCGATCAGGTGTATTCCGATGGAATGTTTTGTTTTGTTTTAGGGTTAAGCTTATTTGTTTTTCCGCCATTTTTCTCGTTTTATTTTTAGTCTATCTTAATTACGTCTTGCATTTTTATTTAATTGTCTATTTACTTTTCGTTAAGCTTTCATTTTACGTCATTTAAATTCTCGTCATTTACTTTTAACGTTTTAAATATTGCACCGTTTTAAGTTTCAAATAGTTTTAGTTTTAATTACCCGTCCTTTATTTTAAAGTCTTGCACATTTATTTTACCAAAACCAAAAATATTGTTTTCACCAAGAACAACTAATCTCACACAATTAACCAGAAATCAATTCGAGAAGACACCGAGAAACGAACTTTCAACTAGTAAAATCTCTTTCATTAAAATGGCGCCGCTGCCGGCTCTTTTCGTGAGGATTAAAGGTTTTTTGTGAGAGACGCGTTGGCTTTTGGGATCCGTTCACTTGTGAACGTTATTTTTCGTGTCCAAAAATTTTCAAAAATCCAAAAACATTTGAAAAATCATAAAAAGCATTTCTTTTTCAAAGTTTTGCACCAAAAATATTCTTCTTGCTTGTCTATTTTTCTTCATGGATTCGTCTTGTGTACGGTGTGGGAGACCATAGCATGGTTTTCAAACATGTCAATGGTGTACTTGTGAGCGGTGTGGTTCTGATATCGACGATACACAATTTGGATTTTGTCCATTTTGCAATTCAACAAATTCGTACTTCTCCTCTTACAATACTTTCTCACCCTCTCCCGTCTATGACGATCCTTATCCTCAAAATGCACCGGATTTTTCTCCATCCACGTGGTGCTATAAGTGTGGGGGTCCTCACGAAAGTTTTCACTATCCAACGGGGGATCAAAATTACTATAATTATACCCCTTCCAGTTTTGACCAACCCCTGCAATACCCAATTGATCATCAGCCTCATCATGGGATGAGTTACCAAGAACCAATTGACGATCTTGCTACAGCCTTTCAAGAACAAAGAAACGATCTTGCTACAGCTTTTCAAGAACAAACGAAAGAGCTTTTACACACGCTGCAAACTTGTATGGAGTCATTTTTACAGCAGCAAGATCAGACGAGTACTCATATCCCTGAGCTTATTATTAGCCCTTTAGGTATTGAGGAGAGCGATGACGATATTGAGGTTATTTTCGACGAGGAGGAATTTCTAAAGCAACGTAAGACTTCTCCCATTCCTCCTTCGTCTATTGCTATCACACCCGAGGAGCCCGTTGGCTCTCTCATCATGGAGGATGAGCATCTTGATATTATCTCGGCAACTGAATCGGACATATTCCTACAGTCTAATGTCGAGGAACTTGTCGTCATCCCAAGTGAGCCCGCGGGTATTCCGGAAAATCTGTGTGATGTGCCGAATTTTGCGGAGCTTACGGACAAGTTTGCTTCGCTAGTCAATGATCACATACTCACAACTCCACATGCGATATTTGATCCTCCCAACAAAAGTTCAAAATGTGGTGAGTATGATCATTTCGTTTTCGAGCCCGAGATTGAGGAAATTATCGACCGAGAGCTAGCTCTTTTACCTCTGCTTCCTCCTACAAGCGAGGTCGACTTTTCCAACATCGATGCCGAACTTGATGAGTTGGAACGTCTTATTTTTCATAATAACGACGAACCAACTCACATGCCCAAACAGCCTATTCTCGAGGAGTTACCTAATCAACACTCCTCTTATGAGAATTACGTTTACCACATTCGTGAGGATTTACCTTATCAACAATCCCCACAAATGAATGATGGTTTCGTACTTGATCGTGATCTTTTCAAACGAGTTTCTACACTCCTTATCTACGATGATATCGACAAGATCTACTTTCATGAGGATAAATGCTTTGACCCGGGAGGTGACATGGACCATTCTATGATTGATAATTTTACGGCTTTGCCAATTGGTCTGCATCCATTGTCTTTGGAGGATGACAATGTGATTCCCTTACCCACCCCACCTCCTGTCAATCTTGAGTTCACTTGCTTTTCTTATATTGAGCAGACTTTCCTACCATTCAAGACTTATCCCCCTGCCTCTCCTTTGTTGATGTCAACTGGGAACGAGGACAAGGTCTTTGATCCCGGTATTGCATTCGAGGCTTCCCCATGGACCATTTAATTCGGGGACGAGTCAGGCTCGTGACTCGGTTAACAAAAACAAGTGCTTTTTGGGAGGCAACCCAAGTATCTATATATCTTCACCATAAGTGTAGGGGGAGCCCTGTGGTGTTTCTTGCTTTCTTTCTTATCATGTGCAGGGATTAGAGCTTCAAAGACACACTCTTGATGACTTTTAACGAACCGTGATTCCGTGTTCCCTTCTTCTCGGTTCTATCCTAAACTCTTTTCGATTCACTATTTTATATTTTACAATATTAAAATAGGAATCTCTTTAGTTGTCTCTTCCTTAACGAGATTTAAACCAAGTGCACAATGTCCTAAGTGTAGGGGAGTTTACTCCCACATGCTCAAACATTGAGGACAATGTGTATATCAAGTGTAGTGGGGACTTCTATCGAAATTAAGTGGCCTTTTCCTTATATTTGTCCTCATTTTAACCGGAAAATCAATTTTCAACATTTTTTCAAAGTTTTTGATCTATTTTGGCTTATTAGTTTTTACCTTTATATAGTCGTTTTCTTTCCTTATTAGAATAATTTTTTAATAATGTGGTTTTAAATTTTTCAAAGTCGTGAATATTTTGACTCAACCCGAGTTTACTTATCTAAGTTTACTCTAGCTAATATCCTTAACGTGTTTAAGTCAAGTTTTGCTAGGCTTTTATATAGGGAGCTATAAAACGCGAAAGTCTTAACTCTCACGGGTTAAGAACAAGAACTTTTCGCAAGTTCCTATAATTGATCCTAGAGAGTCGTTTATCAAGGGAACTTTAAAATGCGATTTCTGAACTTGAAAAAGTCCAAGAATTTGCACGATCCTATAGATGACTCGAAAACCCGAAACTTTGATTTAATAGGCTAAGCATCCACGAGTCTCATTACTTGAGATTTTAAACTGTGGAGAACGGGAGATGATAGAGCCAATTATAAGTTCGGTATTCTTTCGTGAATTTATGTGAGTTAATTATGAGCCTATTCTCCCATCGCTTGCTAATAAATTTATCTGCAATAAATAAGGTTGTACGATTTAAAAGGTTACTTGGCTTCTAGCCCAAGATCGTTTAAAAGTTGCTTGGTACGGATTAGAGTTCATAGCCAAGGCGTAACTTATTGAAGCGGGATGCGAAGATTGGCGAGTCCGAAAAGGCCCTAACAAGGCATGAGGGCTACATTTTGTTGCTAAAGATCCCAAGTGATGTGAAGAATCATTTATCGAAAATTAATATGAAGGATCGAGACACACGACGAAAAGCAAAAACTCCCCAAAAGTCATGGAGAAGTGTATCCGAAAAGACCCTAGCAAGGTATGAGGATAAATAGATCCAAGTCATAAAAGGAGGCGGATCGTTGTATATCAAAGTCCAAAATAAAGATTGGAGAAAAATGAAGAAGTCGTGGTCCAAGTATGAATCTCTCAAAACTTCAAGTGAAGAAATTCCTATTATGAAGAGAAGACCATTATTTCATGAACGTCTCTCAAAATTTGAAGTATGAAGTCGCTGCCAAAAATCGGTCCGAGAAAGGTCTCAAATCGTGAAACGAGTTATGCCAAGATATGAACTTTATGAGGTCCCGAGAAGCAGTTTTAAAAGATTTTGTCCTTTAGTTAACTATTGATTAAATCGTTCACTTTATTTTCGGACTAAATAACTATCAAAATAAGTCAAACAATGCATCCTCGTGATCATTCAAGACAACAATAAAATATAAGAGATACACCTAGGAATAAGGGAGTCTAAGTGAGTAATTGGCCTACATGAGTTCGTGTTAGTTTACTAACTTATAATAACAATGATCTCGTTTCTAAGCTTGGTTTGGAGAAAGTGAAAACTTGAGGGTGATGATCATTCATGACATTTTCAAAACCCAAGGTATGTTTTTAATTTCTTTACTTTGAATGTTTATAATTTTCTATTCTTTAATAAAGGCCAACGTGGGATGATTATGATGAAAAATGTAAACGTGCTTTGTAACTAATGCATTGCATGAGGACATTACAATGGTTAAGTGTAGGGGATTTGATAGGTGTGAAAACACCCATCCTTTTTACCACTTAATTACAATAATAACCGAGCCAAAACGTGTATTTTATGTCATTTATGTCGGAATTATGCGTGGTTTGTGTTTTTGTTGTGATTTAGGACGAAAAGGTGAAAAGTGGGGAAAACACGGCATTTACGGGCTTTTATCGAAGAAAAAGACGAAAGATGAAGTCGAAAGATCAAGAGTGGAAAAAGAACGGAAGTCCAAGACCAATTCTGAAGATTTATCGAAGAAAAAGTCAAAAGACGGAAGTTGACTAAAAGCCGAAGAACTCGAGTCTTATTTATGAAGAAAATTCAAGATGAGTTCAAAGAAATCCCGAGACAAAGTCATTAAGTCCAAGATTAACAAACAATTAAGAAGAAAAGGACTTAAGTGCGCAATTAAGGAAAAGAGGAAAGAGGGAGGAAGCTTCCTAAGCTCCTCCCTAATCACCCCTATATATAGATTAGGCTTAGTTCATTTTCAAGTTGTTGGGTGGTTTGACAAACCACCACTTCCACCATTTTTATACTTGTTATTTCATTCCTTGCTCTTTATTTACTTGTTATGCACCTTTAATCATTTAATTTTCAAGTAAGTTTTCATTTATTGTTCTTGAATCTTTACTTTTCTTGGTTAATCTCTCATCTTCCTTTCTTGATTCTAGTTTTCTTTTAGAGCGAATTACATATGATCCGTGTTGTTCATTAATGTTTTCGTGCTTAAAAAGTTCATCTTTTTATAGTTTGATTTAAAAGTTTGTTTATTTAAAGTTTTGATAAGTTGTTATTTGTGCTAATTGGTTCCGTTTCATTTTAGATTCGTTCTAGTTTTGGGAGTTAGCTTATCTAAATAGCTTATTTCCCTTTGCTTAATTTTCGGATCATCATTGTAATCGGAAACGGTAAACCCCTTTCCGATCAGCACATTCCGACCAGCTCCAATACCCTCATTTCGATCACTAGATTGGAAAAAGGTTTAGCCATTCCGATTTGGCCCTTTGATATTCCGATTAGTATTTGCTTATTCCGATTGTGCTTTGTTTTCCTTATTCCGATTATAGTATTTTTAAAGTATTGCGATTAGTGCAGTTTTGTCACATTTCGATCTGGAAGATTGACCACATTCCGATTTGGGTTGTTTTATGGATATTCCGATTGGATCCTTTTGCCATACTTTCCGATCTGATCATTTTTTGCACATTCCGATTGGATCCATTCCAAGTATTCCGATCATGTCCATTTCTTAATATTCCGATTGCAACATTCCGATCGGAATACATTCCGATCGGATCCTTATGGATTCCGATCTGGTGTATTCCGATGGAATGTTTTGTTTTGTTTTAGTGTTAAGCTTATTTGTTTTTCCGCCATTTTTCTCGTTTTATTTTTAGTCTATCTTAATTACGTCTTGCATTTTTATTTAATTGTCTATTTACTTTTCGTTAAGCTTTCATTTTACGTCATTTAAATTCTCGTCATTTACTTTTAACGTTTTAAATATTGCACCGTTTTAAGTTTCAAATAGTTTTAGTTTTAATTACCCGTCCTTTATTTTAAAGTCTTGCACATTTATTTTACCAAAACCAAAAATATTGTTTTCACCAAGAACAACTAATCTCACACAATTAACCGGAAATCAATTCGAGAAGACACCGAGAAACGAACTTTCAACTAGTAAAATCTCTAGTAAAATCTCTTTCATTAATGGACTTATCAGAAATTGAGGGCATTGACATTTGATGAGTTGGAATGCAAAGCTTATCCCATCTGGGTTAGAGTGCAGGAAGCAAACACTCTCAGACTTCTTTCTGATGAAAGAAAGGAAGAACTTGCAGAGGAAATGTAGCTCAAGAAAGCAATGTTTGTTCCCAGACCAGTGAAAAAGGGAGTTTCTCTTGAGTTTCCCAAAGATATGGATCCATTATATCCAAGTGAAGCTGTCATAAGAAAGAGCCTCAAGCTCTCACCATTAGAAGCTTCAGATATGGTACAAGTGTTACCACTAGATTCCAGAAATCCAATTGAGAGCTATGAAGAAGATGAATGTGGATTTTGGAAGATTGACAGGTATGGCAAAGAGGTTCACACTTTTACCACCCTTATATCTTTGTTTGCAAGTTTTGACAGAGAAGACTTGGTAGACCTATGGAGGTTATTAGAGGCCAAGTATGAGGCTGAAGCACCAACTTCAGCTAATGGAATAAAACTATGGTCCACATTCAAGAGAATGTGTGGACCAAAGGATGAGGATCCTGCTGTTTGGAAGGATCTTGAAGATGACCTCAATGGTCTTCAATGGAGATTGTATTCAGCTGCTGGTGTATATTATTTGAGTTCTACAAATTTTGCTGAGTATCTACTTGTGGATGGTCAGTATTTCATATCCAAGGATATCTTGGAGAAGATGAAGAACACTCAGCTGGAGATTGATTATTCAAGTGATGTGGCAAAAGACTTAATCAGATTTATTTATTACCAATATGAGAAGGTTTGTAAGATTCCTCCTAGTCCTTAATGTTTATTCAGAAACTTGATCATAAGAGTGGATATCAAGTTTAGGGGAGGATTGTTGGGAATAAATTATTGCCAGTTCACTTGAGCGCTGACAAGAGTAAAAAAAGCGTTGACAGGAGTAAATCAAACGCTGACAGCACAAGCGTTGACAAGATAAAGTCAAGAGTTGATACATTGAAGACAAGCACTGATGGGAAGATATACTCTACGCGTTTATTGTATTCTAGATTACTTCTATTAAAGATAGGAACAACAATGTATTTTCTATATTTATCTTTACCTAGAATAGCTGATACGTAGATTATTGTACAAGGCTTCTTATGTCTATAAAAGAAGACCTTTAGGTTAATGTTTGATATAAGTTTTTCATTCGTAAACTACTTTCATTGTAAGCAAGTTTGATATCATTAATTAAAGTGAAAGTTTGTTTATATCTTGTGTGTTCTTGTTTAAGTGTTAATTCCGCATAACACTTAGATTATCATAAACATATACAAAGGTTTCTCTAAGTGTATTACTTGATCTAATCTCGTATACATAAAGCTAAATCGATCTAAGTTTTGGATCAACAGAACTTGTTATAAACGCTACTCAAAACTCAAAACCTTCTCATGTTTATGCAATCGCTACCATCAATCACATTGACTAGTTGATGTGGTTTGCGAGGAGTTTTCACAAGAAGTGTTAGGTTTTTCTGATAGCTCGTCAAGTGGCAATCCCACTATTTTGGATCCGATTCTTGCTAATTCTACACCAAATCTCACTCCATTCCAAGGAGGCGATTTTACTTCAAATGAAATCGACAATGAAGATGAGGTGATTATTAGTGATGATACTTCTATTCCACCATTTCTTCCGCCGATGGAAGTTATGAGTGTTGAGCAAAAATCTTCAATCGAGGAACCGCCTATCCTTGAATTGAAAGATCTTCCATCTCACCTTGAATACACATGGAAGGTGATGACAAGTTGCCGGTTATTATTGCAAAAGGTCTTGCTAATGATGAAAAAACCGAGTTCTTGAAAGTTCTTAAAGCCCATAAAGGGGCAATTGCGTGGAAAATTCCTGACATTAAGGGTATTGACCCAAAATTTTGAACTCACAAGATTTTAATGGAGGAGGACTACAAACCCGAAATTCAAACTCAAAGAAGGGTAAACCCCAAAATTTAGGATATCATAAAAAAGGAAGTGTTAAAATTCCTTGACGCGGGAATGATTTATCCTATCCTATCTCCGATAGCCCATGGGTGAGCCCAATCCATTGTGTCCCTAAAAAGGGAGAAATGACCGTTGTGCCTAATGAAAACAACGAGTTAATTCACACTCGTGTTGTGACCGGTTGGAGGGTGTGTATTTACTACCGAAAGTTAAATGACGTCACTCGTAAAGACCACTTTCCTTTGCCCTTCATGGATCAAATGTTGGAGCGACTCACGGAAAATGAATTCTATTGCTTTTTAGGTGGTTTTTCCGGTTACTTTCAAATCCCTATCGACCCTCGTGATCACGAGAAGACTACGTTTACGTGTCCTTATGGAACGTTTTCTTATCGTAGGATGCCTTTCGGACTTTGCAATGCACCGGGTACCTTTCAACGGTGTATGATTGCTATTTTTCAAGATATGATCGAGAAGTCAATGGAAGTGTTTATGGATGAATTTTTGGTGTTTGGCAATTTGTTCACGTCGTGTTTATCTAATCTCGAGCAAATGTTAAAACGTTGTGAAGAAACCAATCTTGTGCTTAATTGGGAAAAATGTCATTTTATGTGTAAACAAGGAATCGTCTTAGGACATAAGGTCTCGAAAGCGGGAATTGAGGTCGATAAAGCTAAGGTAGACGTCATCGCCAAGTTACCTCATCCCAAAATCGTTAAGGGAGTTAGGAGTTTCCTTTGCCACGCGGGCTTTTATCGTCGTTTCATCAAAGACTTTTCGAAAATCTCTCGACCTATGACACACCTTCTCGAGAAGGATGCTCCTTTTAACTTCAATGAGGATTGTTTTAGAGCTTTTGAAACTCTTAAAAGGAAACTTACCGAAGCTCCCATTCTTGTTGCTCCTAATTGGGAATTACCCTTTGAAATCATGTGCGATGCAAGTGATTATGCTATAGGGGCTGTTTTAGGGAAACGTTATGAAAAGCATTTCCGTCCTATCCATTATGCTAGTAAGACGATGACCGAGGCTCAATTAAAGTACACCACAACAGAAAAGGAATTCCTTGCCATGGTCTATGCTTTTGAGAAATTCCGACCTTATCTCGTCTTAACTAAAAGCATCGTGTATACCGACCATTCAGCTATCAAGTATCTCTTAGCTAAGCAAGATGCTAAGCCGAGATTGCTTCGTTGGATGCTCCTCCTGCAAGAATTTGATGTCACCGTTCTTGAAAAAAACGGAGCCGAGAATCTAGCGGCCGATCATCTCTCTCGTCTAGAAGATCCTCACAAAGATTTTTTCGAGAACAAGGAAATCACCGAAACATTTCCTCTCGAGACTCTCGGTGTAGTGACTTCTAAAGACACCACCCCATGGTTTGCCGACATTGCAAATTACCATGCGGGCAAATTCATAATCAAGGGTATGACGACACAACAAAAGAGAAAATTCTTTCGTGACGTCAAGTTCTATTTTTGGGACGATCCTTATCTCTTTTGGGTTTGTGCGATCAACTCATTCGACGTTGTGTTTTTCGTGTCGAAGCTTCTCACATCCTTAGAGCTTGTCACGAGGGACCCACGGGTGGTCACCACGGTGCTAATCTCACGGCTAAGAAAGTGTTCGATGCCAGCTTCTTTTGGCCTTCTATCTATCGTGATGCACACGTACTTGTGAAGTCGTGTGATTCGTGCCAACGTCAAGGAAAATCGTCTCAACGTGATGAAATGCCGCAAAATATAATTCAAGTGTGTGAGATTTTCGACATTTGGGGCATAGACTTTATGGGGCCGTTCCCATCGTCTCATGTAAAAAGTATATCCTCGTCGCGTCGAATACCTTTCTAAGTGGGTGGAAGCTAAGGCTTTACCTACTAATGATGTTCGTGTGGTAGTGAAGTTTTTGAAGCAACTATTCTCTCGGTTCGGAACCCCTCGTGCTATTATAAGCGATCGTGGAACCCATTTTTTAATGACCAATTCGAGAAGGTTTTAAAGAAATATGGAGTTACTCATCGTCTTTCTACGGCTTATCACCCGCAAACGAGTGGGCAAGTCGAGGTTTCGAACCGAGCTTTGAAGAGGATTTTAGAGAGGTCGATTGGAGAAAACCGTGCTTCATGGTCCGACAAACTCGATGACGCTTTATGGGCCTTTAGGACCGCTTATAAGACACCTATCGGTTGTACTCCTTATAAGTTAGTCTATGGTAATAATTGTCATTTGCCCATTGAATTGGAGCATAAGGCATATTGGGCCCTTAAGCATGCAAACTTTGACTTGAAGACCACGGGAGATCACCGGAAAATACAATTGAATGAATTAGATGAACTAAGAGACAATGCTTATGAAAATTCATTGATTTTCAAAGAAAATACTAAAAAGTTTCATGATGCAAAGATTAAAAACCGGGTTTTTAACGTTGGTGATCAAGTGTTACTTTTTAACTCTAGATTAAAGATATTTTCCGGGAAATTGAAATCTCGTTGGTCGGGTCCTTTCACCATTACACAAGTGTTTCCTTATGGGACCATAGAGCTAGCTCAAGATGATGGTCCTAACTTCAAGGTGAATGGACATAGGCTTAAGCACTAATTTTATGGGGAAATTCCTTCATTGGATGACCTCGACCAAGTCACATTCCCCAATGATAATTAGCATTGAGGGGATCCAGTCGAGCTCATAACTCGGTAATAAAAAACGAGGTGCCTTGTGGGGGAGATCCCATGCTTATCTTTTTATGCTTTCTAATAAATAATGAGAGGGGATTTGTGCCCTTCCAACTCGTTGTCTCGTGGTTTTTTGTGATTGTGTTAACTAGATCATCATCATCATCATCTACGATTGAAGACTATCGTGTTCGTTTACGTGAGCCTCCATCGTTTCATTGAAGAAGTTTTTCATGAATCCATGACATATCCTTTATTTTTATAACAATTATCTTTTAGCATAATTCATAAACGGCTTTAGATATATTGTTGATCACCCTTTCCATGCTAGATCCTAAGCATTTGACTCTTCGTCTCTAGTATGGGGGTGCTCCACCTTTAGACTCGAAACATTGAGGACAATGTTTAATTTTAGTATGGGGGGGGGGATAGGTACTTGCTTTGCTACGCCGTCATGTTTTCCAACTTTTAATGTTTTGTTTTGTTTTGATGCTAATAAGGCTAAAAATGGCCAAATTTTAAAAAATTTCTTAGTTTTCATAAGTGTTTTTAAGACACGAATATATATTTTCCGATAGGAAAAATAAGAGCTAATTTTTTACTTGATGGGCATTTGGAGCCCTTTACATTCCATAACCCGCTCGATTCAAGTTTTGCTAGACTTTTATATAGGGAACTGATTGTAGTCTTTTTGTACCCTTTAGGAAAAGGATGACAAAAGTGGCAAGTATTAAGTGTCGGTTTAGGAAAACCGAGCACTAATGACCAAATAAGTCCAAGTTCGTTCTCGAGGAGGCTAGTGCGTTGTGTTAAGAGATGATTTTGATTTGTGATTATATCATTGAATAAAGAAAGAAAAGAGGAATAAGAAAGAAATGACGGTAACAAAGACGGATCGAGCTAAGACGAAAAGGCGTTCACGTAAAACCGTAAAAAACAACAAAATTAAAAATTTTAAACCTAACAATTAATTAAAAGCTAAAAGTAGTCTAAAATAGTATAAATAAGAATAAAAATCCAATAAAAATATTTTAAAATCTTTTATTAATTAAATATTCAATTTTAAATGCTAATTAAAGCCCTAAAATTAAATATAATTAATCAAAATGTCCAAAATATTATATTATTGAACAAATAACTTACTTATATTATCTAAAGACTAAAAAGTATTTTTCCTAATTTTTAAAAACTATTTTCTATTTTTAAATTACTAAAAACTATTTTTAAACTAAAATAATTATAAAAAATAATAAAATAAAGCCAAAATTAATTGAACAATTTTAAAAATCCTAAATTACTCTAATGAACAGTAGAAAATGAAAAAGTTTGAAAAATATAAAGTTTACCACTAAAAGACAAAAACAGTTTAATATAAAACCCTAATTAACTTAAATTAATTCTAAAAAATAATTAAAAGATGAACAGTAAAAACTTTTTTAACTAAAAATCTTAAAATATTTTTCTTAATCTATAAAAAATGTTAAATCTGAAAAATAACTATTTTTGGCACTAAATGCCAAAAACAGAAATAATAAAAGTTAATTAAAAATGCTATTTAATCTAATAAATACTAAATGAACAGTAAAATGAAAAATAATTTAACAGAAAAATCCTAAATAAAATAAGAAAAATAAAGGAATTGGTTTCAAGTCTTAATTCACAAATTTGAGCACTAAAGACAAAATTATGAGAATCCTGATAGTGACATCTTGACAAGTTTTGTTTGCTAGTTGAGCAGTGGTAAAAATTGTGCTACCATTGGGAAATTTGTTCCCACTGCTAGTGTGAAAATTTGGTCAGGAGACCTTAGAGCTTAGGAAAGCTCTTATGATTGGATTTCTTTAGACAATTGGGCACCCCCACACCAATTGGGTTGTGGGGAGTCAGATAATGCACAAAAGATCACAAGTTACTTCACAAAATCTCACAAAAATGCCAAAGCAAGTTACTGATTAACTATGGTGTAGGTCTGAGGGTATTTGCTGGTTCAATATGCACACAAATGAATTTCAATGGCTAATTACTTGCATATAAGTCAACCAAACAACATATAAACAATCCCAATCCCTAGATGATACCAATCTCTAACATATAACAAAACTTGATGGTACAAGAATCAAAAAATAGGCAGTAAAAGGACTTGACTGTTTTTGACCACTTTTCCAAATATTTGGCATACAACTTGTTTTAAAACCTTTCCAGAATGAAACCTAAGTGCATATATTACCTAACAACTATCTAGTGAGTATGTCAAACTGATTTTTAACTCAAAAATCTCTCAAATATCTCAGTCAATATGCAAATCCAAACACCCCTTAAAATCTGAACATGAAATTTAACAAACCTAAAGCTTATGAAACTTATCAAAACAACCCTAAATCACTTCTAACATGCCTAATATCATCAAATGAGCATAATCAAACAGCTTTATCAACACATGAACAACTTCTCACAAAATTCATGCAAATCACAAATAACTGAAAATGAAAACTGAAAATGGGAATGTCGGATGCTACCTTGTTGGGCCTACATCTAGGCCCAACTGTGACTGAAAAGTCACCTCCTACAAGCCCGGGCTTGTGAAGGTCTTTGCTGAGATGTTTGACAAAAAAAATGAGTAAAAATGGTTCCTGCTTGCTTCTTGTTTCCTGCACACCACAACAAACCAAGAAGAAAACTCCAAGAATCAAGAGATTCAAGCTACAAGCTTGAAGCTTTTGATGCAGTAAACAGTTAATGAAAAAAAAAGATTTTAAGAAAATCTTTGAAAACAGACAATTTGAAAACTGATTTTTTTTGGAACTTTTTCACTTAAACCACCACCAAACAAGAATGAAAAACAAAATTTAAATCAGCAAAGAAAGTAAATGGGAACTCGTCTCTTTTCATCAACAATCACTTAACCACTTTTCATTCATAAATAAAAGGGGATTTACAAGTTGTGACCAAAGAAAAGGAAAACAAGAACAAGGGGCATGCACAACTCGCATCCTCCTTATATAGGCCAAGATAGAACTATCTAGATACTCTGAATAAAATAATACTAGATAAAACCCTAATGGTTTGAAAATCAAAAAATGCCCTTGAGTTTTGACTGGAATCTGGTCAAGATGCCAACATGTGATGATACAGCTGTTGTTTGTTGATCATGAGCGTTTATTTGAGCTTGGGGTCCAAGTAGTGTGATCCATCTGTTGGTCTTGTCGGTTTTAGGGTTTTGAGGGAAAGGGACGTTGCAGGGGTGGGCCCTACCCAACACATGGGTGTGTTGGGGTTATGTTTTGTGTGTGGGTTTGGGTGAGGATGGAGTGAATCAAGGATCTGGAGTATATTAAGCATTTTCCCTTTGTTTTGTGATTAATTCATCCTGGGAAGATATTAGGGTTTAAGGGTGGATTAGGGGGCGTTTAATCCATTTTGGGAAATTAGATTTTTAAAAAATCTGTTTGGTGGGAAATAACTGATTAAGTTATTTAATGGTGTGGGTGGAAGTCTGACGTGGGAGGGAGTGGTGAAGTGCAGAGGTGTGATTGGTGGAGGTGGGTGAGGTGGAGAGATGATAGGCTGTGGTGTGTTTGGTGGTTTGACTGAAATGGCCCCCCAAAGTTCCTTTTATCTTCACTTTGTAATAAACAACAACAACTTTCAATTCCCTTTGATAATAACTTTGGCATCTTGGCATTTTTGGCACAACAAGTTTTTAAACTTGTTTCAAGGACTAAACATGCAATTTGATGATATTTGAAGGACTGATTTTGGCATGTTCTTCATTCTTCAAGGTTTGACTTGTTTGTTGACTTCTTGGAGGACGAATATTGACAATTTAGTTTTGTTGAGGGACTAAATTTGCCAATTCTTCAAAGTTAAGGGTCCTTTTTGTAATTTTGACAAACTTTAGGGACCAAACTTGTAATTATGAAGATACAAGGGTATAAAGTGTCAATTATTCCATATTGGAGGACCCTTCTTCATAATTCTACAAATCTTCAAGGGTTTTCTTTGGAAAATTCTTCATTAGGGCTTGGTTCATCGTGCGGCTTCGTTTCCCGTGTTCGTTTTTGCATGATTCTTGAGATCTTTTGTCATTTTCTCAATATCCGTACCTAAAATACACAAGCAACAAACACAAGCATATATTTGGGTATTTTAATGATATTTCATGCATTTTAAGCCCTATTTGGACGATGAGACTATGTATAAAAGCAGTCTCATCACTCCCCCATACTAAACCATTGTCGTGCCCTCACGTAATGCTAGAATAAAGTATCGTAGCATCTCCAAAATTCATTTTTATTCACTTTATTGAACGATAAACTAGCTACACTACTACTACTGCTACTACTTGTGTTTTAGACATAATGTATGATTTTCATCGCATAATGGGACGTTTAGGTTCATAGAATAAGAACACGTGAATGCTTCGTTAGAAATAATTTCATCGTCCTCGATTTTCACTCCAATTCCATGCCAAGCGCGAAACAAGATCATTGTCATTATAAGTTAGTAATGCTAACACTACTCATATGTCCTAATCACGTACTTATCGTCCCATTATTCCTAAGTTGTATCTCTTATATTTTATATTGTCTTGAATGTTTCACGAGGATACATTGTTTGACTTATGCGATAATAGAGATTTAGGTCTAAAAATAGAGTCCTAACGGTGTAACTAAGACCATCAAATCAATAACCCCTCCTAATAGACAACGATGTCAAAAAAATAAGTTGACAAGAAGAATTGATAAACACGGTTTTATAACGGTTTTGAACATGAGACTTATTACCAAGACTTTTATACGCCCCCTAACGGAAGGGCCTTATTATCTTTGGTCTACCTCCATCTTTTATTCAACTTCGCCATGAAGCTTTTATTATGACTTCGGTCTTGCCTTGCCTTTTATTATCCGCCTCATCGGTGGTTTTATTAGCCAAAGACGTATATCCTCACGCTAAAGCGAATTTTGGATCTTTAAAGCTTCACAGATCAAGGCTTGATTCACTTTCAATTTGGGCATAGATTTTTCGGCCTTGTGAGCTTCAAATTGTTTGCTAGATTTAGGTGAGCACTTGAAATCTTATTATTGGGTGAAGCTTTCGATTATTAGGGTGCCAATACTTCAAAACCGTGACGCTGGCTATACCTTAATGTCTTCCCAATTTAATTACACGGAAGCTACTAGAAAAGACTAGAAACCCAACAATCCTAACTAAACCGCTAAGTCAATATTTATTAAGCAAAAAATATTTACAAGCGAAGGGAGAATAAGCAAACAACGAGAACACATGAGTTTTTGAAAGAATACGAGTACTCTACGTTTAGCATAGTAACTTATAATTAACTCTATCATTTCTCGTCCTCATTTAAGAGACTTAGCCTAATGTGTAGTTAAGGAATCAAAGCTAAGTGGTCAACACGCACGGTCGAGTAAAAAATTACTCTTATTCTCGCCATCGGAAAACCTACATTCGTGTCTTCAAACACTTATAAAACATGAGAAAAATTTTAAAATTTGGCCATTTTTAACCTTATTTTGCAACAAAACGATAAACAAAAAGATAAACTTTGGAAAGCGTGAAGGTTTGGCAAGGTAAGTATCTATTCACCCCCATACTAAAGTTAAACATTGTCCTCAATGTTTCGAGTCTAGGGGTGCAAACACCCCCATACTAGAGACGTAGTCGAATGCCTAATCTAGCATGCAAAGGGTGTAACCAATAAATTAATAGCCATTTATGAAGTGTGCTAAAAACCTAAGGTTAGAACAATCAAGGATATATCATGGATAATGAGAAAGTCTTCAAAGCAAACGATCGAGTGCTCCCATAAAACGAACACGAGAGGCTCCAATCGTGAAGATCATGATCATCTAAAGTTCACAATTCACAAACAACCACGGAACAAAGGTTGGAAGGGCACAAATCCCCACACGTAAGCTACATTAGAAAGTGATAATATGTACATAGGATAAGCATGGGACTCCCCCACGAGGCACCTCGTTTTTTATTACCGAGTCATAAGCTCGACTCGATCCCCTCAATACTAATTATCATTGGGGAAGGTGACTTGGTCGAGGTAGTTCAAGGATGGAACTTCCCCGCCAAAGTAGTGCTTCAACCTATGTCCATTCACCTTGAAGTTAGGACCATCATCTTCAGCTAGCTCGATTGTCCCATACGGAAACACTTGAGTCACGGTGAATGGACCGGACCAACGGGATTTCAATTTACCGGAAAAGATTTTTAATCTTGAATTAAAAAGCAAAACTTCATCCCCAATGTTAAAAACCCGGTTTTTAATTTTAGAATCATGCAACTTTTTAGTTTTTTCTTTATAAATCAATGAATTTTCATAAGCAATATCCCTCAATTCATCCAATTCATTTAATTTCATTTTCTGGTGTTTTCCCGCGGTCTCCATATCATCATTACAATGCTTTAGGGCCCAATAAGCCTTGTGTTCTAATTCGATAGGCAAATGACAATTCTTTCCATACACAAGCTTATAGGGATTGCACCCAATGGGCGTCTTATGTGCGGTCCTAAAGGCCCATAAAGCATCATCCAACTTATCCGACCATGTTTGTCGGTTTTCCCCAACGGATCTCTCCAAGATCCTCTTCAACGCTCGGTTTGAAACCTCGACTTGCCCACTCATTTGTGGGTGATAAGAAGTAGAAAGCTGATGTGTAACCCCATATTTCCTTAGAACCCTTTCAAATTGGTCGTTACAAAAATGGGTTCCACGATCGCTTATGATAGCACGAGGGGTTCCAAACCGAGAAAACAATTGCTTCAAAAACTTGACTACCACACGAGCATCATTGGTGGGCAAAGCCTTAGCTTCCACCCACTTAGATAGGTAGTCAACCGCAACAAGGATGTACTTATTACCACGAGATGATGGGAACGGCCGCATAAAGTCTATACCCCAAACGTCAAAGATCTCACACACTTGGATGATATTTTGTGGCATTTCATCTTTTTATGAGGCTTTTCCTTGTCGTTGGCATGCATCACACGACTTCACAAGATCTTGTGCATCTCGGTAAATAGTAGGCTAAAAGAAGCCGGCATCAAACACCTTTTTAGCCGTGAGATTAGCACCGTGGTGACCACCGTGGGTCCTTCATGGCAAGCTCTAAGGATGTTAGAAGCTTCGGTGCCAAATACAAACGTCGGATGATTTGATCCACACAAGTTCGAAACAAAGTAAGGGTCGTTCCAAAAGTAGAACTTGACGTCACGAAAGAATTTTCGTTTTTCTTGAGTCGTCATACACTTAATGATGAAGTTACCCGCATGGTAATTTGCAAAATCCGCAAACCATGGGGTGGAAGAATCAAGCTTAGAATTCACTACACCAAGT
This sequence comes from Glebionis coronaria, assembly GCA_025667525.1. NCBI lineage: Eukaryota > Viridiplantae > Streptophyta > Magnoliopsida > Asterales > Asteraceae > Glebionis > Glebionis coronaria. Next base: position 225,126 of record JANFOE010001818.1, read on the forward strand.
GTCTCGAGCGGAAATGTTTTGGTGATTTCCTTCGGCTTGTAAACACTTTGGTGAGGATCTTCCAAACGAGAAAGATGATCGGCCGCTAGATTCTCGGATCATTTTTTGTCAACGATGGTGTGATCAAATTCTTGAAGGAGGAGAATCCAACGAAGTAATCTAGGCTTATCATCTTGCTTTGCCATGAGATACTTGATAGCCGAATGGTCCGTATACACTATGCATTTCGTCAAGACGAGATAAGGTCGGAATTTCTCAAATGCATACACCACGGCAAGGAACTCCTTTTCCGTTGTAGTGTATTTTAGTTGAGCCTCGGTCATCGTCTTGCTAGCATAGTGAATAGGAAAGAAGTGCTTATCATGACGTTGCCCCAAAACGGCCCCTATAGCGTAATCACTAGCATCACACATAAGTTCAAAGGGGAGGTTCCAATTTGGAGCAACAAGAATGGGAGCTTCGGTAAGTTTCCTTTTAAGGATTTCAAAGGCTCGTACACAATCTTCGTCAAAGACAAAACGTGCCTCTTTTTCAAGAAGATGTGTAATGGGTCGAGAAATCTTTGAAAAATCCTTGATGAATCGACGATAAAAGCCCGCGTGGCCTAGGAAACTCCTAACTCCCTTGACGGTTTTGGGATGAGGTAATTTGGCGAAGACGTCTACCTTAGCTTGATCTACCTAAATCCCCGCTTTCGAGACCTTGTACCCTAAGACGATTCCACTCTTAACCATAAAATGACACTTTTCCTAATTGAGCACAAGGTTGGTTTCCTCACAACGTTTTAACATTCTCTCAAGGTTCGACAAACACGAAGTGAATGAATTACAAAACACGGAAAAGTCATCCATTAAAGACTTCCATCGTTGTGACAAATCTAACATTTTCAGGTAGTGAAATATTTTCTCGTATAATATTTTGAAACTTATTTTTGTGTTGGTTGACGAACTCACAATTTACGGATTTAAATTTGGGCTTACGTGCATAATTTGGCGTCTTTTACGACTAAACCGGAAACCTTAGGATTACGTATTTACGTTTTTGAACTCCGTTTTTGATGAGACAATTTTTATTGGATTCGTTTTGTGACGGTGATTCATAATTTATAAAAACGTTTTTCGTAAAACGACCCGAGGGCACGCAAATCGAGAAAACTAGAATCGAGAAATACCCGTATACTAGTGAGATGGGACAAAACACTTTGTCCCACCCCACTAGCTTATATGGGACGGCTACACTTGACACCACAACACTAATGTGGCATCAAGTTAGCTAACTTGTACAAGTGTAAGCTTGTGCTTACACATTAAGCCAACTCTTTTACACTAAACAAAAACTAGCAACTTGTTTTCATTCCTCTCATTTTCTACATGCAAACCACTCTAAAATCCTCTCAACTCTCCTCTCCTTGCCGTCCCAAATAAGCTAACAAACATCCCATTTGATCTTTTCTAGCCATAAACCACATGTTTACTAGTCCTATTAAGGTGTTCTCTTGAAGCCTTGATCATTTGGTGGCCATATTAACATCTTTGGAGGTGATTTTCTTGTGTCCTAGGGCTGATTTTCCAACCTATGTTCTTGATATTTGATGGTCTTGGAGATACTTGTTGTGTTCATCAAGTTCTTGCCTTCCTAAAACAAGAAATCCACTTGGATTGGTAAAGAAGATCATCCTCTACATTTTTCTCTTATTATTTTGTAAAGAACAAATGTACTTTCTTTCATTTTGTATATGTATATGATGTATATATGATGATAAAAATGTTGTGTGGGGATCAAGTGTTGATAAACATGCTTAAAAATGATGATAACCATAAGAAATGAAGCTAAAATCTTGACTATTTAGTTGGCTGTATAAAAACAGTAGATAACTAAAAGATGAACTGATAAAATTGCATGGTTTGATCTATTTACAGTAAGTAGATGATGTTATACACATGTGAGAGTTGGTCATGCAATGGAATCAAAATAATGAGTGAGATATGATCAAAACTAGTTAGGTGGTGTAATCTGAATAAGCAGTTTTGTAGGGACTTTTAACGCAACTTAGACTCAAAATGGGAAGTAGCTATAACTAAGTTATATGTAGCACATATTATGAAGAATTTGTCATCCAAAAATGAGCTTCTAAGTCATTGTAGAACTCTAGATATGATAAAAATGGTGAATATGAAGTTAAAAATCAGATTTTGGAAATAATGTTTATTATTATTATATAAGCACTCACATTATAATTTATAAAATGTAAAAAAATATAAACCCACTAACTTATAGAACTTATTTATATAAATGTATAAAAGGTTAATTAAATGGGTAAATTATATAAATGGTCGTAAAAATAATATTTATAAGTAATAAAAACTATAAACTTGATTTTTGCGACTTTTTCGGCTATCGCCGTAAAATTAACGTTTTTCGCCAAATAAAACTTAGACGACCAAACCCGTCTAATGTAAAGTTTATAAAACTTGTATACTGATTTATAAGTAACTAATACAAGTAAAAACCGATAAAACCCGAACTATAAGAATTACGGACATTTACGAGCTAACTAAACCTATTGAACTAATAATTGGACTTAATAAGATAAAAACTTGTAAAAAGAATTATTTGGGCTTAACCTATTTGGGCCCAACATGAAAGATATATATACTGATCATATAGGTATAAAATGGGTAAAAACAAGTAAAAGAACTTATAAAAGAATTAATGGACTTAAAATCGGTAAAATCGATAAAACTAGTGAACTAGTAAGACGTTATCAAGACGTAAACACTAAATTGAGTAAACAACGATGTATAAACCCACTTGATCATCATCATATGTACAAAATCATCATATGTATATTGTTATTTTGATAAAAGTCATTGGACCGAGTCTAAGACCGATTATTATTTATATAGGTTTCCGTGACCGAAGCACGCCCGTAGCCGATAATCCGCCTTTCATTAACAACGTGAGTTCATAGCCTCGCACTCTTTTAAATGTTTTATAAAATGATTTGTAAACCCGCGAGGGAGATAACATGCTAGATTTTTATAAAAATAGAACACAAGTAGTCCCGATTGTATGCTAAATGATATGGACCCGAATGATGCTATGACCCTATATTCGAGACTAAAAGGATTATTAGTAGTTAGGTTATGTCACTTAAAGTCCCATTAGCATGAATTGTGAACTACCGGGATTTGGTAGACGCTTATGCATTTGATAGTACTATTTGGGGACGATCACCCCAGTTCGCGCCTTGACGGTTGATCCCCGTCGTACCGCATTGATTGGTAAGCGAATTTATGTATGAGAAGATTCCATAGCGTGATTTTTGTGACGACACGCTAACTTAGATGGGCAAATTGTTTGTCGGGTTCGCGGCCCGCTGTTTTCACAGTAAGGTAACAATGTCATGCGGCTAATAATAATCCTATACAACGTATGCTATAAGACATAAATAATAAACGATAACGACGCTATTAACGATGAATATATTACCTATCATGGTAATATAGAGACTACGGTCTCATGGACGGTTTTAGATGTATGCTTGATTTATATATTACCCGACTAGCAATATGTGGACTTACTTCCGATATTATACTTGTGTTCTGATTTTAAATGAATGTAAATGATTGTTTTATATAACGGTTTTCATTAAACTCTATGAATTCACTCGGCATTCGCTGATATGATTTTTGCATGTTTTCTATCTCAGGTGCTTGAAGGTAATCCGGATGGAGATCGACTCTGATGGCCCACACTTAATATTAAAAATGTTCATTCGATCTGTGTTTTGTAAACTTAATGACCTGTATAATTTGGGACCTGTTGTACACTTTTAAACCTTTTTATCGAATGAATGTTTGTTAAACCTTGTACAACCATTTTTATGTGTTGTCTATGATTGGAGTTATTGTGCTATCCCGTAACACTCTGAAAGACCCTTCCGCTGTACCGATATGAAAAATGAGAGTGTTACAGTTTGGTACCAGAGCTCTCGTTGTAGAGAACAAAAGATTTTAAAAACCAAGGTTTTGAATAAAACTTTTCAAAATCTTTTGACAATGAACATTTGAGAAAATATTTGAAAAATCTTTTGACTATAACGGTGCCAGAGATCTCCGACGTTACCAACAAGCCCTATTGAGAAGATATATATTTTGATATATATAATTTAATTTATATATATGTATATATCGTGATTTCATTATGTAATTGTTTAACTAGTATGTTATCCTAATACGAGATATATATATAAATGCAGATTGTCATGGCTGACCCTAATATTCCTTTAGAAAACCATGCTATTCCCGAACCTAATATAGAAGATGATCCTTATTTAGACTTAGTATATTTTGATATTGATGATGAGGAGGAACCATTTGAGGATCCCGAGCCCGAGTTAGGACTAGGAGATCAGATTGCCCCTCAGGTTGACTTAGTAGAGAATGATAATGAGAATGTGGATATTGAGAATGTGGGTAATGAGAATGTGGAGATTGAGAATGCTGATATTGAGAATGAGGATGAGATTGGGTTAGATAATTTAGATGACGAGATTGACGACGAGGATGTCGAGGAGGATGTAGGTATAGATGTTGAGGTTGATGATGATGAGGAAGCTGAGCTTATTTATCAGTATGATGTTCCAGAGGGCGAGGCTTTCCCCCACCAGTTTGTTTGTCTGATTCTGAGGATGAGTTACCTAGGGATGAAATGTCTGAATCGTCTGAATCTGATTCTGAATCAGAGGAGGATGAGGATGACGATGCACCTGACGGTATGGATGGTATTGCTACTCGTAGACGTGAGATAGGAGAGTCGTCTAGTACTCGAGAGGCTACTCATATTGATGGTATTGCACCATGGGCCTTGAGACGTGATCTAGATGCTTCCCGTGTTAAGAGTTGTGTGACAGAGGTTGGATTAGGTGTTGTTCAGACTCAGGTTGCTTATTTGGAGTCGAAGGCTAAGATTGGCGAGAAAGAGCGAGAATTGCTTAGTTTGGATTTAAGTGATGTAGAGCGTGGATTGAATGAGGCTTTTAGGAGGTTATCGGTATTGGAAAGTGGTGAGTATGCTGCTATGAAGAGAAAGGTGAATACTATGGAGATTCAGTTGAGTGTGGCTCGTGCGATGCGTGAGAAAGCTGAAAAGAAGTTGAATATACCTGTGGGTTGGAACAGTAGATTTTATGCCGACATGGTTGAAAGAGGAGTAATCCGTAAGCGCCCAGCTGAAGATGTGTCTAGTGATCGTCCGGCGAAGATCCAGAAGACGATGGATGATGGACCATCTGGCGGTTCTCAGTAGACCAGTCTGTATTTAGTAGTGACCTTTATATCTTTTGTGCTTTAGTAGCTTTGACTAAACCGACTTGTTAGTAGTAGACTTGGCACGAATTTTGAGTGTATATAGTGCTAGAACTTTGATATGGATGTACTAAGACAATACTTTTGTTTCAGATCGAATGAAATATGTATCATGTCTTGAATTCCATATTGTGCCTTATTTGTATCTTGATTATGAATTCGATCCATATTATATGAATCCTTTGTTGGATGAATGCTTAATACTTTGAAATTGTGGAATTATAGAACTATGCCGCCCAAGAAGGCTGTGACTGAGGATGATGTACGTAGGATTATTACGGAGCAAGTTACCGCATCTATGACTGAATTTATGGCAAATGCTAGAAATGAAGCTGGCGGTAGTGGAGCTGGCGGTAGTGGAGCTGGCGGTAGTGGAATTGGCGGTACTAATGTGAATGTGAATGCTAATAATGTGAATGCTAATGCTGGAGGAAATGTAGGAGGACTTGGAACTAATGCACCTGAAGTTGGTGGCTGTACTTATGTGACGTTCATGAAGTGTGAACCTCTACCTTTTAATGGAACTGAAGGTGTTGTAGGATTAAGCCAGTGGATCGAAAAGATTGAATCGGTGTTTAGGATTAGTAAGTGTAAGGAGGAAGATAAGGTGACTTTTGCTATGGCTACTCTTAAAGGTCGTGCGTTGACTTGGTGGAACGGGAGAATTGCTTTCATGGGTCTTGATGCTGCTAATGCTACTCCTTGGGCTGAAATCAAGAAGTGGATGACTTTGGAGTTTTGTCCTCGTAGTGTGATCATTAGGTTAGAACAAGAGTTGATTCATCTGAGAATGAAAGGTGTGGACATTGATAGTTACACGAATCGATTCCATGAGTTGGCCTTGCTATGTCCTCGATTGGTTGAACCCGAAGAGATCCGAATTGAGCAATATGTGAAAGGGTTAACCAGGAATATCCGGGGGGGACGTAACATCATCGAAACCACTGACCATTGATGATGCTGTTCGAATGGCTTACCAACTCATTGGACAGATAATTCAGGATAAGGAAGATGAAGCCCGTGTTGGTGAGAAAAGAAAGGGAGACGGTGAGCGTGTAGATAGAGGTGATAATAGGAAGAATTTCAATCGCCGTCAGAACCAGAGAAAGGGGAATGCAAATGCTCTTACCAACAATGCACCGCGCAACGATGATAGATGTCCTAAGTGTGGCAACAAGAGGCATGCTGGCGACTGCTGGAAGTGCCGAAATTGCGGAAAGCTTGGACACAAGGTTGAAAGGTGTAAGAAGGGAACCATTTGTGTAGAAATGCTATTATGGATCCGGTGGTCTAATGTGGTGGTAAGTGGTGGTGGAAGCCATTGATGGCTTAGAGAGAGAGAAAGAGAGGTTGAGAGTAAAAATGTGTGTGTTCCCAAATGAACAAAATACAATCAACACCCCTCCTTGGAAGCTAAGGAGGGGTATATATAGTCACGCACACAACCTAAACTATACAAAGAGCCTAGTCTAGTCTAAATGTGCGTGACTATGATAACTAACGGGAATTCTTAAATGTCGTCACATAAAGTGAGTTTCCAACAATCTTCCCCCATGGGACGACGTGTAGAATTCCTTACAATATTCTTCCTAACAAGTACAAAATAATTAAGAACAAGAGCTTTCATGAAGCGTCTAATGCTGATGATGTCTTCTGAGGCCTTTGACTTCAAAACGAATCATCTTTAACTTGTAGTAGAAATACTGTAACGGCACGAGCTAAGTAACCCATACACTTCTGGTTAAGGAGAAGCTTCTGAATTAGCTTCCCCCTAATTCATGACACGTAAACTTGATGTAGAAGCATTTTAAATAGCTTCCCCCAAGCAGATCAACAACTTTTCTTCTCACGCTTGAATAATTCTTCTGAGTTTTTCTTCCCCCTGAGAATTCAAGTTATGCATACCAGAAAGAATCAAGACACTTCTTCCCCCACATAGTTGAAGAAGGTAAATCAATCCCAATTATGAAGCTCAAATACTGAAGTGGACACTTTATCCCATTCATGAAGTTGACATCGTAACACCAGAGTCAATTAAGTCCCGGAAATGCACACGTCTTCTTCCGGAGATGCACCAGAGTCAATTAAGTCCCGGGAATGCATATAGGATAATGATGATGAATAATTGCAACAATCAAACAATTAAACCTCGAATCAGTAGTGTACCGTTTGGGGATTGATAACGACACGAGTTAAAACACTGATTTTCTCTGCGGCTATGACAAATGTCATCCCGGAATATCTTCAAATCAAAAGAAGGTATGAAGTTCATCACGTGTACTCGTTGTGCGTTCAATGTGTCTTCTTCTTCCCCTTGATGGTTTCGAAATTCGGAACCATCAATAAATTGTACGCACATGAACCTGAAATCTCATGAGAATAATAAATAAGCTGAATTATATATTTTGTGAGAATCAGCTGTTGATCGAAAATCTCTTCTCATAAACTCTCCATGGCCACCTTTACCATCCCACATGAAAGCAATTTGAAGTGACCACTGAAAGAATGAACCGGATACATCAAACGTGAAGCTGAATAAAAATCCTTCGATCTTGTGACTTAAGCTTGCACTATTGTTGAATGAAGAACGGTGGAGAAATCTCTAAGTACTCAATGCATCACTGAAGAAGTCTATAAGCACAACACCTCTTGAAATTATCCACGTCGACTAAGCGCGTGACACTGAGTACAACAATGTAACCCCTTTAAGTGATAGTTATCCGAGTCATCAACCATCCACCCCGAACCCGGAAACCAGATAACCAAGTCTTCATTCTAGGATTAAGCACGAACAAGTTATCTACTAAAAGATAAAATAAATACACGCCTTCGAAAAATCAGTCTTCAACGTCACGTAATTAATACCCGATCAAACAAAATCTGAAGCCATTAAAAAATCGCCCATTTTTTCTTGGTCTCGTCAAAATAAATTCTTGTCACATTTGTCACTTCATTTTGTCGCGTCACATTTCTCGTCAGCCCATCAGTGTCAAGAAAGAATTAAAGAACCACAAATGCGACAAAAAAACTACAAATTGAAAAAAGGAATTTGTTTGTTTGAGCATCCATTCTCCTTAATAATGTCTCGTCACTTTTTGTCTCGACCCGATGTCACAATGAATTAAACTTAATACATAACAAATTTATTTAAAAAGTTGTATGTTTTTAAAAAAAATTTGTGTGTATGTGTTATCAAAACACACGGTTCAAATTATTGTTGTTAAAGAATGTGAGTCATGGCCCAAATCATTTAGCCTGGCCCAACTCCAATTTAAACAAAGCCAATGTTTAACCAAAATCGAGTGCCATGGCCGAAATCACAAAGTGAAACCCGGTCCAATCACATCATAACTTAGTTATAACTTAGTTAAATGGGGTCAAACCCTAAAATCACTCACACAACTTCATCTCACCTAACTTCATCTCCCATCATAGAAACTTCCGCCTCTCTTTTTCACTCCCATCTGACACCCCAACCTCGAAACCTCCGTCCTCCAAAATCTCTCCGCCTGTTACACCCACCAAACAGATCTTATATCCTCCACCCCAAAATCATCTAAAATCTCAGTCTAACTCAATCAACACAATAAATAATTATTCCGATATCTTATCACTCACAGTCACCTCAAACCAAAATTAACACATCATCTAAACGATTGATCCAAACACCCCACGAATATATCAAATCAAAAGAAATGAAACGAACGGTTTTGGCATCAAGTTCTTGCAAAGATCTCGGGTAAGTAAGTGGTCGCGAGTAATTGCATGTTGGTTTTTGGTGTTGTCAATGAGACCGTGATTAATAATGACATAGTTGTTATTAATTAATCTTGATACTCAAAAATTAAGAACAGATCTGTGATGATGATTTAATTTTCGTGAATAGTTAGATCTTTGTGATCTTGACGATTCTAAGTCACGGAAAATTAAGAGTCTGAGATTGTATTTTATGATTTTTCGGTTGGATTCTGATTAAAGAGGTGTCTGTAGATGGGATAGGTGACGAAGGGAATTAGGTTAGATTGTGGTGTTGAGGAGTAATAAGGCTGGTAGTATCGAGTCAACTCAGTGAGTTAAACTCAGTCAATGAAGAGTTATGGTCGACTCAGTGAGTGATCTGAGTCAACTCGGTAATTACCGAGTTGACTCGGTTGGGGTGATTTTGGTTAAAGTAACATTTTTTTGTTACACAAGTTTTTAACAAAAACAGTCCAATCGGAATGTAAAAAACAATCCAATCGGAATGTTTAAGTGAGTGGTCTCATCGGAATATTTAAATTTGTGAGTGTCATCGGAATCAAACAATCACCCCAATCGGAATAACCAATCCGAAAGTTCAATCGGAAAAACAATCTGAAACCCAATCTGAATATCCAATCTGAAAGTGCAATCGGAAACCCAATCTGAATATCCAATCTGAAAGTTCAATCAGAAAGGCAATTTGAATGTCAATCGGAAACCCAATCTGAAAAGGGTTTTGAAGGACCCGTAAAAGGTGGATCTGCATATTTGTCCTTATCTATCTGCATAAACCCAGAAAGATAAACCCAGAAAGATTGACCAAAATTGTATGACTTTTGACCATGAAGATTGATGAAACCGAGACACAAATAGATATGACAAGACCCCAAAAACGTGTGACTGAATGGACGATTGGACAAAATAATATAAGACGTGACCCAAAATTTTTTTTTTTTGATAAAGGACAGAATTAATATAAACGAGACACAAGAATAATAGAGACCACCGAATCAAATATATAGACACGATCCAAGGATGGAACCGTGGCTCTGATGCCAAATGTAGAAAAGCTAAATACGATCCGGTGGTCTAATGTGGTGGTAAGTGGTGGTGGAAGCCATTGATGGCTTAGAGAGAGAGAAAGAGAGGTTGAGAGTAAAAATGTGTGTGTTCCCAAATGAACAAAATACAATCAACACCCCTCCTTGGAAGCCAAGGAGGGGTATATATAGTCACGCACACAACCTAAACTATACAAAGAGCCTAGTCTAGTCTAAATGTGCGTGACTATGATAACTAACGGGAATTCTTAAATGTCGTCACATAAAGTGAGTTTCCAACAATTTGCTTCAACTGTAATGAAGAAGGTCATAGGAAATCGGAATGCCCCAAGTTGAAAGCGATTGTACCTGGAAGAAACCCCCAGGGTGGTATCTACCAACTTGGAACAATTGAGGTGAAGAAAGAGGATCCGAATGTCGTTACCGGTACGTTTTTACTCAACAATCATTATGTTGTTGCTTTATTCGATTTGGGTGCCGATAGGAGCTTTGTATCCACTAAATTTAGTGCCCTTATTGATATTGAACCTGTTGAGATAAGTACCAGTTACGAGGTGGAATTGGCTGATGGTAAATTAGTGAAAACTAATAAGCTATTAGAAGGATGCTCTCTAAATCTCTTGAACCATTCCTTTCCGATTGATTTGATGTTGATAGAATTAGGTAGTTTTGATATTATTATTGGTATGGATTGGTTGTCGTTGAATAATGCTACTATTTTATGTGGAGAGAAGAAGGTTAAGATTCCTCTTAGTAATAGAACGTTAGTAATTGATGGTAGTCGAGGTGAATCCCGTTTGAAAATCGTTTCATGTATTAAAGTCCAAAAGTACATCAGGAACGGTTGTGAGTTATTCTTAGCTCAAGTGACCGGGAATGAGTCTAGGGAGAAACGATTGGAAGATGTACCTATTATTTGTGAATTTCCTGAGGTATTTTCTAAAGATTTACCCGGACTTCCACCGATAAGGCAAGTAGAGTTTCGAATCGATTTAATTCCTGGTGCTGCACCGGTGGCACGTGCGCCTTACCGATTAGCCCCTTCTGAATTAAAGGAGTTATCTGAGCAACTTAAGGATTTGTCTGATAAAGGTTTTATTCGACCGAGCTCGTCGCCTTGGGGAGCTCCAGTCTTGTTCGTTAAGAAGAAGGATGGATCTTTTCGTATGTGCATTGATTATAGGGAACTGAATAAGTTGACAATTAAAAATCGATATCCTTTACCTAGGATTGATGATTTGTTTGATCAACTGCAAGGATCTAGTGTGTATTCTAAGATAGATTTGCGGTCAGGATATCACCAACTTCGCGTCCGTGAAGAAGATATTCCTATAACTGCATTTAGAACTCGTTATGGACACTATGAATTTCAAGTAATGCCATTTGGGTTAACTAACGCACTTGTGGTTTTCATGGATTTAATGAATCGAGTGTGCAAGCCCTACTTGGATAAATTTGTGATTGTGTTTATTGACGATATTCTAATCTATTCTAAGAATGAAGATGAGCATAGAGAACATTTGAGGATTGTTTTGAAGTTGTTGAAGGATGAAAGGTTGTATGCTAAGTTTTCGAAGTGTGATTTCTGGTTAGATTCTGTGCAATTTCTTGGTCATGTGATTAACAGAGATGGAATTCATGTTGATCCTGCAAAGGTTGAAGCTATTAAGAATTGGTCTGCACCGACAACGCCAACGGATGTGCGACAGTTCTTAGGATTGGCTGGCTATTATAGGCGATTCATTAAAGAATTCTCTTTGATAGCTAAACCCTTGACTAAGCTTACTCAGAAGAATAAACCTTTCGTTTGGGGAAGTGATGAAGATGGAGCGTTTCAGACATTGAAGCAAAAATTATGTAGTGCGCCAATCTTATCATTACCCGACGGGAGTGAAGATTTTGTAGTGTATTGTGATGCATCTATTAGAGGTTATGGAGCTGTTTTGATGCAGAGAGAGAAAGTGATAGCTTATGCTTCTAGGCAATTAAGGAAGAATGAGGAGAATTATGCTACTCATGATCTTGAGTTAGGAGCTGTAGTCTTTGCTCTTAGGTTGTGGAGACATTATCTATATGGCACCAAGTGTACGGTATTCACCGATCACAAAAGCCTACAGTATATTCTTGACCAGAATGAATTGAACATGAGGCAACGAAGATGGATAGAGTTGTTAAGTGATTATGATTGTGATATAAAGTATCACCCAGGAAAAGCCAATGTTGTTGCTGATGCGTTGAGTAGGAAAGATAGAGAGCCTATCAGGGTGCGTTCTCTAGTCTTGACCGTGCACAATAATTTGCCTGAGCAAATTAGAAATGCGCAAATAGAAGCTTGTAAGAAGGAGAATTTTGTTAATGAAGGGTTCCGAGGAGAAGGAGATCCTTTAGAGGTTAGAGCTGATGGAGTGAAATGTTTAAGAGGTCGTATGTGGATACCTAAGTTTGGAGGCTTAAGAGATTTGATTATGTTAGAATCCCGTAAATCTAAGTATTCCATTCATCCGGGATCTGATAAGATGTACCATGATTTGAAGAAGTTGTACTGGTGGCCGAATATGAAAGCTGACATAGCTATGTATGTTCTTCAATGCTTGACTTGTGCTAGAGTCAAAGCCGAACATCAAAAGCCATCAGGACTACTTCAACAACCAGAGATTCCTGAATGGAAGTGGGAGCGAATTACGATGGACTTTATCACCAAGCTTCCTAGAACATCATCTGGAAACAATTCGATTTGGGTTATTGTCGATAGACTGACCAAATCAGCACACTTCATTCCGGTTAAGGAGCAGTTCTCACAAGAGAAGCTGACTCGAATATACCTTGATAATGTTGTATGCAAGCATGGAGTACCTGTATCGATCATTTCAGATCGAGATCCTAGATTCGCATCGAATTTTTGGAAATCTCTCCAAAGATCTTTGGGAACGAATCTCGACATGAGCACTGCTTATCACCCCCAGACTGATGGGCAGAGTAAAAGGACGATACAAACACTGGAAGATATGTTGAGAGCTTGTGTGTTAGACTTTGGTAAGAATTGGGATAAACATTTGTCGTTAGCAGAGTTTTCGTATAACAATAGTTACCATTCTAGTATTAAGGCTGCACCGTTTGAAGCTTTGTATGGTAGGAAGTGTAGATCTCCTGTATGTTGGAGTGAAGTTGGGGATACCCAGCTCACAGGACCGGAATTGATCCGGGAGACTACGGAGATGATAGTTCAGATTAAGAAGAGGTTGTTGACTGCCCGTAGTAGATAGAAAAGTTACGCGGATGTGCGGCATAAGCCAATGGAGTTTGAAGTGGGTGACCGAGTAATGTTGAAGGTATCGCCATGGAAAGGCGTTATAAGATTTGGAAAACGAGGAAAATTGAATCCTCTTTATATTGGACCCTTTAAGATTTTATCTAGAGTAGGTCCGGTGGCTTACAAACTAGAGTTACCCCCAGAACTTCATGGTGTTCACAACACATTCCATGTATCTAATCTGAAGAAATGTCTAGCAGTGAGTGATGAGAAAATTCCGTTAGGTAAGGTTCGAATAGATGGGAAGTTGCATTTTATCGAAGAGCCCGTAGAAGTTATGGACCGTGAGGTAAAGCAACTGAAACAAAGTCGGATACCTATTGTCAAGATCCTATGGAATTCAAAGCATGGACCGGAGTATACTTGGGAACGAGAGGATGAAATGTGGAAGAAATATCCGCACCTCTTCGATTTCAATAAGAAACGGACATCCAAATGAAATGAATCACGAGGACGTTGATCCCTTTTAGGAGGAAAATCTGTGACAAATCTAACATTTTTAGGTAGTGAAATATTTTCTTGTATAATATTTTGAAACTTATTTTTGTGTTGGTTGACGAACTCACAATTTACGGATTTAAATTTGGGCTTACGTGCATAATTTTGCGTCTTTTACGACTAAACCGGAAACCTTAGGATTACGTATTTACGTTTTTGAACTCCGTTTTTGATGAGACAATTTTTATTGGATTCGTTTTGTGACGGTGATTCATAATTTATAAAAACGTTTTTCGTAAAACGACCCGAGGGCACACAAATCGAGAAAACTAGAATCGAGAAATACCCGTAAACTAGTGAGATGGGACAAAACACTTTGTCCCACCCCACTAGCTTATATGGGACGGCTACACTTGACACCATAACACTAATGTGGCATCAAGTTAGCTAACATGTACAAGTGTAAGCTTGTGCTTACACATTAAGCCAACTCTTTTACCACTAAACAAAAACTAGCAACTTGTTTTCATTCCTCTCATTTTCTACATGCAAACCACTCTAAAATCCTCTCAACTCTCCTCTCCTTGCCGTCCCAAATAAGCTAACAAACATCCCATTTGATCTTTTCTAGCCATAAACCACATGTTTACTAGTCCTATTAAGGTGTTCTCTTGAAGCCTTGATCATTTGGTGGCCATATTAACATCTTTGGAGGTGATTTGCTTGTGTCCTAGGGATGATTTTCCAACCTATGTTCTTGATATTTGATGGTATTGGAGATACTTGTTGTGTTCATCAAGTTCTTGCCTTCCTAAAACAAGAAATCCACTTGGATTGGTAAAGAAGATCATCCTCTACATTTTTCTCTTATTATTTTGTAAAGAACAAATGTATTTTCTTTCATTTTGTATATGTATATGATGTATATATGATGATAAAAATGTTGTGTGGGGATCAAGTGTTGATAAACATGCTTAAAAATGATGATAACCATAAGAAATGAAGCTAAAATCTTGACTATTTAGTTGGCTGTATAAAAACAGTAGATAACTAAAAGATGAACTGATACAATTGCATGGTTTGATCTATTTACAGTAAGTAGATGATGTTATACACATTTGAGAGTTGGCCATGCAATGGAATCAAAATAATGAGTGAGATATGATCAAAACAAGTTAGGTGGTGTAATCTGAATAAGCAGTTTTGTAGGGACTGTGAAGGCAACTTAGACTCAAAATGGGCAGTAGCTATAACTAAGTTATATGTAGCACATATTATGAAGAATTTGTCATCCAAAAATGAGCTTCTAAGTCATTGTATAACTCTAGATATGATAAAAATGGTGAATATGAAGTTAAAAATCAGATTTTGGAAATAATGTTTATTATTATTATATAAGCACTCACATTATAATTTATAAAATGTAAAAAATATAAACCCACTAACTTATAGAACTTATTTATATAAATGTATAAAAGGTTAATTAAATGGGTAAATTATATAAATGGTGGTAAAAATAATATTTATAAGTAATAAAAACTATAAACTTGATTTTTACGACTTTTTCGGCTATCACCGTAAAATTAACGTTTTTCGCCAAATAAAACTTAGACGACCAAACCCGTCTAATGTAAAGTTTATAAAAGTTGTATACTGATGTATAAGTAACTAATACAAGTAAAAACCGATAAAACCCGAACTATAAGAATTACGGACATTTACGAGCTAACTAAACCTATTGAACTAATAATTGGACTTAATAAGATAAAAACTTGTAAAAAGAATTATTTGGGCTTAACCTATTTGGGCCCAACATGAAAGATATATATACTGATCATATAGGTATAAAATGGGTAAAAACAAGTAAAAGAACTTATAAAAGAATTAATGGACTTAAAATCGGTAAAATCGATAAAACTAGTGAACTAGTAAGACGTTATCAAGACGTAAACACTAAATTGAGTAAACAAGGATGTATAAACCCACTTGATCATCATCATATGTACAAAATCATCATATGTATATTGTTATTTTGATAAAAGTCATTGGACCGAGTCTAAGACCGATTATTATTTATATAGGTTTCTGTGACCGAAGCACGCCCGTAGCTGATAATCCGCCTTTCATTAACAACGTGAGTTCATAGCCTCGCACTCTTTTAAATGTTTTATAAAATGATTTGTAAACCCGCGAGGGAGATAACATGCTAGATTTTTATAAAAATAGAACACAAGTAGTCCCGATTGTATGCTAAATGATATGGACCCGAATGATGCTATGACCCTATATTCGAGACTAAAAGGATTATTAGTAGTTAGGTTATGTCACTTAAAGTCCCATTAGCATGAATTGTGAACTACCGGGATTTGGTAGACGCTTATGCATTTGATAGTACTATTTGGGGACGATCACTCCAGTTCGCGCCTTGACGGTTGATCCCCGTCGTACCACATTGATTGGTAAGCGAATTTATGTATGAGAAGATTCCATAGCATGATTTTTGTGACGACACGCTAACTTAGATGGGCAAATTGTTTGTCGGGTTCGCGGCCCGCTGTTTTCACAGTAAGGTAACAATGTCATGCGGCTAATAATAATCCTATACAACGTATGCTATAAGACATAAATAATAAACGATAACGACGCTATTAACGATGAATATATTACCTATCATGGTAATATAGAGACTACGGTCTCATGGACGGTTTCAGATGTATGCTTGATTTATATATTGCCCGACTAGCAATATGTGGACTTACTTCCGATATTATACTTGTGTTCTGATTTTAAATGAATGTAAATGATTGTTTTATATAACGGTTTTCATTAAACTCTATGAATTCACTCGGCATTCGCTGATATGATTTTTGCATGTTTTCTATCTCAGGTGCTTGAAGGTAATCCGGATGGAGATCGACTCTGATGGCCCACACTTAATATTAAAAATGTTCATTCGATCTGTGTTTTGTAAACTTAATGACCTGTATAATTTGGGACCTGTTGTACACTTTTAAACCTTTTTATCGAATGAATGTTTGTTAAACCTTGTACAACCATTTTTATGTGTTGTCTATGATTGGAGTTATTGTGCTATCCCGTAACACTCTGAAAGACCCTTCCGCTGTACCGATACGAAAAATGAGAGTGTTACAATCGTCTTCTCGATCATGTCATAAAAAATAGCCATCATGCACCTTTGAAAGGTTCCCGGTGCATTACAAAGTCCGAATGGCATTCTATGATAGGCAAACGTTCCATATGGACACGTAAACGTAGTTTTTTCTTGATCACGAGGATCGATGGGAATTTGGAAGTAACCGGAAAAACCATCTAAAAAGCAATAGAAATCGCTTCCCGCAAGACGCTCCAACATTTGGTCCATGAAGGGCAAGGGAAAATGGTCTTTTCGAGTGGCTTCATTCAACTTTCGATAGTCAATGCACACTCTACATCCGGTCACGAGTCTAGTGGGAATCAACTCGTTGGCATCGTTTGGCACAACGGTCATCCTTCCCTTTTTAGGGACACAATGAATAGGACTCACCCAAGGGCTATCGGAAATAGGGGAAATCATTCCCGCGTCAAGGAGTTTAAGGACCTCCTTTTTGATGACGTCGTGAATTTTGGGGTTCACCCTCCTTTGACTTTGGATTGTGGGCTTGAAATCCTCCTCCATTAAAGTTTTGTAGGTACAAAACTTGGGATCGATTCCCTTAATGTCGGATAACTTCCACGCAATCGCCCCTTTGTGATCCTTTAGAACATCGACAAGTGCGGTTTTTTCATCATTCGAAAGTTCCTTCGCAATAATAACCGGCAACTTGTCGTCCTCCTCCAAATAGACATATTCGAGGTGAGGAGGTAAATCTTTCAACTCAAGGATAGGTGGTTCCTCAACTGAAGATTTGGGCCCGATACTCATAACCTCCTCGGGTGGAGGAAATGGGAAATCGTTAAGAAAATCCTTGATAATCGAGAAGTCCTCATCGTTGTCGAGGTCTTCGTCACAAGTACGTGGAACATTGCATTCTTCCAACGTAAAACCACCACCTTCAAATGGAGTGAAGGTTGGTGTCGAATTATCAAGAATTGGATCTAACATAGTGGGATTGCCACTAGTTTCTTCATCACCAAACCCTAAAACTTCTTGTGAAAATTCCTCGCAAACCACGTCGATCATATCAACGAGGTTTACGGTAGCAACGGAATAAAAATGAGAAAGTTGAGAATTTTGAGTTGCGTTTATAACAAGTTCCTCGTCGTTGAAACGTAAGGTGATCTTTCTAGCATGCACATCAATTAAAGCCATAGACGTATCTAAAAACGAACGACCTAAAATAAGGGGAACTTGAGGATCCGTGGGGATATCAACGACGATAAAGTCTACGGGATAGTAGAACTTCCCCACTTTCACAAAAACGTCTTCCGCCAAACCACATGTATGAATCGTAGAATGGTCGGCCATCTCGATAGACATTAGTGAAGGAGTAAGATTAGGAAGATTGAGCGACTTGAAGATGGCAAGTGGCATCAAGTTAATGCTAGAACCAAGATCGGCCAAGGCATAGCATTCTTCCATATCTTGAATTGCACAAGGGATCAAAAATTTACCGGGATCACCGACTTTTTGAGGTATGCGATTAAGATAAACCGACGAACAACTAGACAATTGATGCAATTTCTCCTTATTGTTCAACATACTCTTAAAGTTAGCGGTAAATCGAGGCATCATGACCAAAGCATCGGCGAAACTCACATTAAGGTGCAACTCACGAAACATTTTCATAAAAAGCTCAAATTGGTAGTTGTCGCTCTCTTGTCGTTTCTCCTTCCATATCTCGATGGGTAAGGAAACGGTGGTGTGGGTTGGGGCATAGGCATAGTCTTTGGAATCTCGGGTTCCAATGTTGGTAAAGGGTTGACCGTAGGTGTGGCATGAGCGGTACTTTGTGTGCTTGAGATATGCTCCTTTTCGACCACCACCTCGGGTTCTACCTCAATTTCCTCTACCGTTGGAGTAATTGGTTGAGGAGTCGGTTCTTTAAGTGCCTTACCACATCGTGTGGTAATCACTTTCATCTCTCCCTTCGGGTTTGATACGGTGTTACTAGGCAAACTTCCCGAAGTAGAGGCTTTGTTCCCCATGACGGCTTCTAAAATGGCATTAAGCTTAGCATCTTGACTATTAAACTTAAGATCTTGACTAGCGGCTTTTTGGTCAATTCTTTGTTCAAGCCTAGCATGACTTTGTTCAATTTTATTGTTTTGACCTCTAATTTGATTAGCAAAATCATTTTTCAACTCATTTCTCATGTTAAGATTTTCCTTCACAAAATTAGCTAACTCCTTGGTGTTTTTAGCCGTGTCCCTAGCTTGACTAGCCAATTGCTCTTGAATGTTTTCCAATATCTTATCATTTGCCGTAGCGTAATTCAAAAAGTCCATTGGAAGTTCTTTAGTGTAAACATTTTGAAGACCTTGACTCGTGTTTTGAAAATTACGGTTTTGATTTTGATTTTGCAATTGGCTACTACTTCCTTGATTCCCATAGTTGTTATTACCCTTGTAATTGTTCCTTTGATTGTTTTGGTAACCAACTTGATTGTTTCGATAATTGTTAGCATTTTGATTTGGTGGAAAACCCGGTGGAGTCAATGGATTAGTGCGGGGAACTTGACCGTTTTGGTTATAAGTTCCCGCGGCCGCGAAGGCACTCGAAGTGTTACCACCGTTGGTAATGCACTCGGAGTAATCGTGAGCTCCACCACAATACATACAAGAAACCTCAACCGCTTTAGCCGTAGCGGGAGTGGGTTGTTCACCAACTTTAAACTCAATTAACAATCCCTTAAGCTTATCAAAAATCTTGTTCTCCAAATTAGCCTCGATTTGGCAAGCATCAACAGTGTGTGACAATGAAGGCGAAGGCGAAGACGAAGTCTTACGAACACTCGACGTGCTACGAGGACTATAGACCTTAGACCTATTTTCAATGATTAACAATGCTTCCTCGACCGTCTTAGACAAAAAATTACCACCCGCGGCGGCATTAAGATAATCACGCTCATGATCGTTCAAGCCATTGTAAAACGTGTCAATTTGATGCAAGTCGGAAAAACCATGATGAGGACATTCGTGCAACATTTCCTTAAACCTATTCCAAGCCGTTGAAAAACTCTCATTATACTCTTGTGAAAACTTTGAAATCTCGTTTTTCAAATGCGCAGTCTTAGAGGGCGGAAAAAATTGGTTCACGAATTTTGAAACGAGATCCTTCCACGTCAATATAGAATTGGGTGGCTCTTTCTCTAACCAAATTTTTGCGGGCCCCGCTAAGGAATACGGAAAAAGCATCATCTTAATCGAGTCGTTTGAGACGTCCTTAAACTTGCAAGTGGCGGTGAGACGATTAAATTGGCGAATGTGGTTATGAGGGTTGTCCTTTTCGTCACCTCGAAACTTGTTGTTTTGAATCATGGACAACAAACCCGTCTTAACCTCAAAATTCTCCGCAAGGATAGTGGGAATCACAATCGCTTCTCCATAACCCTCGGTGGGTGCTTGAAGCAACTCCATCATAGTTCGATTAGCCATGGGTGCTTCTTTCACTACATGGGTTCGTCAATAGGAGACTCCTCACTAGAAGGAGTGGTTGATTTGTTTCTTCGTTTACGAGCACGTCTTGCTTTGGATCGAGTTTGCATAAACGTCACGTACAACGAGAGGGTGAGCAAAGAAGATTCTTTTTGGTGTTTTTACTTTTTCAATTTTTTTTGTGGTTTTTGATTCTTTTTACTTTTTTGGATTTTTGGAATGTATTAGGTAGACAAAAATCTACAAATCTCCTCTTTAATCAAATCTCTTGATTAAAGAAGCCTCAAGGAATGAAAACGATCACGTGAAGTGAACGTCTTCGATGACTTTAGAACGATGGTGGAACACCAAATTGTTCAAGAAGGTTTAATCAATGAAACCAAGAAAATATATATGATACTTAAGTAATACTTTGGGCGGCAAAACCCTCGATTAGCTTTCAATCTCAAAATACGCACAAGCAAGCGGAGGAAACGAGGCGGCACGAAGCACTTAAGAGCCTTTTTCCTTTAGGTCGTGAAATACAACCGCCTTATACCCACCTTATAGTTTGTATTTTTCAAAATCGAGCTTCACGAAAGTATTTATCTATTTTTGCCTTTTTTTTCTTTGGTATGAGATTCGAATACAATGATTGGGTAATGACCTCCCAAGTCAAGGTTGTGATTTCTCACGTATTTGGAGTACTTGTAAATTTATTGTTCTACGTACACAATATATTAATAATATTCACACAAAAACGAAAAACGATAATACGTATTAGTAGAGTGCTACTAATACAAATACTAATTATGGCTATATAAAAAACAAACATTTCCAAATCAAAACACAACACGCCTCCCCGGCAGCGGCGCCAAAAATTATTGTTGTCTTTTTGTACCCTTTAGGAAAAGGATGACAAAAGTGGCAAGTATTAAGTGTCAGTTTAGGAAAACCGAGCACTAATGACCAAATAAGCCCAAGTTCGTTCTCGAGGAGGCTAGTGCGTTGTGTT
Organism: Glebionis coronaria; assembly: GCA_025667525.1. Classification (NCBI taxonomy): domain Eukaryota; kingdom Viridiplantae; phylum Streptophyta; class Magnoliopsida; order Asterales; family Asteraceae; genus Glebionis; species Glebionis coronaria. The sequence continues at coordinate 246,633 of JANFOE010001818.1, forward strand.
AAGAGATGATTTTGATTTGTGATTATATGATTGAATAAAGAAAGAAAAGAGGAATAAGAAAGAAATGACGGTTACAAAGACGGATCGAGCTAAGACGAAAAGGCGTTCACGTAAAACCGTAAAAAACAACAAAATTAAAATTTTTAAACCTAACAATTAATAAAAAGCTAAAAGTAGTCTAAAATAGTATAAATAAGAATAAAAATCCAATAAAAATATTTTAAAACCTTTTATTAATTAAATATTCAATTTTAAATGCTAATTAAAGCCCTAAAATTAAATATAATTAATCAAAATGTCCAAAATATTATTTTTTTGAACAAATAACTTACTTATATTATCTAAAGACTATAAAGTATTTTTCCTAATTTTTAAAAACTATTTTTCTATTTTTAAATTACTAAAAACTATTTTTAAACTAAAATAATTATAAAAAAATAATAAAATAAAGCCAAAATTAATTGAACAATTTTAAAAATCCTAAATTACTCTAATGAATAGTAGAAAAATGAAAAAGTTTGAAAAATATAAAGTTTACCACTAAAAGACAAAAACAGTTTAATATAAAACCCTAATTAACTTAAATTAATTCTAAAAAATAATTAAAAGATGAACAGTAAACACTTTTTTAACTAAAAATCTTAAAATATTTTTCTTAATCTATAAAAAATGTTAAATCTAAAAAATAAGTATTTTTGGCACTAAATGCCAAAAACAGAAATAATAAAAGTTAATTAAAAATGCTATTTAATCTAATAAATACTAAATGAACAGTAAAATGAAAAATAATTAAATAGAAAAATCCTAAATAAAATAAGAAAAATAATGGAATTGGTTTCAAGTCTTAATTCACAAATTTGAGCACTAAAGACAAAATTATGAGAATCCTGATAGTGACATCTTGACAAGTTTTGTCTGCTAGTTGAGCAGTGGTAAAAATTGTGCTACAAGTGGGAAATTTGTTCCCACTGCTAGTGTGAAAATTTGGCCAGGAGACCTTAGAGCTTAGGAAAGCTCTTATGATTGGATTTCTTTGGACAATTGGGCACCCCCACACCAATTGGGTTGTGGGGAGTCAGATAATGCATAAAAGATCACAAGTTACTTCACAAAATCTCACAAAAGTGCCAAAGCAAGTTACTGATTAACTATGGTGTAGGTCTGAGGGTATTTGCTGGTTCAATATGCACACAAATGAATTTCAATGGCTAATTACTTGCATATAAGTCAACAAAACAGCATATAACCAATCCCAATCCCTAGATGATACCAATCTCTAACATATAACAAAACTTGATGGTACAAGAATCACAAAATAGGCAGTAAAAGGACTTGACTGTTTTTGACCACTTTTCCAAATTTTTGGCATACAACTTGTTTTAAAACCTTTCCAAAATGAAACCTAAGTGCATATATTACCTAACAACTATCTAGTGAGTATGTCAAACTGATTTTTAACTCAAAAATCTATCAAATATCTCAGTCAATATGCAAATCCAAACACCCCTTAAAATCTGAACATGCAATTTAACAAACCTAAAGCTTATGAAACTTATCAAAACAACCCTAAATCACTTCTAACATGCCTAATATCATCAAATGAGCATAATCAAACAGCTTTAACAACACATGAACAACTTCTCACAAAATTCATGCAAATCACAAATAACTGAAAATGAAAACTGAAAATGGGAATGAGGATGCTACCTTGTTGGGCCTACATCCAGGCCCAACTGTCACTGAAAAGTCACCTCCTACATGCCCGGGCTTGTGCAGGTCTTTGCTGAGATGTTTGAAAAAAAAAATGAGTAAAAATGGTTCTTGCTTGCTTCTTGTTTCCTGCACACCAGAACAAACCAAGAAGAAAACTCCAAGAATCAAGAGCTTCAAACTACAAGCTTGAAGCTTTTGATGCAGTAAACAGTTAATGAAAAAAAAAGATTTTGAGAAAATCTTTGAAAACAGACAATTTGAAAACTGATTTTTTTGGAACTTTTTCACTTAAACCACCACCAAACAAGAATGAAAAACAAAATTTAAATCAGCAAAGAGAGAAATGGGAACTCGTCTCTTTTCATCAACAATCACTTAACCACTTTTCATTCATAAATAAAAGGGGATTTACAAGATGTGACCAAAGAAAAGAAAAAACAAGAACAAGGGGCATGCACAACTCGCATCCTCCTTATATAGGCCAAGATAGAACTATCTAGATACTCTGAATAAAATAATACAAGCTAAAACCCTAATGGTTTGAAAATCCAAAAATGCCCTTGAGTTTTGACTGGAATCTGGTCAAGATGCCAACATGTGATGATACAGCTGTTGTTTGTTGATCATGAGCGTCTATTTGAGCTTGGGGTCCAAGTAGTGTGATCCATCCATTGGTCTTGTCGGTTTTAGGGTTTTGAGGGAAAGGGACGTTGTAGGGGTGGGCCCTACCCAACACATGGGTGTGTTGGGGTCATGTTTTGTGTGTGGGTTTGGGTGGGGATGGAGTGAATCAAGGATCTGGAGCATATTAAGCATTTTCCCTTTGTTTTGTGATTAATTCATCCTGGGAAGATATTAGGGTTTAAGGGTGGATTAGGGGGCGTTTAATCCATTTTGGGAAATTAGATTTTTAAAAAATCTGTTTGGTGGGAAATAACTGATTAAGTTATTTAATGGTGTGGGTGGAAGTCTGACGTGGGAGGGAGTGGTGAAGTGGAGAGGTGTGATTGGTGGAGGTGGGTGAGGTGGAGAGATGATAGGCTGTGGTGTGTTTGGTGGTTTGACTGAAATGGCCCCCCAAAGTTCCTTTTATCTTCACTTTGTAATAAACAGCAACAACTTTCAATTCCCTTTGATAATAACTTTGGCATCTTGGCATTTTTGGCACAACAAGTTTTTAAACTTGTTTCAAGGACTAAACATGCAATTTGATGATATTTGAAGGACTGATTTTGGCATGTTCTTCATTCTTCAAGGTTTGACTTGTTTGTTGACTTCTTGGAGGACCAATATTGACAATTTAGTTTTGTTGAGGGACTAAATTTGCCAATTCTTCAAAGTTAAGGGTCCTTTTTGTAATTTTGACAAACTTTAGGGACCAAACTTGTAATTATGAAGATACAAGGGTATAAAGTGTCAATTCTTCCATATTGGAGGACCCTTCTTCATAATTCTTCAAATCTTCAAGGGTTTTCTTTGGAAAATTCTTCATTAGGGCTTGGTTCATCGTGCGGCTTCGTTTCCCGTGTTCGTTTTTGCATGATTCTTGTTATCTTTTGTCATTTTCTCAATATCCGTACCTAAAATACACAAGCAACAAACACAAGCATATATTTGGGTATTTTAATGATATTTCATGCATTTTAAGCCCTATTTGGACGATGAGACTATGTATAAAATCAGTCTCATCAGGAACTTTAAACGCGAAAGTCTTAGCTCATTCGGGTTAAAACAAGAACTTTTCGCAAGTTCCTATAATTGATCCTAGAAAGTCACTTATCAAGGGAACTATAAAATGCATTATCTAAACTTGAAAAAGTCCAAGAAAGTGCAAGATCCTATAGGTAGCTTGAAAACCCAAAACTTTGATTTGATATAGTCTTAATGAAAGCTAATCCAAATTTGGCTTAATTTTGACTTGCATGGCTAAGTATTCAGGAGTCTCTTTAATTAGAGGTCTTTAAATAGTGAAGAACGAGAGATGATAGAGTTAGACAAGTGATCATGCTAAACGTAGAACATGAAAATGCTCTTTCAAAAACTCATTTGTTTTTAATTGTGGCTTTTTCTCCCATAAGATCAATGCATTATGAATAAAAATAATTGCAATAAGTAAGGTCGTACAATTTAAAAGGTTACTTAGCTTATAGCACAAGATCGTTTAGAATTTGCTCGGGGTTGATTAGAGTTCATAGCCAAGGCATAACTTATTGAAGCGGGATGCGAAGATTGGTGAATATCCAAAACGGCCCTAACAAGGCATGAGGAGCTCTATTTTGTTACTAAAGATCCAAGATGATGTGAAGTATCATTATTCCAAAATCAATATGAAGGATCGAGACACACGACGAAAAGCAATTACTCCCCTATAGATCATGGAGAAAGTCTATCCAAAAAGACCCTTGCAAGGTATGAGGATAAATATATCCAAGTCCTAAAAGGAGGCGGATCGTTGTATATCAAAGTCCAAAATAAAGATTGAAGAAAAATGATGAAGTCGTGGTCCAAGTATGAAGAATCTCTCAAAAACGTCAAGTGAAGAAATTCCAATATATGAAGAGAGGACCATAATTTCAAGAACGTCTTCCAAAGATTTGAAGTATGAAGTACACGCCAAATATCGGTCCGATAAAGGTCTCAAATCGTGAAACGAGTTATGCCAAGATATGAACTTAAGGAGATACACGAGAATCTGTTTTAAAAGATTTTGTCCTTCGGCTAACTATCGATTAAATCATGCTACTTTACTTTTGGACTAATAAATACTGAAATAAGTCAATATGAATCACTTGTGATCCATGACAAATAGTAAAAAAAATTCTAGAGACCCATTTCCTTTCATAATAAGTAGGATTGCGGGGAGAAAAAGTATTACACAATTTGGACGTATGAGTAGTGTTAGCATTGTGACTTGTACCTACAATGATCTCGTTTTTGCACTTAGAATGGAACGTATGACAATCAAGGATGACGAAATTTACTCTATGGGACATTTACTTGTTTCTATTCATTGACCCTAAAAGTCACATTCGTGATGAAAATCATACATTATGTCTTTACACATCTTCGTAGTATTGTTGCAAGTCTTTTAATTTTCAATAAAGGTTAATAAAATTGAATTTTGGTGATGCTTAGATACTTTACTCTAGCATTGCGTGAGGGCACGGCAATGGCTTAGTATGGGGGATTGATGAGATGGCTTTTATACATGATCTCATCGTTCTTTTCGGGCTTTAAATGCATAAAATGTCATCATTATACCATATATATGCTTGTATTTGTTTACTTGTGTGTTTTAGGTATGGATATCGTGAAAAAGACCAAAGATCACAAGAAACAAGGAAAAACGGACACGAGAAACGAAGCCGTACAAAGAACCGGGCCCTAGTTCATGATTTATCCAAGAAAAACTCTTGAAGACTTGAAGATGTACAAGATTGATCCTCAAATTATGAAGAAAGGACACTTAAAACCCTTGTATATTCATAATTACATGTTTGGTCCCTTAAGTTTGTCAAAATTACAAAATGGTCCTTCAACTTTGAAGAATTGGCAAGTTTAGTCCCTCAACAATTCTAAATTAACAATAATGGTCTCACATGAAGTCAAAGATACAATAAATACCTTTGAAGATCAAGAATGTCCACGATCAGTCCTCAAACTATGCAAAAATGCCAAAAACAACCCTTGAAAACCTTTTGGCAAAGTTTTGGGGAAAAAGTGTGAAGTTTGCAACTTAAATAACAAAGGATATCAAGTTTTGTTGGCAGAAAACACGTTTTACCACTTTCACTAAAACATAAGGACTACTAATGCCATTTCCCAAAGTTCAAATCTCACAAACACGCGCCAAACACTTTCACTCCTATAAAAACGGATCAAATAAGTTACTGTTTACCATGTTGAACCCAGTTACCACTCAACTTAAAACAAAGGGTTAATTTAAATTAACTTGTCCCACGTATGATTCACACGCCCAGAAACCAATCCTACACTCAAAACCCCAATCTCCACTCACCAAGAGACCCCACCCATTCACACGTCCACCATTCACAATCCAACTTCCTCTACAAGGAATGACACGTGGCCAAATCAACAGCCAAGACTCATTGCTTAACTCCAAAGCTAAAATGAACAGCCAGGATGCATTTGGACAGCTCTACAACACAATACATCTAGAAGATTCAAGGGGCATTTTAGGGACTTCATAGCTAGGGTTTTCTCTTGTAATCTCAGCCCTTGTGGCCTATATAAGGACTCCTCAACATGTGAGAGAGCCTTGTTAAAGTTTTACTCTTTAAACATTGTAATTCCTTTTTAAAATTTATAAAAGTTGGTATTTTAAGAAAATTGTAATTCCTTTTTATGTTTTTGAAAGTTGGTGTTGTTTAAGAGTGACTATGAGTTCCATTTGATGTTATAAAGGTGTTTAGATCTTGTGGTTTGAACATGTTTATGTTTGGTAAGGATTTCAAAGTTTGAAAAACTTGAAATCAGTCATCTGATTTTGATTATTTGCTTGTACTAATCCTTATCCAAAAGCCATAAGCTCTTACAAGCTTGTTGACACCAAGCTTGAGAAGGGGTTTGAGCCTTTGGTTGGGCTGTTTGTTGCTTGTGTTGAAGAAATCAAGTCCTTGAGTTTCTGCTTTGAAACATCAACCAAGGCACATCTCATCTCCTTTGTTGAAGTACCTTGGTATTGTTTTAGTTGTTGAACAAGGTCCAAGGAGCATTGCTGATCCTCCTAGGAAGTTGTGGAGGATAGGTATAACCTCTTGTTAGCCCTATATTTTATATAGTCGAACAAGAATGTAATAGGTCATCTTAGGCGATATTGGTATTGTATTTTAATAGGTTAGTCGGGAAAACCAGGCTTGGTATTTAAGCTAATATTGTATAAGTTAGGTGTGTAAGCCTAAGCAAAGCCAAGCCCGACCCATGAACAAGCCCACTAAGGCCATATGGCCGTGGCATATACATACCCTCTTCCATGTGTGGAAGAGGGTGTTGGTTACTAATCACTTTCTCTCTCTAATAATGTTTAACCTTCCATAATCTCTCTTATTTCTCTCTCTACCTTCATCTATTTATCTCTCTTAAATATCATCTTATATTGTGTTATGGATTGAAGTGGGATTAACATTTGGTATCAAGAGCCTATACTGGATAGGTGATTGAAGATTCGTGGTTGCGAAAAAACACATTTCTCTGAAAAAGTCATTTATTCCGAAAAATTAGTCATTCCGAAAAAACACATTTCTTTGAAAAAGCCATTTATTTCGAAAAAACACATTTCTCTGAAAAAGCCATTTATTCCGAAAAAACACATTTCCCTGAAAAATCATTATTCCGAAAAACCTCATTATTCCGATAAATTCATTATTCCGAAAAACCTCATTATTCCGAAAAACCTCATTTTTCTAAAGAAGTGCAATTTTTCCGAAGAAGTTTCCGAAGATACTCAATTATCCGAAAAAGGCAATTTTTTCGAAAAAGAGAACGAGTGTTTTTGGCCTTGAAATTTTTGGTTTCTAGAGAGACAATTCTTAGGGGATTTTAACATCTTTTCTCAACAACTTCAACCACACCTCATCACAACACATCCACTAAGATCATTATCCATTCACAATCATCGACAATGTCTAACAACAATATCAGCAATGCGACTGCAAATCAAATTCGTTTGGAACAAGGTGGCAATGGAAATCCACCTGTGCTCACTGTCGGTTGCTATGATCAATGGAGATCTCGCTTTCTCAGATTTCTCGATGGAAAAGAGAACCAAACTGCTCTTCGTCACTGCCTTGAGAATCCACCTCCAGTTTTCGAATTCAGACCCATTACCACACAAGCAGAGGATGGTACTTCATCAACTACACGAGCCATGGAGAATTTCAATACGTGTTCTACTGACAAAAAGAAACTCCTCCAAGCTGAAGTTGATGCTGTGAACTACATACTCACTAGGATTGATAAAGATATCTATTCCACTGTTGATGCATGTCCTAATGCTATGGAAATGTGGAATGCAATTCATCGATTGAAGCAAGGTGAGTCAATCAACGTTCAAGATCTCGAGACTAACTTACTTTGGGAGTTCGGAAAATTCACATCCGAAGATGGTGAATCCATTGACTCATATTACTCGAGATTCTACAAAATGATGAATGAGCTTGTTAGCAATCAGTGCACCATCTCCAATATCATGCCAGTGTTCAGTTTCTACTTCAACTCAAACCGGAATGGCAATATCAAGACCATCTCCTATCACAAACTTTATGATATCCTGAAACAACATCAAAATGAAGTTAATGAACTAAGGGCTGAAAAGGCAGAACGGTCTGCTAACTCTATTGCTTTTGTGGCTACTACTTCAACAAAACCCGTACACCGTCAACAACCACCTACTCATTCCTCAAAGTCATCAAGCTCATCCACCAAACCTCCATCTACTACTAAAAAGGCAAAAGCAATTGTCCCCACTCCACCTCAAAAGTATGACACCGAGTCAGATGGAGACAGTGATGATGAACAAACTTCAAGGGACAAGAAGATTGAAGAACTCATGTCTCTCTTCACCACAACTTATAAGAAGATTTACAAACCTACCAACAACAACCTCAGATCATCATCCAATGCTCGATATAAGGAAGTTGATCATGCACCTAGGTATGATCGTGAGACTAGGTATGATAATCAGAGGATGCCAAATCAAGTTGGGGCTAGAGATACTGTAGGCACTCCGGTTGTGCAGAAGACTGGGATTCAATGCTTCAATTGCAAGGGATTTGGGCACATGGTTAGGGAATGCAAGAAGCCAAAACGGGTTAAGGATTCGGGATATCACAAGGAAAAGATGTTGCTGTGTAAGAAAGAAGAAGCAGGAATTCCACTCACAGCAAATGAAGTTGACTGGCGTGATGACACTGATGATGAAGCCGATGAACAAGGGCTAGAGGCACATTATGTGTACATGGCAAAGATTCAAGAAGTGCTTCCAGAGACTGCTGATACTTCTGGACCTATCTTTGATACTGAGCCAATTGAAAAGGTACCAACATATGATAACTATAATGCGTTTGCTAATGAATGACGGCATCCCGAGCAACCCGAAAGCATCAATGACACATATGTAATGGACACAGAGGATAGACATATCTCTACGGATTCACAGCATATGTGTAATGATGACGGTAATGCTGCTCATGATACTAACTCGGATGAGGACCGTGATTTGCTTGCGTCTATAATTGATTCTTTAAAACATGAAACTGAGGAGAACAAAGAGGCTAATAAACGTTTGAAGCAAGCAAACATATCCTTAGCCGAGGAGATAGACAGGCTTAAAGAGTGTGATTATGTAAAAGAAGCTGATCGATGAGTTGCAATAGCTAATGGTTTGGTATATGAACGTAAGGTTCTCAACGAACAATATTGTTATGAAGTAACACACGAAATTCATATGTTAAAACAAAAGATATCGAAACTTGAAGAACAACTGCTGCTACATAAACTCCAAATTACTGAGTTAGAGTCGGTTAACAAAGAACAAACTGAGCTTTATAAAACTCGTGAAGAAAAGGATATTGAAAAAATTCTTGCTTTGGAAAAGAGGGTCGACACGTTTAACAACATTGTTTACAAAACGGGTCAGTCTATTCAAACTATGAATATGCTCAATAAAAACATAAAAACGAGTTTTGTTAAGCCTGACTATCTCAAGAACGTTCAAACAATCAAGCCTGGTCTTTATGATATCGGTTGCTATAATGATAATCTTGCCCTTATGCTTTCCCCTGACTCCAAAGAAATCCGTCGTCGTGACGCTGAACGTCAATCCAACCTACTTGATTTTGTCACACCCTATGATTATACCGCATGGAATGAGAAACATGTCATTAACTTTGTTGCTCAAAGAGAGCTTTCAATTGAACAAGAGTATTTTCCAAATATTCCACCAACATATAATCACACGAAAACGAAAAGTTCTTCAAAACGGGGTCATAAAAAGCAGTCAATTTTGTTAGAAAAGCGAATTTTGGATGAAAACGTAAATGGGATGAAAAATAGGGGGAGAAAATGTGATTAAAATGTAATATATCGCAACATGTGATCTTAAAGACTCAAGTGCAACTCTTTCCTTCACATGCCAAACTATTTCGTATATCGATGCATGTGTGTAGGGGGAGCTTTTCGGAAATGTAAAACTTTCAAGTGTTAAAAGTTTTGATTTTTATCAAACACTTTGAATGGTTTTCAATGATTTATGGTTATGATCTATACCCAAAACAACCTACTATCCACGATGGAACGATGGAGTCAAAAGGTGGTTTAGGATAGGAAACTAAGTCCTATGATCTAACCAGAACCGAAGGTATCTACCCAAGGAGATTCTATAGCTAGAAATAGTTGTCCTTAGGAAAGATGGAGTTGAATGAAGCTGAATGCGGACAAATTACTTAAGTTAGCACTGGAACAATCACAACAAGGTGCTAGTGATGACGTATTGGTAAGCATTGAAGGAGTTGAATATTCTATGCAACTTAGGCAGAAACCGGGTCATTACATCTATTGAAGACAAGTCATCATGGACCCAGTAATGCAATGCACAACCCTTCCCAGCCATTCGAGTTTCTCTCAAAATAAACTTGTCTCATTGTCACGGAGATCAACACGTATCTATTGACTTTCTCTCTCCGAGTTAGTTAATATTGAAAAGGTGGCAGTCTGCTCCAGCCTCCGATTACCAAAATGCACTTATTGAGTCTAGAGCCAAAAGAGATCAATTTATCATCTCATTAGGACACAATCGAGTCCTACGCATTATCCTTGTGATATTGCCAAAACATCTGAGTGATACGATTCACAATAAAGATGGAAATCCTACTTGAGCCAGCATTAAACAAGCTCATGGTAGGTAACTTGTGCGATTCTACATGAATCAAACTTGTAAGAACTAGAAAGCAACTAAGTTTCGATTCTTAATTGATTCAAACTTGATTCCAGGTTTCTTCGTAAAATCCGTGTGATCTTGCCAGAACATTCAGAGTGACACTCATTAGTGTTCACAGTGACGAATGGAAATCCTTCCAGTGTCAACATCAAACAGCACTACGGTAGGTGACTCGCAAGATTCTCTATGAATCAAGCTTGTGACAAACTGGAAAGCAACAATGGTGCAATTCTTTTAGAATCAAACTTGTTCCAGGTATTCTGAATTGACGACTCTAATCAGACGGATAATTTATCCTTATGATTCACACTTTACGTTCGCAATCTGCTTTGAGACGGTCGAGTAAAGAGAACTGGCTACTACCGCCGGTAAACCCTATCAAGGAGGTTCTTAATCGAATCTACCCGATCACAGGTACGGTATCTGATACCGTCTAACGATCTTCACCGATCGGAGGTAAAACGCTACCGAGTTAGGATGAAATTTTCAAAGCCATTTTATCCGTGTCTATATATGTTGCTGCATATCAAGAGGTGGCGTAACTGTGTACTAACCGATGTCGATTCAGAAGTCACAAGAGCACAAGATGGTGATAATCAAGATACCTAAGAATGTAAGAATGTAAAAGGTTATCTAAGTCACAAGGAGCACAAGATGAAGATCTCAAGCATTCAAAGTCACATGACAAAGGCTCAAGATAAAGATCACAAAAGCATGAAGGAACAAAGCCATTGCAAACAAGATCAAGATCAAGATACAAGACCAAAGAATGAAGATCACCTCCACAAAGATGTACTCACTCAATCATCTTTTGCATTTGAAGATGACCGATACATTGGTGGAGATTGTTAGACCTATACTTTATATAGTCGAACAAGAATATAATAGGTCATCTTAGTCGTTATTGGTCTTGTATTGTAATAGGTTAGTAGGGAAAACCGGGCTTGGACTTTAAGCTAATATTGTCTAAGTTAGGGGCGTAAGCCCAAGCAAAGCAAAGCCCGGCCCATGAACAAGCCCACTAAAGCCTTATGGCGTGATGACACTGATGATGAAGCCGATAATCAAGAGTTAGAGGCACATTATGTGTACATGGCAAAGATTCAGGAAGTGATTCCAGAGAATGATGATACTTCTGGACCTATCTTTGACACTAAGCCAATTGAAAAGGTACCAACATATGATAACTATAATGTGTTTGCTAATGAACGACGGCATCCTGAGCAACCCGAAAGCATCAATGACACATATGTAGTGGACATGGAGGATAGCAATATCTCTACGGATTCACAGCATATGTGTAATGATGACGGTAATGCTGCTCAGGATACTGACTCGAATGAGGACCGTGATTTGCTTGCGTCTATTATTAATTCTTAAAAAAAAGAAATTAAGGAAAACAAAGAGGCTAATAAACGTTTGAAGAAAGCAAAAACATCCTTAGCCGAGGAGATAAACAGGTTTAAAGAGTGTGATTATGGAAAAGAAGTTGATCGATGAGTTGCAATAGCTAATGGTTTGGTATATGAACGTAAGGTGCTCAACGAACAATATTGTTATGAAGTAACACATGAAATTCATATGTCAAAACAAAACATATCGGAACTTGAAGAACAACTGCTGCTACATAAACTCCAAATTACTGAGTTAGAGTCGGTTAACAAAGAACAAACTGAGCTTTATAAAACTCGTGAAGAAAAGAATATTGAAAAAATTCTTGCTTTGGAAAAGAGAGTCGACACGTTAAATAACATTGTTTACAAAACGGGTCAGTCTATTCAAACTATGAATATGCTCAATAAAAACATAAAAACGAGTTTTGTTAAGCCTGACTATCTCAAGAACGTTCAAGCAATCAAGCCTGGTCTTTATGATATCGGTTGCTATAATGATAATCTTGCCCTTATGCTTTCCCCTGACTCTGAAGAAATCCTTCGTCGTGACGCTGAACGTCAATCCAACCTACTTGATTTTGTCACACCCTATGATTATACCGCATGGAATGAGAAACATGTCATTAACTTTGTCCCTCAAAGAGAGCTTTCAATTGAACATGAGTATTTTTCAAATATTCCACCAACGTATAATCACAAGGAAACGAAATGTTCATCAAAAAGGGGTCTTAAAAAGCAGTCAATTTTGTTAGAAAAGCGAATTTTGGATGAAAAACGTAAATGGGATGAAAAATGTAAAAGTGTTCAGCAATTTGAGTTTATAAAACAAGGGGTTCTAACTTTATACAAAGGTATTGTCGATTATGAAAATTTTTCTAGAGATACTGTTTGGAATATTAAACCTCACCCACAAGTAAAAGTCGTCATTCAACAATGTATTGTCCCAACCATCGATGATCTTTCAAAAACCGTGGAAATGTTTTATAATGCTCTCACTGAGGAAATGACAACTGATTTAAGATATGTCAAATCTCTTGAAGATGAAGTTGATTTTCTTCAAATTAAATTAAAGACACAAGAAACCCATCTTTCTAACGAAATTGATCGCCTTTCACGAGAATATTTTCGTATAGACCATCTGAACGTTATAGTTGTTGATAAATGTCAAAATCTTGAGGTTGAGCTTTCACAAAAGGTTGAGTCATACAAAGAACTTGAGAAAATATTTTTTAATCTTGAGAAAAGTTTTCACACCCTTGAATTTGCTTCACAAAGTGATGATCAATCGAATAATCATAAAAAATGTAACGAAATGGCAGCATCTTCATTTCGTATTTTAAATGAAAAAGATTTTGGAATAAATGATTTGAAAGCTCAACTACAAGAAAGAGACATGGCAATCAGTGAGTTACAAAAGCTCATTTTGAAAATGAAAGGAAAGTCTGAATTGGGTAAACCATCCGCTATTCGTCAACCGAATGCGGTTAAATGCCCTAAATCATCTATTTTGGGCAAACCCCCACAAACTTTTCCTAAGCTAGGAACTGATAAGAGCACAAATGTGATTGCACCTGGAATGTATAAGATGAACACTAGGTCCACTCAAACTGGAACATCGCGGTTACCTCAGAATACTAGGAAAACTAATCAACGTGTGTCTTCTTCTACAGGAGTAACTCCCACTACTAGTGTTAGCGGACCCCAGCTTAAGAGCACGAGAATTGAAGATAGAGTCATGCCTAACAATAGTAAAGGGAAGAAGAAGGAAGCAGAAGATCACCGAAGGAATTTTAAGTTTTCTAAGAATAAAACGTCTATAACTGCATGTAATGATAGTTTGAATGTTAAGACTTCGAATGTTGAATTTGTTTGTGTTAAATGTGGAAAATGTGTTCGTACTTTCAATCATGATGCTTGTGCTTTTAATCATAATGACGTGAATGCTAGAACTAGGAAGCCTATTCTTGTGCCCACTAGTACTAGAAAACCAACAATAACTTTGAACCAATCCACTGCTCAACCACTTAAGATACTAAGTGCGTTAGAATCCACTACTCTACGTAAACAAAAATGTTAAAGAAGCTTTATGAGAACATGAGTAGGACATGTAAACAGGGGTACTCAAGATTTACACCACCTGGATACAAATGGGTACCTAAGACAACCACTATTCTAATTGGGCCTATGAATGTTAGTTTGCCTTTTGAATCTATGTCTACTAATATTTTGGAACCCAACTCTATCAAGGGCTCCCATTTGTCAAACTCTACATTGTCTTCTAATGCTTATGCACCTCGTCGAAATCATCCTATTCATAATGGACTCCGGGTGCACAAAGCACATGACGGGAAATCTCAAGCTTCTCATTAACTTCGTGGAGAAGTTTCTAGGTACGATGCGGTTTAGAAATGATCAGTTTGCACCGATACTTGGATATGGCGATTTGGTTCAAGGAAATCTCATTATCAAACAGGTTTATTATGTCGAGGGACTGAATCACAATTTATTCTCGGTTGGTCAATTTTCTGATGCGGATTTGGAAGTGGCTTTTCGGAAATCTACTTGCTATGTTAGAGACTACGATGGGAATGAACTTCTTACAGGTTCTCGTGGTTCTGATCTCTACACAGTAACTCTTCAAGACACATCTTCAACAAATCCAATTTGCTTAATGGCTAAAGCTTCATCCTCTCAAGCATGGTTATGGCATCAACTATTGTCACATCTCAACTTTGACACCATCAACTTGCTTTCGAAGAATGATATTGTGACCGGTCTTCCTAAGTTAAAATTCGTCAAAGACCATCTTTGTTCTTCTTGTTAGTTGGGGAAAGCAAAATGGAAGTCTTTCAAAACAAAGACTACCCCCAGCTCAAAAGGACGATTGGAACTTCTACACATGGATTTATGTGGTCCCATGCGTGTAGAGAGTATTAACGGGAAAAATTATATTCTCGTGATTGTTGATGATTACTCTAGATACACATGGAATTTCTTCTTAAGGTCCAAATATGAAACACCAGAGGTTCTCAAAAACTTTCTCAAGATGATACAACACAATCTTCAAGCTCAAGTCTTAACCGTAAGAATGGATAGGGGTACTGAATTTTTGAACAAGAACTTGCAATCTTACTTTCAAGAAGAAGGCATCAAACATCAAACGTCTATTGCTCGAACTCCTGAACAAAACGGCGTTGTCGAAAGACGGAACCCTACTTTGGTTGAGGCTGCTCGAACAATGCTTTCTGCTTCAAAATTACCACTATTCTTCTGGGCTGAAGCAATTGCAACTGCCTGTTATACTCAGAATCGTTCTCTTGTCATCCCTAGACATGAAAAGACACCTTACCACATCATCAATGGCAGGAAACCTACTGTCAAATTCTTTCACGTATTTGGATCTTTATGCTACATCCTTAAAGACGGTGAGAATCTCGACAAGATGAAAGAAAAAGGTGATGCATGTATTTTTGTGAGGTATGCTACATTGTCGAAAGGATATCGGGTCTATAACAAGAGAACAAAGATTATTGTCGAAACAATTCATGTGAACTTTGACGAATTGCCACAAATGGTACTTGATCACAACTGCTCAAGTCTCGCACCTCATTGTCCAGCAATGGCACCTACACAAAATAGTGTACGTCCCGTGCAAGAATGTCAAGAAAGTAATCCTACAGCAGACTCGACGGATAGAACACAAATGAATGAGTTGGTTGATTTATATGATCCAATGTTTGAAGAATATTACTATGGAAACAATCATGTTGTGTCAAAGCCTTCCGCTGTCAATACTGCTGATGAACCCGAACAAAGTTCACAAGACACAACTGCATCTACTTCAACAACAGTTGCTCAAGAGACAATTCCATTAGATAATCAACAAACTCAAGAAACTATCATACAACCAACATCACCAACCGTCAATGCTGAAGGAGGAAACAACAATCAAGCAGTCGATGCACAACCTAACGAAGAAGAATTTATCAACCCGTTCAGTACACAGGTACACGAAGTCGGAGAGTCTTCTACTCAACATGTTGATCCGTCCAACATTCATACATTCTACCAAAGATATCCATCCACTCACCATTGGACTCGTGATCATCCATTGGAGCAAGTAATTAGAAATCCTTCCCAACTGGTTCGAACACGCAAACAACTCAACACTGATGGCGATGTGTATATGTATGCACTCACCGTGAGTTCAACTGTACCTACTAACATCAAACAAGCCATGACTGATCATGCGTGGATTGAATCAATGCAAGACGAAATTCATCAGTTTGAACGCCTAAATGTTTGGGAACTTGTTGACAGACCTTATGGAATTTCGCTTTTAGATTTCAAATGGATCTGGAAAAACAAACTGGATGAAGAACAAACCATCATCAAAAACAAATCTCGTCTTGTGGTTAAGGGGTATCGTCAAAAAGAAGGGATAGATTTCGATGAATCATTCGCTCCAGTTGCTCGTTTGGAAGATGTCAGGATATTCCTTGCTTATGCTGCACATAAGGGCTTCACGGTTTTTCAGATGGACGTTAAAACTGCTTTTCTCAACGGTCATTTGAAGGAAGAAGTGTATGTGAATCAGCCGGAAGGATTCATCGATCCTCATCATCCTGACAAAGTCTATCGTCTCAAGAAGGCTGTATATGGAATAGAACAAGCTCCAAGGGCATGGTACGAAGAACTATCCAACTTCTTGGTTTCCAAAGGATTCTCCAAAGGTTCTATTGATTCTACTCTCTTTATTAATAAATATGGGGATGATATACTGCTGGTGCAAGTATATGTTGATGACATTATTTTTGGTTCTACGAACCCAAAACTTTCAAAACATTTTGAAAAATTAATGCACAGAAGATTTGAAATGTCAATGATGGGGGAGCTAAAATTCTTTTTAGGCCTCCAGATTCATCAATCCCCACGTGGTATCTTCATAAACCAAGCTAAGTATGCTCAAAAGATACTTAAAAATCATGGTATGACCTCATGTGCTCGTGTTGGTACACAATTGTCGACCACATCCCTAGACGCTGACTTGGACTCATATCCCATAGATCAAACGCGATATCGCAGTATGATCGGGTCACTTATGTACCTTACAGCCAGCAGGCCTGATATTCATCATGCCACATGCTATTGTGCACGATATCAAGCCAGACCTACTCAAAAGCACCTCAAAGAGGTTAAACAGATCTTTCGGTACCTTAAGAATACCATTCACATGGGACTCTTGTATCCGAAGGAAACCGGTTTTCATCTAACAACTTTTTCAGATTCTGATCACGCAGGTTGCCTTGATAGTGGAAAAATCACTTCTGGTAGCGTACAATTTCTAGGGGAAGACAAACTTGTGAGCTGGTCGTCAAAGAAGCAGGATTGCACTTCGCTCTCATCAGCTGAAGCAGAATATGTGGCTCTATCCGCGTGTTGTGCTCAAGTCCTCTGGATGAGAACTCAACTTACGTATTATGGCTTCCACTTTTATAAACTACCTATGTATTGTGACTGAAAGTCGGCCATAGCCATTTCTTGCAATCCGGTTCAACACTCCCGTACCAAGCACATCACAGTCAGATATCACTTTATCAAGGAGCAAGTGGAACGTGGTATCGTGGAATTATACTTTGTCAGAACTGAGTACCAGATAGCTGACTTGTTTACAAAAGCCCTATCTCAAAATAGGTTTCAGTATCTCGTTGGCCGTCTTGGTATGAAGTATATGACTTCAGAAGACTTGGAGGTTTTGGCAAATGAAGCTGCTTGATTTTTCTCTCATAATGACTTCTAAGCACATCACAGCTTAGGACTCGGACCTCAAATAAGGAAAGTTTATCTCGGACGATAACTTATCCTTCTCAACGAGAAATTAATATTTCTCGGTCATGAGCTTCCTATAAAAACATTCAAAGTTTTTAAGTTCATGAAAAACGACTTCTAAGTAAATGTCAGCTTAGAACTCGTACTTCCTCTTAAGGAAAGTTTATCACGGATGATAACTTATCCTTCACAACGGGAAATTAATTTTTCTCGGTCATGAGCTAGTCACAAAACATTCAAAGTTTTGAGCTCATGTAAATCGGATTTTATTTTAAAACCGTTGAACACAATTTTTCAAGAATTTCTCAAAAGATTTTTCTAAATCTTTCAAAATTGTGTGTTCAACACTCCCTTCCTCATATGTGGTTTTTATATCTCAAAATTGTCATATGTTAATTTGATCCAATTTTGAGGGGGAGCATTTAAAAATCAAGCCTTTAATGCTGTTGGGTACATCTAAGAAATTGTCATATTTTATGTATCCAACACATTCCGAAAATGGTTTAAAACTGTCATAAGTAATAAATTATATCGGACAAGGCATCTCAACTCCGTACCTCAACATATTTTTTGGTGTCGTTTCTCTAAATTTTTGTCAAATTTTGTCTCAAGACACACATATATTGTTGAGGCTAGCGACCCGACTGAAAATGTTCCATGATTCATGCGTGCACACATGTTTCTCTTCCGTCGATTTTTAGAAAATTGTCATATTTTAATCAATTGGTATCTCTAATATTATATTTTTATATTAGAGATAGAGGGAGAAAATGTGATTAAAATGTAATATATGCAACAAGTGATCTTAAAAACTCAAGTGCAACTCTTTCCTTCACATGCCAAACTATTTCGTATATCGATGCATGTGTGTAGAGGGAGCTTTTTGGAAATGTAAGACTTTCAAAGTGTTAAAAGTTTTGATTTTTATCAAGCATTTTGAATGGTTTTCAATGGTTTAATGGTTACGATCTATACCCAAAACAACCTACTATCCACGAAGGAATGTTGGAGTCAAAAGGTGGTTTAGGATAGGAAACTAAGTCCTATGATCCAACCAGAACCGGAGGGATCTACCCAAGGAAATTCCATAGCTAGAAATAGTTGTCCTTAGGAAAGATGGAGTGGAATGAAGCTTAATGCGGACCAAGTACTTAAGTTAGCACTCGAACAATCACAACAAGGTGCTAGAGATGACGTATTGGTAAGCATTGAAGGAGTTGAATATTCTATGCAACTTAGGCAGAAACTGGGTCAATACATCTATTGAAGACAAGTCATCATGGACCCAGAGATGCAATGCACAACCCTTCCCAGCCATTCAAGTTTATCTCAAAAGAAACTTGTCTCATTGCCACGGAGATCAACACGTATCTATTGACTTTCTCACTCCGAGTTAGTTAATATCGAAAAGATGGTAGTCTGCCCCAGCCTCCGATTACCAAAATGCACTTATTAAGTCTAGAGCCAAAAGAGATCAATCTATCATCTCATTAGGACACAATCGAGTCCTACGCATTATCCTTGTGATATTGCCAAGACATCAGAGTGATACGATTCATAATGAAGATGGAAATCCTGCTTGAGCTAACATTAAACAAGCTCATGGTAGGTAACTTGTGCGATTCTACACGAATCAAACTTGTGAGAACTAGAAAGCAACTAAGTTTCGATTCTTAATTGATTCAAACTTGATTCCGGGTTTCTTCGCAAAATCCGTGTGATCTTGCCACATTCAGAGTGACACTCATTAGTGTTCACAGTGACGAATGGAAATCCTTACAGTGTCAACATCAAACAACACTGCGGTAGGTGACTCGCAAGATTCTCTATGAATCAAGCTTGTGACAAACTAGAAAGCAACAATGGTGCGATTCTTTTTCAATCAACATTGTTCCAGGAATTCTGAATTGACGACTCTATTCAGACGGATAATTTATCCTTATGGTTCACTCTTTACGTTAGCAGTCTGCTATGAGACGGTCGAGTAAATAGAACTGGCTACTACTGCCGTGAAACCCTTTTAAGGAGATTCTTTATTGAATCTACCCGATCACAGGTACGGTATCTAATACCGTCCAACGGTCTTCACCGACCGGACGCTACCGAGTTAGGATAAAATGTTCAAAGCCATTTTATCCGTGTCTATATATGTTGCTGCATATCAAGAAGGTGGCGTAGCTGTGTACTAACCGATGTCGATTCAGAAGTCACAAGAGCACAAGATGGCGATAATCAAGATACCTAAGAATGTAAGAATGTAAAAGGTTATCTTAGTCACAAGGAGCACAAGATGAAGATTTCAAGCATTCAAAGTCAAATGACAAAGGCTCAAGATAAAGATCACAAAATCATGCAGGAACAAAACCATTGCAAGCAAGATCAAGACCAAGATACAAGACCAAAGAATGAAGATCACCTCCACTATGATGTACTCAATCAATCATCTTATGCATTTAAAGATGACCGATACATTGGGGGAGATTGTTAGCCCTATATTTAATATAGTCGAACAAGAATGTAATAGGTCATCTTAGTCGATATTGGTCTTGTATTGTAATAGGTTAGTCGGGAAAACCGGGCTTGGTATTTAAGCTAATATTGTATAAGTTAGGGGCGTAAGCCCAAGCAAAGCCAAGCCCGGCCCATGAAAAATCCCACTAAGGCCTTATGGTCGTGGCATATAAATACCCTCTTCCATGTGTGGAAGAGGGTGTTGGTTACTAATCACTTTCTCTCTCTAATAGTGTTTAACCTTCCATAATCTCTCTTATTTCTCTCTCTACCTTCATCTATTTATCTCTCTTAAATATCATCTTATATTGTGTTATGGATTGAAGTGGGATTAACACCTCTTGTTAAGATTCCTCTAATAAATTTCATGATATTGTCTGATTTATATTTTCCCATGTGATTTGTTGATTTTGTGTTTGTGCTTTGTGTTTTATAGTTGGTATCTTTTAGTTGTCACCTAGTTGAGCTATTTGAACCATAAAATCAGTAGGTTGTTTGATTAGATAAGAAGTTTGTTTGAAAAAGTACTAAAATAAGGCTGTTTGGGATTTTGGGATCATAAGGCCTTGTGGCCTTGTCCTCATGGTTCTTAGGGTTTGGGGAGTCTAAAAAGTCATATGCAACAAGTTTTAGTCACTGGTTAAGTTTCAAAAGGTTTAGAAAAAGGATTTCAAGTTTTGGAAAATTCTGAAAAAAGTGGTTTGAAATTGGTCAAACACATCAGATCCAATAAAATCTTTGTTTGTTGGATCTAAGGTCTGAAATCAGGTTTGAGAAGAGTTTAGGTGATAAGCTATTTGTGCATTATCTGTTTGTTGAATTTGGTGGCTTATTGAAGGTGCTAGAGCTTATCAAAGTTGGCTGAAGTGGTCATTTGCCTCAGGAAAGTGACAACCTCATTTTGGACTTGCATTTGTAATTCTAGTGTATGCCTTGTTGTTTTGTTGCTTGGAACTTGATATTTTGATGCTTGTGAGTGCTTCTTGCTATTTGGTGTGCCTTATTGCTGGCTTATTAGCTAACTGGCTTATTAAGCCCTTTTTGCCAAAATCAGTCATCATTTGGTCAACTGACCACTTGATTCACAAGGAATCCTACTTGAGTTCTTCACAAAAGTTGCTTATAACAAGCCTATAAACCATCCCTGATCATTTGGTGAATTTTGGAATATTTGACTTTTGATCAAATAAGCACAATTTGGCTTATTTTTGAGAACTGCTAATTGGTACATGCAACAACTTGGCTTTTGTAATAGGTGTCATTTTTCTCAGCTTAATAACAAATCTGGAAGGTTACAAGTCATTTGGTTAAGCTTTTGCTAGAAAACTAGCTTATTTGGCTTTTTCAGTCAGCTTATTGGTTCACACAGCTTATTCCATTTGGCTTTTTGTGATTTTTATGATTGATTATTCTTCTTTAAGCTATTTGTGAGCTTTTGCAACAAACCAGAGCTTCTGAAACAGCCTAAAACTCTAACCCGACTATTTTGTCTTTTAGTGAAATTGTTCTTTGCTTATTTCTGGCTTATTGGGTGTGCTTTTTCAAAATTTCTTTTCACAGATCTCTTAGGCATCTCAAAAGAAGGTTGTGTGTTTAAGCAGAGCTTATGGCATTGGCTTATTGCTTAATGGGCTTATTGGCCAAATAAGAATAAGCTGTTGACTGATAAGCTGTGATAAGCTCAAAATCAGCTTTTGGTCCTTCAGACTTTTGTGTTTAGAATTGAATTTTGAGTCAGATAGGGCTTTTTTAAGTCATTTGGGTCTAGTTTGACTTTTTGGGCCCAAAAGCCCATTAAGGTTGACTGTTTTTGCTTTTAGCCCATTTGGGGGCCCATTAGGGGTATTTTGGTAATGTCACTTTCATTTTCTGATTATTTAGGTTAAAGTAAACTAGTTTGCCAGTTTTTAGAACTTCTAATAATTTTTGGATTTTTAATATTATTTTAATATTATTTTATTATTAAATTTCAAATTTCACATTTTTGCACTTATTATATTTTTCTTAGGTTTAATACATTAAAATAGGATTTTTTCAACTCTTAGATAAATTTTATTGTCATTTTTCTAATTTTTCTAATTATTTTAAGTTTAAATAGTTTTTAAATCATTTTAAATAGTTTTATTTAGTTTAAAATTTTATAAAATTAGTTTTTAATCTTTTTAGGTCTTTTTAGAGGTTTACAAAGCGACAAATCCTAATTTGGGCTTTTTAATAATTAATTTGATTTTTAGGGCTTTAATTAGCATTTAAAAATTAACATTTAATTAATTAAAAAGGTTTGAAAAAGTTTTGATCATTTGTAAACTCTTAGTTTATTTAATTTGATTTTTGGTAATTTTTGCGAATTTTAGAACTAATTTTTATTTTAGCACTTTTTACGGTTTTAATTTTGTCGTCGTAGTAATAAATTTCACGTCTTCGTCATTCTATTTTCTCATCCCCTTCTTTCAAATATTAATCTCAAATCTTGTTACATTTTAGTCATACACATATACCTCCTTTGGAAACGAACTTTCACCTTTGGGTCATTAGTACACGGTTTTCCTAAATCGTCGTATTTAATATTTTCCCTATTTACCTCCTTTTCCTAAAGGTGTGTAAAATCACTACAATCACCTCTCACATTTAGTACAATAAATCACTTTTAGGCAAGTTTGAGTGAGATGGTTGTTTAAACTACATAAATCACCAGCCCTTTTAAATTGTGTCTTGTATCTATAATGTGGAGAGTTTGAAAGTTCATCCCTGAATCAAGTTGGTGTTTGCTGTTGCCTGAGTTACAATTTAAGATCATTGACCTCTTGCATGACAAGAGACATTCTCTCATCTTTCTCCGATCTAGCATTCTTCAGTTTATTTGATGAAACTGAAGAGGTAGTTCCCTAATGTGAACCGTCAGCAGGAGCTGAAGAGTTTTTTGATGTGTCAATTTTGACATGCTTGGGAGCACTACTTTTGTGTGTTGTGTGAGACTTGATGATTAACTAGATTGATTTTGGTCCAGTAGAGGGTTCAACGCTAGCCAACTTCTCCAAAGGAGAAAGTGGGATACTTACTTCATTCTCTAAATCATCATCTGAGTCATCTTCAGTAACTGAAGACTCAACATGTGCTGATGAGTCTGCATTTTCCTGAAACTCAGGGAGAAGGATACGTCCAGTGTCATGATTTGGTAAATTCTACTCACCTGACCTTACAACATCAGAGATCGTGCTACCATCCTCATTTGAGGCTTTGACAAAGACAATATCATGAGAGTTGGTGCTGGAGGATCCTTCAGCACCAAGCATTTTCCTCTTTTGAGCAGGAATTTGTTCATTGATACATTGATTTACCCTATCAAAGTTTCTAAGCCATGATTTAAGAATATCTTTTTCTTCTTTTAGTTCAACTCTTAGAGATTTGTTTTCATCAATGATTTCTGAGTTCAATTGTTGAAAAGTAAGTATATCAAGTTTAGCCTCTTTTAGCTCTATTAGCTTACTTTCAAACTCATTAAGTTTAAGAACAAGTTTATGATATTTTTCAAGCAAGTTGTTTCTTTAACAAATTTTAGATCAATACACAGGCAATCAAAGACAAATTTAATGTCATCCTTATCTTCTAATTCAAGAAGAGTTTGTACCTTTTTTATTGTGATATTGACCCTTTCACCATTTCGAGCACTTTCTATAGCCACAACATTAGAGTTTGACCCTTCATCACCAGTAAGTACCATCAGCACTTTCATATTAACCATCTCATCATCATTTGAAGAGACTTCCTCTTCATCCCATTCATAGACCTCAGCTACAAGCCCCTTGTTCTTTTCTTGTTTGGTTGGCTTTGAGGAAGATCCTTCAGTGGTGATTAGAGCCATTCTAGCCTTGATCTCTCTATATTTAGCCTCGAATTCTTTTGTTGGCCTTAGTTTAGCCCTATGTTGCTGAAAAGAAGATGAAGCAATTTGATTTTGTTGAAATGGAGATTGACTAGATGGTTTAGATTGTGCTGGTGAGGAGTAAGAGGGAATGGATGTTTTGGAATAATAGTCCTTGGCAAAGTGACCAGGCAAACCACATTTAAAACACACAGTGTCAGCTGAGGCTTTTGTGGTGCTGGATAACCTACCTCCCTTCTTAAAGAACCTTCTACACTTGGCTAGAAGATCTATTTTATGAAATTACTCTTGAAGGTATTTCATATATTCCTCATTTGTTCTTGTGTCTTCTTCATCATCAGGACTATCTTGGTAGTCCTAAATGACAGCTTCACTGAAGAAGGCTGTTGACAAGGGTGTAGCAATTGTAAGTTCTTTACTCTTGCTGGAGCCTTCATAGATTCTATCAACTAAGTTTTCTTCATATTTAAGTTTACCAAAAAGAGAAGCTACATCACAATCTTTAATGTGGTTAGCATTTCTCAAGCTTTGGCAGAAACTGAGCCACTTCTTTGGCAAATCATTAACAAAAACTTTGTTGATTTCAAGTTTTGAAAGCTCAACACCATAATTTACCAATTCATTCATCAGAGCTTTATATCTGGTGAATGTTTGAGTAAGGGTTTCCCCTTCTTTGTTTTTGAAAGTATTATATATTGAAGCTTTAAGTCCATTACCCTTGTTTCCTTCACATCAGAGGGTCCCTCATGATACAATAAAAGGTCCTCCCATATAGATTTGGCTGCTTTACAATTCATAACAGAATTCATTTGGTTATCTGGGAGTACAGACATGATGAGACTTTTGAGACGCTAATCTAGGTTAGCAACTTTTCTCTCACCAACAGTCCATTATACGTCAGGTTTTCTATTGTCCCCAACCATGGTAAAATGGACCATTTTTAATGATTCCAAGGAATTGGAGTTCGATTCCAACCATGTGGACAAGGAACCTTTTCTTCCAATTAGTGAAATTCGCTACCTCTAGAACCGGAGCAACATTGAGTTGGCCACCCCTATACTCTAGGGTTTGTGGTATTACTTGAGCCATGTTAGATCTTGATTTGAAAACCATAAAATGAGTAGTTTAATGAAAAATAAGAGTTTAGCTAATCAAACTACTCTGGTACCACTTATTGGTCCCTTGTAACTCGTTATTACTTATCAACCTTAAGTAATAACTTGTTACCAAGACTCAAGTGAGTTGTTTTAATAATTGATAAGAACTAAGAACAATTAAAACAACAATACCAATATAACTTTTCAACATATAGACTTATATTAAAACTCAATAAAGAATCTATAAACCACTTTGTTTGCAGAATAACAAAGTGGTTGAATGACAATGTGTGGTGATCTCCTATACTTAAACTTCTAACCAACTTTAAGAGTCTAAGCTCCAATCTAAATGTTCATATGCTCTTTGGCTATATGGTTTAGTTGGTATTGAGAGAGAAGGTTTTTCCAGAGTTTCTACTCTTGTAATGGTTAACCGTTTATCTCCTAATATGCACTCCTTAAATAGACAGTGCAAAAACTAGGGTTTTCATTTCGCATGTTCATATGCATAAGTTTATCTAGTGGGTGGTTGATGCTCATGCTGGATAAACAGTACAAAGTACTAATAAACTATTCTAGGAAAAGATAAAGGTTGTACTTATAGCTAACTATACAAGCAACCTACTTTGACTTAAAGTAATCTTTTCCCGCCTAATGCAAATCATCAGAATACTGAAGTGTCTTCAGCATTCTAGAGGAGATCTACATCATTCAGTTTGGTATTGTCAAGCCAAACTAAACTGAAAGCTCTTCTTCAGGACTTGTTCTTCCGCAACTAGACCGCCTAGTCTTTGAAGCAAAGACTCATTTGTCTTTTAAGTTCTCTGGAAGGGGAAAGCTGAACATCCTTGAGCAAAACATTCTTTAGTAGGAATCTATGTTCCTCTGGTCACGCTTCAGCAGGGTCACCTTTCTGCTAAACATGAAACACTTAGGGGGGATTTTATATTCAAATCCTAGAGTTGCTTTAGGGTCAGTAAATACTGACCCAAAATTATGGTTTCATCCACAAAATTCAAAAGAACAACATGTGACTAAGTATGAATGACTATGGTTCAACCCATACTAGTAAAAAATTCAAGGGAAAATATCATGAGTAAAGACTGACAACCTGTGACTAAGTATGGACGACTATGTTTCAATCCATACTAGTCAAAATTTAAAAGGGATTAAACATGGGACTAAGTATAGACAACTATGGTTCAATCCATACTAGTAAAATATTAAAAAAACATCATGATTAAAACTAACAAAGTTTCAGAAAATATTAATACATGGAAAATAACAAACGTCGGTTTAGGAAGATCCTGATGACTACCTACTAGTCATAGGTAAAGTTTTAGAGCCTACAGGTCGAAGCCTTGTCTCTGATACCAAAATTGTAATGACCCACTTTGACAAGGTGGCTGTTATGTCATAATCATGGCGTGTAATCAAAGCATAAGAAAAGCATAACGTCATAAAGACGTATAAGACCAACAGGAAAGCCAAAATCAAACATCGGCTCTCCACATAAACTCAACATAAATAAGAATAAAAGAAGGCTAAAGGACAAAACATATGTCCAACCAAAGAATAAGTATTAAAATGCATAAGGTATTAAAACTAAGGTAGCTCTCATCCTAATAATATACTCACGATGCCTAATATCGTCGTTTGATACCTGTCGTATGAGACATGAAAAAGAAAATACGGTCGAGCAATATGCTCAGTGAACGGATATAATGACATAATAAGAATAACTGAAATGACTAAAAGATATGAAATGCAGCGGAATATGTGTATGTCCTGGAAAACCTGGAAGATGATTTATAAATAAAAGGACAACTGAAAAGTATTAAGTTTATGCATGCAATATAATTTAAATGCCCACGAGCTCATATAAGTCACAACATATTATCAACGTGCATGAATACATAGAGGGGTGACCTCGTCATGTAATTAGAGGGGTGACCTCTAATAAATAATAGTTTTGGTGGAAGGATCAGCTTCAATGTGATGGAGTGTAGAGCATACACAAACCAATCACCCTGTACGTGTAAACCTGTAAACATTTAACTAGGATGCACCCATAGCCCCACATAATAATAATAATGCCCAACATGAACGTGGAGGGTCGCCGCAAGAAATCACTCTCGTTGCGAAAGAGTCATGACACAGGTGCCTCATATGTCATGGTTGTTGGAAATACATTTTTACGTACTTAGGAAGATTCGGTCACTCTGAAAATATATTAAGTTGTAGCTCGTAGTCTAGATATCTTTATACTAATTAACAAATAAAGGCCTAGTCCATGTTATGTATGGACGACCCAATATTGTAAGCCCAAGCCCATCTTATGGGCTTGGTATATAAACCCTCTCCTTAGATGGAGAGGGTGTGATTTCTCATACTTTTCACATAGTAATCAAGGTGTAATCTTTTATTTTCTCTCTCTAAAAGTGTGTGAAATCTACCATCTTTCTATCTCTTTCTCTCTTTAGAATATACATAGATTTACAATATCTTACAGATGGTATCAAGAGCCATGGGATGATTGTATTGTTTATTTGTTTGTGTTCTTGATTTTGTGTCTATTTTGATCCAAAATCAATTGATCAAAGTTTTTTTGTGTTTTTATGGTTTATTCTTCATACACATCATCTACATAGTTGTGGAAGAGATTTGGTATTGTTACTTTGATTAAAAACACAAAATTTTTGGGTGTTTGGATCATTTTTTGGCTTGAAATCACGTATTTAGTGTGTTAGATCCGAGATATCAGGAAGTCTGTTGAAATACACATTATCTTCGGAATACTTGTGATTATTGCAAAGTTGCCACGAGGGTTTCTGTATTCCGAAGTGCTCTTCTCAGTTATTCCGAAGTGGTTCTTCAAAAATATTAAGAAGTTACTCACTTTCATTTTTCCGAAGTGAGTTTTGGCTTAATTCTGAAGTGGGTTTGTGATTACTCCGAAGTGAGTCTTTGCGAAGTGCATTATTGCGAAGTGGTTCTTCAAAGATATTCTGAAGTTATTCACTTTCATATTCCGAAGTGAAGATTTGTGTCTATTCCGAAGTTCTCAATATCCACTATTCCGAAGATCCACTATTCTGAAGACAACTTTATTCCGAAGTGGTTTATCGCGAAGTGCTATATTGCGAAGTAAGAAATATTCCGACGTTAAAGTTTCAGTTATTCCGAAGTACTCAACATTTCAACTTTATTCCGAAGTTATCAATCAGGTATTCCGAAGTTCTTTGTGTGCATTATTCTGAAGTACTGTTTTGTGAATCATTGCGAAGTGGAATTTTTGGCTACATTGCGAAGTGGTATTTTGGCTATATTGCGAAGTGGAATTTTTGGCTACATTGCGAAGTGGTAATTTGGCTATATTGCGAAGTGGAGTGTTTTGACTACAAAGATAGCTTTCAAAATCTAGATATTCCGAAGTTCATTTTTTACACTTAAAAAATTTCGTGTTTTTTTGTTTACTTTGGAATTTTTGGTTTATCCAGACATAGTTTTAGGGATTTCAACATTGTTTCTTGTCATCTACACACAAAAACAAACACATTTACTTTCTCTCATTGTTTGATCCAAAGTTTTAAATCTTAACTTATAAAAATGGAGTACACATCTCTTACGGATAAGTCCATCCTCTCGGGTACGGATAATCGTCCACCAATGTTGGAGAAGACTATGTACGAGGATTGAACTTCCCGAATGGAACTTTACATGTTGAACAAAGAGAATGGACATCTCATTTGGGCATCGGTGCTCAATGGACCATTAGATTATGGTACAGTGACGGAAGGTACAGTTACTCGTCTTCACACAACGGGTGAATTGACGGGAGGTATGAAGATTCAAGACAAATATGATAAGTACGCTACAAACATCATTCTCCAAGCCCTTCCTCCAGATGTCTACGAACTCGTCAGCAAACATAAAGTTGCCAAATAGTAATGGGATAGAATTCATGTTCTAATGCAAGGCACCTCGTTAACTAAACAAAAACGAGAGTGTAAGCTTTATGATACATTTGATAAGTTTGCCTATGTTCCCGGGGAGACTCTCAATGATTACTATTTGAGATTTACTCTCTTGTTGAATGAGCTCAATATCTATGGCATGGCAATTCCTGCGTTTCAATTAAACACCAAGTATTTTAACACCCTTCCTTCAGAATGGCGTAAGTACGTGACGGCTATTAAATTGGCTAAGGACTTACATAACACCAATGTGGATCAACTTTAAGCTTTTCTTCAACAACACGAATTCCATGTGATCGAGGCTCGGTTGTCTACACCACAAGTTCGTGATCCACTTTCCATGTATGCTTCTCAACAAATGACCCCCCAACAAAACATGGCTTACACTTATCAACAACAATCATACTTGCAGCAGCAACCACAACACACATATCAGCAACCACAACAACCATCTTATCAACCACTGATGATGCCACAACAAGCATATCAACAAAGTGTTCTTCCACAACCTTATCCACAGCTACCAGCACATCAGACATGACCCACACAAGCTAACACTTCTCCTATGGGCTACACTCCTCAGCAAGGATATTTTCCAATTGAAGCACCATAAGAACAAGCCTTCTACTCTAATGAACTTCCACCAATTCAACCACCGGTCTTTACTCCAAATGATACGCCTACTGATGTCTTATACCATCTCACTGCCTACTTGTCAAAACTTGTTGCTACTAGAGGTTTTCCACCAACAAACAATCAGCTCCACACCTCTTGAAATCCTCGACAACAAGCCACTGTTCAAGATGGACAAGTGATGGTGTAACCTATTCAGGGAAGGCAAAATTCATATGGAACTCCTACAAGGATCGTGAATGCTCAAGCTGTGAATTCTCAAGCTATTGGAAATGGAAGCACTGTTGGTCCACAAAAGGTTGTGACTTGCTAAAATTGTAGAGGACAAGGTCAATGGCTAGGGAATGCACTCAGCCAAAAAGGAGAAGGGATGCAACGTGGTTTCGTGAGAAGATGTATTTGGTCGATGCTCAGTCTAAGGGAAAGATTTTGGATTCAGAAGAGTTAGCATTTCTTGCAGACCTAGGGGAAGTAGACAATGAAGGCGTTGCAGTCGTTTCCACTTCTAATGCAGCTTATCAAGCAGATGATCTTGATGCATATGATTCAGATTGTGATGAAATTCACTCAGCCTAAGCTGCACTCGTTGCTAATCTCTCTCACTACGGTTCTGATGTCATCAGTGAGGTACCAACCACATCTAATAATATTCATGATAATCCACATCATGTTGAGCATGTATATGACAACCTCGAACAACATTCGAGAACTAGCAACTCAAATGATGCGGTATCCAATCCAACACATTCGAGTGAACCTCAACCAAATGCTACGACGGGTATGGAATCTTATGACCAACGTGATTTGGTAATGGTGCTTAAACATATTATTGATAACATGAATGTGGCTGTTCGAAAAACCATTGATATGAATGCCAACCTAACCACTGAGCTTGCGCTGTATAAGGAAAAGGTCAAAACATTTGAAATGGTCCCTCAAGCAGAGAAAATAACGTGTTCTAAATTTGACCAATTTTGTTTTGAAAAGATTGAACACTTAAAAAAATAGAATCATTAAAAGCTAATCTTTCCAATGAATTAAAATCAAAAGAGTCGGTTGCCAATGATTTTCAGAATCTTAAAATGCATTTCGAAACTCTCGAGTTTAAAAAGTTTGAATCGGAAATTAATGCTACCAAACTTCTTAAATTCAAAGAACAACAGCTTTTAAAACAATACGCTTCCACAGAAAAGGTTCATCTTTTAACTAAATCGTTTAAAGAACTCGAACTTAAGCGTCTTCAAGATTTACCACCTAATCCCGGTTATGCAAAACAAGCTCAAGAATATATTCCTTGTCTTTATGATGTTACCCTAATTGGCAAATCGAAAGAAGCACCTTATGTTCGTAGTATTGAGGAGACACAGTCACTTGGGGAAGAAACTCAATCTAAAATGCTTTCAAAATTCCATAAGATTGATTATGATAAGCATAATAAAGATCAATTTTCTAAAAAGACCCGCATTCGCTTACAAAAAGAATTAGCTCAATTATAAGCTTTTGTGCCCCAAAGTTTGTCAATAGAAAACCTTCCTAGTACGTCTCCTACACTTGTTAAAACGGATTTAACTAACTTAATTCCACCGGTAAGTAAGGTGTCCGTTAGCTTAAATGCGGTGCACCAACACTTAACCGATTTTGACAAGGTCATTTTGGAACGTACGACGGCTTCGGCCATAACGGAAGATGAATGGATTTTTTAGCACACTAGAACTGCGTTTCGAGACGAAATTGTTCCGTTTGTAAAGAATGTTAAAGCTTGTCTTAGTAATATTGATCAAGATTTGCTTTTGGAAATAGAAGAAGTTAGACGTGTTTTCAATGAAATGGATGATGCTTATGAAAACAGTTTACTTGAAATAGAACGTGTTTCACGCCAAAATGATCAGCTTCTGAAGCAAGTGATGTCTCATGATATAGTTTCTGTCTGTGTGAATAAAAGTGTTGATAATGATTCTACTGTGTATAATGTTGAATCTGTGGATAATGTGGTAGATAGTACTTGTCATGAATCTGACGCTGAAATTTTAAAGCTTCAAGATTCTTATTCTTTGCTTTCAAAACGTTTTGATGAAATTCAAACACATTGTATTTCACTTGAATGCAAGCAACAATTTATTCAAGAAATCTTTGAAACATCATTCGAAGGTGTTAATATCGATGATGCAATTTTTCAAAAGAATTTTCAATTGAATTTACAATCAAAACAACGTCAGCCAAGTGACAAGGTTGCTAAATCATTGCCGATAGACATAGAGAAATCTAAGGAGATTCATTGTGTAAACGTACTTGAGGCTGCTGAGAATTACAAACTTGATCCAGATAATCGAGTTTCCAAGATTTTGTCCAAAGTTGATAACTTAAAACAGAAAAATACACAACTCTTCGATTCAGTTAAGCCTGCATGTGCTATAACACTGCACAAAATCAATCATTGATTGAACGATTGAATCAAAAGTCGGTGGAAATATCTGATTTGAAGGAACAAATTTGTGATAAAAATCTGGCTTTGACTGAGTTAAAGGAAACACTTCGTACCCTAAAAGGTAAGAATGTTGTGGATAACGCAACCACTGTCTTAGAACCGTCCTCTAGTGCAATCAAAACGAACCTCATCACCGTCACACCATTTAACAAGGACCCTTAGACTAAACCATTTCAAACATTGGTCACTAAAGATAAGGAAAAATCAAAACCAGTTTCTAATATTCTCATGTTGCCTTCTACAGGAATAAACACCACTACTAAGGCTCAAAGATCTAAGCTTACAATAAATATGAAGAATGATAGGATCTTGCCCTCCTCTAGTAGTCAAGTGAAGAAGAAAGTAGAAGCCCACCCTAGGAATGTTATTTCTGTTTTGAATAAAAAGAACCATGGAGCTAAACTTAAAGGCTCTGCGGTTATGCAGTGTTTTAAGCCTATTGTGAATTCTAATTTGAAATGTTGGAATTGTCATGAATGTATGTTTTTTAGTCGTCATGATTCTTGCCTTATTAACCATGTGAATGAGATGAATGCCCAGAAAAATGGATTAGAATGGAAACCGGCTAGGAAAGTGTTAACCCAAGTTGGTTGGATGTGGCGCCCCACTGGTAGAACTTTCACTATAGTAGGAAATGCGTGCCCTTAACTAGGATCACTCCCACTACAGCGAAGAAAGCGTGCCCTTTAATTAGGAGTACCAAGGCTACCAAAACACAAGCGTGTCCTTTAACTAGGAACACCAACACTACTGTAGGAAACAAGTGCCCTTTAAATAGGTCTACTCCCACTGTAGTGCCTGCTAATACTCCAAAACCTACGAAAGTTGGAACTGTAAAACGTGTTAGTGGTAAAACTCACATTAGAAAATGCAGGAAATCTAAGGGTCACACAAATGTTAGCAATTCAAATACTATTATATCTGTATCTGCTAACACTTCGGAACCAATAGTTTCCAATGCATTGTCTACTGTTGTTGTTGAAAACAGGTGGTCCAAATTGTTCTCTTGTATTTGGACTCTGGTTGCTCTAAATATGTGACCGGCGATCTCTCTCAGCTCAAAAATTTCGTCAGCAAGTTTCTTGGTACAGTTCGATTTGGAAATGATCATATTGCAAAGATAATGGGTTACGGTGAATATCATATTGGGAGTGTTATAATTTCAAGAGTGTATTATGTGGAGGGTCTCGGTCATAATTTATTTTCTGTGGGACAATTTTGTGATGTAAACCTAGAAGTTGCTTTTCGAGAGCATACCTGTTTCATTCGTAATTTGGAAGGGGTTGAGTTATTGAAAGGCACTCGAGGGAATAATTTGTACACTTTGTCTCTACAAGATATGATGGCTGCTTCTCCCATAAGTCTTCTCTCCAAAACATGGAAGACGAAGTCATGGTTATGGCATCGACGGTTATCTCATCTTATCTTTGACGCTATTAATCATTTGGCGAAAAATGAACTTGTTCGTGGTCTTCCTAAACATACATTTCACAGGGATCATTTGTGTTCCGCGTGTATAATGGGGAAAAGCACTAAGAAATCATACAAACCCATGACTGAAGACACCAACCATGAGAACCTTTATTTGTTGCATATGGATCTTTGTGGGCCAATGCATGTTGAATGTCTTGGTGGTAAAAAGTACATCCTCGTCATAGTGGATGATTACTCTTGGTTTACATGGGTGAAATATCTTGCAACAAAAGACGAGGTACCTAAAATCATTATCGACTTTCTCAAGATGATTCAAGTGCGTCTCAACACTACTGTCCGACGCATTCGTACAGATAATGGAACCAAATTTGTGAATCAAACTTTGCGTAAGTATTATGAAGAAGTTGGCATATCTCATGAAACATCCATTGCTTGCACTCCACAACAAAACGGTGTCGTTGAAAGGCGAAATCGCATAATTATGGAAGCAGCTCGAATGATGTGAATTTACGCAAAGGCTCCATTAATTTCATGGGCAGAAGTAGTAACTACAGCAGTGTACACCCAAAACCGGTCACTAATTCGTAAACTCCATGGTAAAACACCTTATGAGCTTCTACATGGAAAAGTACCATATTTATCATATCTTCATGTATTTGGTTCTCTTTGCTATCGAAATAATGATAGTGACAATTTGGGAAAACTTCAACCAAAGGCTGATATTGGTATTTTCATTGGTTATGTACCCGCAAAGAAAGCATACCGAATCTATAATCGTAACTCTCATAAAATCCTCAAAACTACGAATGTTGATTTTGATGAGCTGACAGCAATGGCTTTTGAGCAAAGCAGCTCTGAACCCGAACTTCATGAAATGGGACCAAGTAACATTAGCTCTGGTCTTGTCCCAAATAACCCTTCTTCATCATCATTTACACCACCTTCTAGGAATGAATGGGATACGTTGTTTCAACCGTTCATTGATGAGTTCTTTACTCCTCCAAGTATTGTTGCTCCGGAACCTGAGGTAATAGCTCCGGTAACCGAAGTTGTCGCTCCACCAACCGAAGCACAATCAGATACGTCTACACCTACAATTGGTCATGATATACCTTCAACAAGTAATTCTCAACCAACACATGTAATAACTACCCATGTCATGCCTATTGATGATGAAGAAGAAGATGATGATCACGACTTGGAATTCGCTCAAATGCGTGAACTTACATTCTTTGGTGTACCAATTCCTGACCCTAATCAAGCAGGGTCGTCCACCTCAGAGGAAGCTCCTACTACAGTTTACTTCCACGGATTCGTGAACATGACAACAAGTGGAAAAATAATCATCCTATAGAATCTTATTGGTGACCTTAATCGTCCGGTATCCACACGAAGTCAGTTACAAGAAAGTGCAATGTTTTGTCATTTTGATGCTTTTCTCACTGAGGTTGAACCTAAGACGTGGCAACAAGCATTTACCCAATCTTGTTGGATAGAATCTAGGCAAGAAGAACTTAATGAGTTTATACGTCTTGATGTATGGGAACTTGTCCCATGCCCGGATCAAGTGCAATTACTCACTTTGAAATGGGTTTACAAGGTAAAACTCGATGAGTTAGGCGGAATATTGAAGAACAAAGCTCGGCTAGTAGCTCGTGGATAAAAGCAATTATTGGGCATCGACTTTATGGAATCCTTTTCACATGTAGCCCACTTGGAAGCTATTAGACTATTCCTTGCTTATGCAGCCCACATGAATATGATATTTTTAATCAAATGGATGTGAAGACGGCATATCTTAATGGTGAAATCAAGGAAGAGGTCTATGTTCAACAACCGGATGGTTTTGTGAATTCTAAATATCCTAACCACGTGTACAAGCTTAAAAAGGCTCTCTATGGGTTGAAGCAATCTCCACGCGCGTGGTATGATCTTTTGTCACAATTCCTCATCACGCAAGGCTTCGCTAAAGGAAAGGTGGATCCCACGCTGTTCATTCACAAACGAGGTAAAGATATGATTATGGTACAAATATATGTTGATGATATTATATTTGCTGCCTCAACCCAAACCTTATCCGATGAATTTAGGACACTCATATCTTCCAAGTTTAAGATGTCAATGATGGGCAAGGTATCATTCTTCTTAGAACTTCAGATATCTCAAAGTCCCAGAGGCATCTTTATCAATCAATCCAAGTATGCCCTTGAATATCTTAAGAAACATAAGATGGAATATTGTGACCCCGTGGATACCCCAATGGTGGAACGTACTAAGCTAGATGCAGATCCACATGGGATTGCCATTGATCCGACACTTTATCGTGGAATCATTGGTACCCTTCTGTATATCACAGCTAGTCGACCTGATCTTCAGTTTGCTATATGTATGTGTGCTCGGTATCAAACCCGGCCTATTGAGTTACACTTAGCTATTGTTAAACGGATCTTTCGGTATCTTAGAGGAACCATTAATCGCGGACTTTGGTATTCGAAGGACTATTCGATTGCACTAATGGCATATGCAGATGCGGATCATGCGAGTTATCAAGATACAAGGCGTAGCGCGAGTGGAACTGTGTAACTACTAGGAGATCGACTAATTAGTTGGGCATCGAAAAGGTAGAAAATCGCTACAATTTCAAGTACGGAAGCAGAATACATAGCTATTTCCGGTTGCTGTGCTCCAATTCTTCGGATGAGATCGCAATTAAGCGACTATGGTCTAGGTTTCAACAAAATACCGATGTACTGCGACAACAATAGTGCAATTGCCTTATGATGCAACAACGTTCAAATCTCCCGGTTGAAGAATATTGACATTCGCTACCACTTTATCAAGGAGCAAGTGGAAAATGGAGTGATCGAGCTTTACTTTGTCCGATCTGAGTATCAATTGGCGGATATTTTCACTAAGGCTTTAGATTGAGCTCGAATTGAATTTTTGGCCGACAAGCTAGGATTGAGAACCTTCTCGCCTGAGACTCTAAAGGAATTGGCAGATGAAGCAAAAGAATAGTGGTGGTAAACTATTCTCTATATCCTTGTTGATCATATGTATATATTGTTTATGTTTATCCACAAAAGCAAAATACAAAAATATAAAACCATATAAAGACCATAAAAATTGAAAAATTCAGAAAAATCCAAAAATATTTTTACTTTTTTTTTCAAAGGCATGTCTTTTGGTACGATAATATTTACGGCCTTCGAAATATTGATTAATATTGACACGGCGCCATAAATAGAGTTCGTACAAAAGTTGTAAATATTTCATAAAACATGCCTACATGGCTTGTAGTTATTTCAGACTGCAACCCGCTTTTCATATTAAAGTCAGTTATTTCTTATGAAAGCTTTGGCTCACAACGGGAATTAATTTTCTCGGGCATGGTTTACTTTATAACCATGTAAGGGATTGTGGCTATGTTATAACACAATCTAACACGGATAGATGTACGCATCAGTGCATTTTTTTGTTACAAGAGAAATCTTGTTTTTATGAAGCTATCATCTCTACAACCATAACAATCTATAATTGGTATCTACATACTCGACGATGCGACTACTCAAACAATGACTATAACTCTTTCAATAGAACACGGGTCAACAATTGAGGGGGAGCAATTTTCAAGCATTCAGAATCTTCGATGCCGAAAGTGCCAAGTTCACTAATTGGTGTCAAGACAACAATACCAATCGTACATGTGGTGTCAAGAGATGACTTCAAACGTGACGAGGCGACCAAAATTTGCTGACAAGAACCATTTTATCTTCTCATATGATGTTGTCATCAATCAGTTCTAACCTTGTCAATTCATTCTTATATGGGGAATATATGATAATGTTACAAATCGGTATCATATCTCTCTCATTGGTCTCATGAAGATTAAACGGACTTGCATTTTTCTTCCCAAAACTTTGTTAAAATGTCATTAAACCAATTGATATTAAAAACATCGATTGGGTTAATATGGGAAATTATCACAAATGGTTTGACTTAACGTGATAGCTCATCCCGACATGTGCGAAATGTTTTCGAATATCGTGGCATATGTTAAGGGGGAGAAAAATGGATTTGCTATATCAAAATGGATTTCATGGTGACATATACTTACCCTAAACCCATTTATTTCACGACGATGAAGATTGTGGTGACATAAGGATGGTAGGATAGGTTAAACTCCAATGATTCTTCCTAAACCGGAGGAATCTTCCCAAGGAGATTCCATAGCTAGAAATAGTAGTCCTTAGGAAATATGGAGAAAGATTGTGAACGTAGCTGTATGCCGACCAAGTACTTAAGTTAGCACTGGAACAATCACAACAAGGTGCTAGTTATGACGTATTAGTAAGCATTGAAGGGGTTGAAGAATGAAAAAGAATTGTAAAGATAAAGGGTGTAAAGAAAGAAGCGCCCCTTACAACCTTAGGCGGAAACCGGGTCAACACATATGCTACTGAGATCATTTTTAATGATGCTCGATATTAAAGATAGACATCATGGACCCAGTGATGCAATGTACAACCCATCCCAGCTAACTCAGATATCTCTAAAAAGGTATTTGTTTCATTCACCCGGAGACAACGCATTATCTATCGATTTATTCACTCTGAGTAAATTGGTATTAAAATGGTGGCACTCCTCTCCAGCATCCGGTCACTAAAATCTAAAATGCACGATCGAGTCTAGAGCCATTTGAGATCATCAAATATCTCATTAGGACACACTTACATATTTCCTTGCTTCTTCACACATTGTGAAAAGTAAGAAAGATATAAAGAATCCTACGCAAAATCTTCATGATCTTGCCTGAACATCCGAGTAATACGAAACTATTTACAATGAAGATGGAAATCCTTCTTGAGCGAATACCAAAAAGCTCATGGTAGGTGACTTGTGCGATTCTTTATGAATCAAGCTTTTGATAACTGGAAAGCAAAAGTGGTTTAATTCTTAACTGAATTTAAACACGTTCCAGGCCTCTACGCAATATCTTAGTGATCTTGACAGAACACTAAGGGTGACACTCTATAGTGTTCACAGTGATGAGTGGAAATCCTTCTAGTTTTAACATCAATCAACACTTGGTAGGTAACTTGCAAGATTCTATATGACTAAAGCTAGTGATAACTGGAAAGCAACAATGGTGGGATTCTTTAATGAATCAAACTTGTTCCAGGAATCAGAATTGACGGCTTCAATCATGTGGATAATTTTATCCAAATGATTCAATCTTTACGTTCGCAGTCAGCTTTGGATGGTCGAGTAAAGAGAACGGGTTTACCCGCGAAATCTTGTCAAGGAGAATTTTAATTAAATCTACCTGCCACAAGTACGATCTTTATATCGTCCAACGGTCTTCACTGACCGGAGGTAAAAAGCTACCGAATTAGAATGAAATGTTCAAAGCCATTTCGTTCGTGTCTATTTATGTTGCGGCATTTGAAGACGGTGGCGTTGCGAAATCCGAGAAGAAGTCGTCCCCGCATGCTTATACTTTATGTATTTAATACTTAATATAATTCAAGAAAGCTTAAAAGTCAAGTCTTCCGCTGTATCAAACTCTGAAGTTTCCAAGAATAACAAAAGTATAAGTATGTGGGACCTAAAGTCACGAAGAGGCGAAGATCACAAGTAAAGGATGCACAAGATCAAGGCAAGAGATAAATGCTAAAGATTGATATCAAAGCTCACGTCAGCATGTTCACCTGAAAAGAAAAAGAAAAGAAAGACGAAGACTACGAGCTCAAGACAAGCATAGTATGCTAGGTTTATTTTATTATTCTAACTTGGGTAACGCCATTGTTTGGAGTGACCTACCTTAGGGGTAGATTGTTAGAAATACGTTTTACTTATTTAGGAAGATTCAGTCACTCCGACAATATATTAAGTTGTAGCTCGTAGTCTAGATATCTTTCTACTAATTAACAAGGAAAGGCCTAGTCCATGTTATGTATGGACGGCCCAATATTGTAAGCCCAAGCCCATCTTATGGGCTTGGTATATAAACCATCTCCTTAGATGGAGAGGGTGATTTCTCATACTTTTCATATAGTAATCAAGGTGTAATCTTTTATTTTCTCTCTCTAAAAGTGTGTGAAATCTACCATCTTTCTATCTCTTTCTCTCTCTAGAATATACATAGATTTACAATATCTTACAATGGTTATGGTACCTCCAGAATTAGGTGTTCATGTAATTCATGGTCATGCATATATAGCTCAGGCAATTAAAATGATAGGATGGCAAACAATGAAAAGTTTTATGATTTGAAAACTGGGGAAGACAGATTGCAAAGCAAACGGGGAATCGTATTCATGCATAGAAGAGATGTCCTTACATAACACGGAATATCCGTACCTTATGTCGAGTAATCGGTGAAAAGATGAACCGCGGAAAGTATTACTCCGCCTTCATGTAAGCTACATAATAAAGGACGTGTATGAGTTGTTTGTGCATTAATAAGTTACTTGTTATTAGCTTTTAGTTACATGTTCATGACTTGAGTTACTTGTTCATGGTTTACCGTGTATTACCTTAATATTATACATTTCATGTGTTCTTGATTAATGTATTATATGTTTCTTGTGTTATTATACTTGGTATATTTCGATAATTAGTACTTCCATAAATAGCAGGTTTCTTGTTGATACAAAAATTGTATGGACCGATCTAGACCCGAATTAGGCTTAATTCGAGGTCTTGTGGACTCTAGCTCTTGCACCAAGTGAAACTTGTTTGAAGACCCTTCACACTAAAAAGAGACACCGTTAGGCTTATAGTGGGCGCTTGTCCCACAATTAGACTCCGGCGTGAGAGTAAGTAATCGGTTTGAGTATTATGTGAGGGTTTAGAGTATTATGTGTATCGTATGTTTTTGGAATATTGGGGGTTCGTTTTATACCTGAGAGAGTCCTGTGGGTATCGTAACTTTGTAGCTGGGCTGGGCTCCCTAACCATGCGGCCTAAGGAAAGGATAATGACTCAAAATAGATTGATCTTTATCGCATAACTAAGGTAAGTGTATATCCTTTTTCCTTAGGTGAATATAATTATAAGCTATATTATATTCTTGTCTGATCCTGTCCCAGTGCGACGAGGACTGATGAGACTGCTTTTATACATGGTCTCATCATCCAAAACGGGCTTAAAACGATGAAAAAATTATAAAAAGTGCCATATATATGCTTGTGTTTGTTAAATGTGTATTTTAGGTACGGATATCGAGAAAATGACAAAAAGATGACAATAATCAATAAAAAACGAACACGAGAAACGAAGCCGCACAATGAACCGGACCCGAATGTTGATTTTCAAAAAGTCCTTGAAGAATGAAAATTTGGCAACTTTAGTCCCTCAAGAAATGAAGACTTGTCACTTTTTGTCCTCCTAAATATCAAGTATACAAGAAAAGACCTTAAAGTTTCAAGTATGTCAAGTTCAACCCTTGAAGATTCATGAAAATACAAAACATACCCTTGGAATTACTTTTCTAAAAGTATTTGTGGCCAAAGTGAAATGTTTAAAACTTGTTTACAAAGGGAGTTGCAAGAAATCTGCCAAGAAATGTATTTGCACACAATTTGGAACATAGAGGGCCATTCCTACCAGACATCAAAACCCCACCAACCAACCACACCACGCCACATCATACCCTCCACCACTTACAACACTCCACATCACCCCACCCGCCACATCACCCTTCCACTAAACTATAACTATTATTATTGAACCGGGTTTTAAATCAGTTTATTAATATTTTTTATGGAGGGAAACAAGCACTATTCATCTAATCACCATTAAACCCCCCATCTGCTACTAACCTTAATCACATAAACCCTAAATTTCCTTCTCCCTAAATACTATGAATTGGAACCCATTTCGTCCAGATTCACTATTAAACTTACCCTGAACATAACCCCACCTCCAAAACAATGAACCCGAGACCTGTGGGTCCCCCTTGTACCTCCCCTGCACCTCCAAACAAAACGTGTACAGTGATCCAATGGCTATGATATTTTTCTTTCTCCCAAAGTTATCAAGCAACGTTCCTGATCTCTTTGAGCAAGCTTTGTACTCCACAACAGTCCAAGAAGACATCACATGTCGATTTTGACTCAATTCAAAAATGGCATCAACTGAGCATATTCCAAGATAACCAAGGGCACTTCTAGAAATAGATACATTAGGGTTTTTAGTTTTCCAGCATGTAAACCCTCTATATAAAGGGTCCTAGTGGTAACTTATAGTTCTTGTTCTTGGTTTTTCTCTTTAAGTCACAACTTGTAAACCTCCTTTTTCTTTGATTAATGAAAAAAGCTGGTGTTGTTTGATGACAAGAAATCAAAGTGCCATTTACTGTTATTGAGTTGTTTGTGTTATCTTTTGTCAAATCCGTTTTTTAAAGCTTTGTTCCAAGATATTCAGTTTTACTTTTTGTTCTCCCAAAGTTTTACTAAAGGATTTTGGCTGTGGTCTTTGGTTGAAAAGAGGAAAGATCCTTTCACATTTTTGATTAGGGCATATTGTAAAATCCATGATTTTACCATTATACAATATAATAATTTGTACCCAATAATGCTTGAACATTTTCTCATGTATTACATTTCAATAAATATGTGAACGTGCTTTATGTGCACTTACATACTTGCATATTTTTTTTATTTACATAACACTTACCTTGTAATTATACAAGGATAAATAACAAAATGCATACATTTGTGATTATACACAATACATAACAAAAACTAAAAACATGTCTACCCTACCTTTGTGTTCTAGCCGTGTATGCCCATCATACATGCATGCACATCCCTTGAAAAATATACAAGTATACACATTGACTTTTTAGTTAATCCACACAACACTTGGCAAACCTTTTTGCCTCCCTTTTTGATCACCCTCACATGGCACCTTGAGGAATTCAAGGGGTATCTTGTTTTTGGTGAAGAAATACAACACATGGCAAGGATTGCCTTATCAAGGAGATATTATTCTCCTTCTCTCCTCTTTAAGCCGAAAAACACACACATCACACCTACATCTTACATGCAAACAAATCTCACAACACTCTCTCATTCCATCTCTCTCAATCATACGGATTGAGGCTTAGATCCATCCAAAACTCATTAACTTCACTTCATGTTGTCTTCATCCTCTTTACTACTAATCATTTGGTAATATCTATACCAACTTGATACTCAAGACCACCAAGATAAACCCTAGCCGAACCAATCTAGGTCACGGCTTGGATTTGTTTTTAGGGTTTCATTATCTTCAAGATTGAAACACTAATCTCCTTAGTCCTCTTGATCTTCTCTTGGTAACATTGACTAGAATGTATCACTAATCTTACCTTTCTTCATTTACTTATACTTTCTTTGCATGCATAATCATTCACTTGATAAATACATATGATGAACTTAAAAGACTCAAGATTGGTGAAACCATGACCTATATAGGTCACGACATATTTTCTTTTTGTCATAAGACATGTATAATAAAAATTTGTTAAAAAACATGTGATTATTTACTTATATTAAACTTAGAAAAAATCATAAAAAACCACTCTATGGATTTATTTATAGCCGTGAGCTTTAGGTCCTACTATTGGGATTTTTGTTTAACTTATAAACATCAATCTCATGAGTAATCTTGTATAAACTTAAAAATTAGAAAAAACGTGACCTTAAAGGTCACTGCTTATTTTTGTACACACCAAGGATTTGTGTAACAAGGTTTTCATAATGGAACATGTAATTAGCTATGTATAATGACCTAATAAAAATCATCAAAACATTTTATGTATTTAATTATAGCCGTGGGCTATAAACCTCATGGTTGGATTTTTTATGAACATGCAAGCTTATGATAAACCTAGATCTCATGTTTAGACTTTAGGTTAACTTTTAATCTTGTAATAAACATAGATCTCATAATGGAAACACATGGGAAATAATATAGCCATGGGCTATATAAGTTCATATTGAACTTGTGATAAACTTGTAAACATGTAATAAGTCTAGATCTTATTTTGGACTTTGTAAATTATTTGTAAACCTATAACAAGTTTAAATCACATTTGGAACACCAAAATTAATATAGTCATGGGCTATATAGTTCCTAGTGAACTTATGGTTGAATTTTAAACATGTAAACAACCTAGATATCATTAGGGGACTTTTAAACTTACAGGCAAACATATAACAAGCATGGACTCTATCTTAAAATGCTATAAATAATTATAGCCGTGGGTTATAAGCTTATATTAAGGCTTATGACTAACATGCAACCTATAACTAACTTGGATCTTATTTGAAACACACCAAATAAAACATGTCGTGTGTTTTACTTAGAGATCTTGACTTAATTTTATTAAACCAATAATAAGTGATAGTTGAGTTTTTGTATACCCTTTAGGAAAAGAGCAACAAATAGGGTAAGCACGACGATTTAGGAAAACCGTGTATTAATGACCCTAAAATGAGTTCGTTCTCAAGGAGGCTTAGTGTGTGTGTAATGAATTGATTATCTTTGTGATTATATTTTTGAGAAAGAAAAATAGAAATGAGATTAGAAGAGAATGACGGTTACGAAGACGGATTAAACTAAGTCGAAAAAGGTGTACACGTAAAACCGTAAAAAGAGCCTAAACTAAAATTTTATCCTAAAAATTCCTAAAAATTACGAAAAATCCACAATAATGTTCTAAGAGTATACAAAAAATCCAAACTTGCCAAAACCTTTTAATTAATTAGATAGTGACTTTTTAATGCTAATTAAAGCCCTAAAAATCAAAATTAATTATTAAAAAGTCCTAAACAAGATTTTAAAGTTTGTAAACCTCAAAAATACTCTAATTAAGCTAAAAACTATTTTTCAAAAATTTAAAACCAATAAAAACTATTTTTA
This sequence comes from Glebionis coronaria, assembly GCA_025667525.1. Taxonomy (NCBI): domain Eukaryota; kingdom Viridiplantae; phylum Streptophyta; class Magnoliopsida; order Asterales; family Asteraceae; genus Glebionis; species Glebionis coronaria. The sequence goes on from JANFOE010001818.1 coordinate 291,459, forward strand.
AACAATTAAAAACTACTAAAATCAATTAAAACTTAAATTAATTCTAGAAAATAATTAAAATACTCTAAAAACATTTGGAAAGTTGCAAAATTCCTAATTAAATGTTTAGAACCTAGGAAAAATGTAAAAACTTAGAAAATCAGACTTTTAATTTTTAATAATAAAATAATATTAAAATAATATTAAAAATTCAAAAATCATAAAAAAATTCAAAAAACTTGCAAACTAGCTTAATTTAACCTAAATAACTCAGAAATGAAAGTGAAATTACCTAAATACCCTTAATGGGCCTAGAAAATAGGCTAAACCCAAAACAGTAGCTTATTGGGCCAAATTTGGGCCCAATAACCAAAAGTGTTCAAAATAAGCCCAAAAAGCACAGGTAGACTCAAAATTTGATTTTGAACAACTTTTTCCAAAGGCCCAAAAGCTGAAAATGTGAAATAAGGTAGCTTATAACAAGCAGCTTATTCTTAATGGGCTTTTTGGCCCATTAAGCTATAAGTCAATGCCATAAGCTAAAATTTGACACACAAGCTTCTTTTGACCTAAATAAGACTTCTACAAAAAGAAATTTGAAATAAGCCCAAGGAATAAGCCTGAAAATGCAATAAGCAATCTACAGAAAACGACAAAATAGTCGTTTTTGAGTTCTAGGTCACCCCAAGTGCTGATTCAAGTTTCTATAGCTTCTAAATGACTTAATTAAGCAAAATCAACAAAGAGTTTTCAAATAAGTTGACTCAATAAGCTGGAAAAAGCAGATAAGCACTTATGTAAAAGTCAAAGAAGTTGGTTTTCTAGTAAAAAGTCAAAGTCAAAGTCTAATAAGCTCCAGTCTACTTAAATGGGTCAAATAATGAAGACCTATCACAAAAAATAAGTTGTTGCAAGTCTGGATAAGCTAGAATAGCTTATTGATAAGCTGAGTTCAAAATTACACTAGCAGGGGCTAGTTTTGGGTGTTGAGCAGTGGAAACTTTTTCTACTGCTTGACTTGTTTGACTTTTTGTCTTTAGTGACTTTTTTGGAGATTCAGATTACACAAAGGCACCCAAATGATCTTTGGATCAAAAGGAGTCAATAACAATCAAAATAATACAATCACTAACACCCAATTGATAGAGTTTAATCAATCAATCACCAGACATGAACAATAAGCAGTTAAGCACTTATGAGCAGTTTTAGCACAAATCAGCCAGCCAAATTCAACCAAATGCATACACAAGCTATTATAAACTCCAATAAGCAAGTCTAACAGGTTTCATGCAATGGTTCAAAGAATTAAGCAAGATTCAAGCCAATAAAAAGTTACTGATGAACACTAACACATGCAGTTCTCTACTTTGCTGATGTATTTGACACTTAAGCCAGATTCAACACCTCAAATCTTTCAAACAGTTATAATGACTATGTTTAAACCACTTTTATCCCTAAGCATGCATACACACTAAGTGTTCCCAAAATCCTAGGTCAAAAAGGCAATATCAAAGTCTATATAGCAGATTGTTTGATTTGAAGTTTCAAACCCAAAAACTTGCAGTAAAACACTCTCAACCAAGCATATATCAGATACCAAGCATAAACAACACAAACCAACAACACAATAACAAGTTCCAAGCACAAACAGATAGACCCAAACACCCCTTTATCTTTTCCAAATCAAATTTTTTCAAAGTAAAAGTGGGATTCAAGACTACCCAAGCATCAATTAACACTATAACAGGTAAGATTAACAGATTCAAGCAAGAACAAGCCACAAAATTCACAAGAACACAAGTCACATACAAATATCACCAAAAATCAGGAATTTAAGCAGATTTTAGGATTTAGTATGCAAACCTCATGGATGTACATCCACACCCACGGATTTTGAGCTTATGTGCTAGCAAGAACAAGCACAAGCTTCCACAATAAAGCCTGCCAAGAATCAACAAAGTTAGAGGCAAGAGTATAAAAATTAGAAACTTGAAAAATCTTGATTAATGCAACCTTGTTACCCCACACTTGATTATCCCCCAATTATAAGCCTCACCACACCTTAATCGACTCAATTAGGATGCTATGATCAGCCCTATAACCCAAGAATTCCAAGATAGAAACAAGAACTTAGCAAAATATCAAGAAAGTGAGAAAATGTGCAAACTTTTGCACACTCCTCTTTTGAAAACAGGTTTTAAACTTCAAATTCAGTAAGCAATAAACATAAACAAGCAGTAAATAGATGGCACTTGGTCTTTCTTCAAAACACTTAACTCAAATTCATAAAACTGAAAAGGGATTTACAAGTGCTTGAACAAAGGAAAAACCAAAAGCAAACGTTTTTGTTGGACCCTATACCCTTTATATAGAGGGTGTACATGGTCTGCATAAGCTTAAAAACTAAAAACCCTAGCTTGTAGAAGCCCAAAAATGCCCTTGTAGCTTTTTGAAAATCTTGGAATCTTGTGAAGAGTTCTTGGCTGTTTGTGGTGATAGCTGACATGAAAATGTGATCAAAGGGCTTATATGATGCTTAGAAAGTAAGCACAAATGTGGGCCATTGGATGCTTTGCCCTTCTTGTCTTCTTCCTCAAAAGTGTAGCAGGGGAGGTCCCATGTGGACACGTGAATGATGTGATGACCAAGATTAAGGTTGGGTTATGTTAACATGATCATTAATCATTAATCTGGAAAATTTAGGGGTTTAATTTTTGCTAAATCAAAAATCCCTAATTGTGTTCTTGAGTCTGATGAACATGGTTTTGATCCGTTTAAGGGGTGATTAAGTTTTAAATAAGTGTTTAGGCGCCAAGATTAATTAATATTAATCTGGTGAGTGGAGGGTGATGTGGAGAAATAGTGGGTTGTGATTGGAGGAAGTGGTGAGTGGGGTGAGGTGGCAGGTTTTGATTGGTTAAGGTAAGTTTGGTGTCTGGCTAATATTAGTCCCTTATTTCCTTTCTTCTTGTCTTTTCAGTTATAAAAGCTATCAACGCCCAAACTAGCCTTATCAACTTTTGCATTTTTGCACTTTTGGCCCAAAAACTTTTACAAAGTGAATTCAGGGGTATTTCTTGCCATATTTGAATTCCTCAAGGGCTGATTTGGCATTTTGATGATGGATAATGGTCTTGACTTGTATAATGGATGTTTTGGAGGACTGAATATGCCAAGTCATGTTTGATGAGGGACCATTTTTGCCAAATGTTGAAAGTTGAGGGTCCTTTTTGTAATTTTGGATTTTCAAAGGACCAAACTTGTAATTTCTTGTACTTTGAAAGGCTTCATGATATATTTGACTTTGTGGAGGATATTGGTTGACAATTTAGCTTTGTTGAGGGGCTAAACTTGCCAATTCTTCAAAGTGGAGGGCCCTTTTGTAATTATGAGGATACAAGGGTATAAAGTGTCAATTCTTCCATATCGGAGGACCCTTCTTCATAATTCTTCAAATCTTCAAGGGTTGATATTGGGAAAGTCTTCATTAGGGCTTGGTTCATTGTGCGGCTTCGTTTCCCGTGTTCGTTTTTGCATGATTCTTGTGATCTTTTGTCATTTTCTCAATATCCGTACCTAAAATACACAAGCAACAAACACAAGCATATATATGGGTATTTTGATGATATTTAATGCATTTTAAGCCCTATTTGGAAGATGAGACTATGTATAAAAGCAGTCTCATCACTCCCCCATACTAAACCATTGCCGTGCCCTCACACAATGCTAGAATAAAGTATCGTAGCATCTCCAAAATTCATTTTATTCACTTTATTGAACGATAAACTAGCTACTCTACTACTATTTCTAATTCTACTTGTGTTTTAGACATAATGTATGATTTTCATCGCAAAATGGGACGTTTAGGTTCATAGAATAAGAACATGTGAATGCATCGTGAGAAATAATTTCATCGTCCTCGATTTTCACCCCAATTCCATGCCAAGCGTGCAACGAGATCATTGTCATTATAAGTTAGTAATGCTAACACTACTCATATTCCCTAATCACGTACTTATCCTCCCATTATTCCTAAGTTGTATCTCTTATATTTTATATTGTCTTGAATGTTTCACGAGGATACATTGTTTGACTTATGTGATAATAGAGATTTAGGTCTAAAAATAGAGTCCTAACGGTGTAACTAAGACCATCAAATCAATAACCCCTCCCAATAGACAACGATGTCAAAAAATTAAGTTGACAAGAAGAATTGATAAACACGGTTTTATAACGGTTTTGAACATGAGACTTATTACCAAGACTTTTATACGCCCCCTAACGGAAGGGCCTTATTATCTTTGGTTTACCTCCATCTTTTATTCAACTTCGCCATGAAGCTTTTATTATGACTTCGGTCTTGCCTTGCCTTTTATTATCCACCTCATCGGTAGTTTTATCCTCACGCTAAGGCGAATTTTGGATCTTTAAAGCTTCGAAGATTAAGGCTTGATTCACTTTCAATTTTGCATAGATTTTTCGGCCTTGTGGGGCTTCAAATTGTTTGCTTGATTTAGGTGAGCACTTGAAATCTAATTATTGGGTGAAGCTTTTGATTATTCGGGCGCCAATACTTCAAAACCGTGACGCTGGCGATACCTTAATGTCTTCCCAATTTAATTACACGGAAGCTACTAGAAAAGACTAGAAACCCAACAATCCTAACTAAACCGCAAAGTCAATATTTATTAAGCAAAAAATATTTACATGCGAAGGGAGAATAAGCAAACAACGAGAACACATGAGTTTTTGAAAGAATACGAGTACTCTACGTTTAGCATAGTAACTTATAATTAACCCTATCATTTCTCGTCCTCATTTAAGAGACTTAGCCTAATGTGTAGTTAAGGAACCAAAGCTAAGTGCTCAACACGCACGGTCGAGTCAAAAATTACTCTTATTCTCGCCATCGGAAAATCTACATTCGTGTCTTCAAACACTTATAAAACATGAGAAAAATTTTAAAATTTGGCCATTTTTAGCCTTATTTTGCAACAAAATGATAAACAAAAAGATAAACTTTGGAAAGCGTGAAGGTTTGGCAAGGCAAGTATCTATTCACCCCCCATACTAAAGTTAAACATTGTCCTCAATGTTTCGAGTCTAGGGGTGCAAACACCCCCATACTAGAGACGTAATCGAATGCCTAATCTAGCATGGAAAGGGTGTAACCAATAAATTAATAGCCGTTTATGAAGTGTGCTATAAACCTAAGGTTAGAACAATCAAGGATATATCATGGATATTGAGAAAGTCTTCAAAGCAAACGATCGAGTGCTCCCATCGAACGAACACGAGAGGCTCCAATCGTGAAGATCACGATCATCTAAAGTCCATAATTCACAAAACAACCACGGAACAAAGGTTGGAAGGGCACAAATCCCCACACGTTAACTACATTAGAAAGCGATAATATGTACATAGGATAAGCATGGGACTCCCCAACGAGGCTCCTCGTTTTTGATTACCGAGTCATGAGCTCGACTCGATCCCCTCAATACTAATTATCATTAGGGACGGTGACTTGGTCGAGGTAGTTCAATGATGGAACTTCCCCGCCAAAGTAGTGCTTCAACCTATGTCCATTCACCTTGAAGTTAGGACCATCATCTTGAGCTAGCTGGATGGTCCCATACGGAAACACTTGAGTCACGGTGAATGGACCAGACCAACGGGATTTCAACTTACCGGAAAAGATTTTCAAGCGAGAGTTAAAAAGCAAAACTTGATCCCCAATGTTAAAAACCCGGTTTTTAATTTTAGAATCATGCAACTTTTTAGTTTTTTCTTTGTAAATCAATGAATTTTCATAAGCAATGTCCCTTAATTCATCCAATTCATTCAATTGCATTTTCCGGTGTTTTCCCGCGGTCTCCATATCATCATTACAATGCTTTAGGGCCCAATAAGCCTTGTGTTCTAACTCGATAGGCAAATGACAATTCTTTCCATACACAAGCTTATAGGGAGTGCACCCAATGGGCGTCTTATGAGCGGTCCTAAAGGCCCATAAAGCATCGTCCAACTTATCCGACCACAATTGTCGGTTTTCCCCAACGGATCTCTCTAAGATCCTCTTCAACGCTCGGTTTGAAACCTCGACTTGCCCACTCGTTTGTGGGTGATAAGCCATAGAAAGCCGATGTGTAACCCCATATTTCCTTCGGACCCTTTCGAATTGGTCGTTACAAAAATGGGTTCCACGATCGCTTATGATAGCATGAGGGATTCCAAACCGAGAAAACAAGCTTTTCAAAAACTTGACTACCACACGAGCATCATTGGTGGGCAAGGATTTGGCCTCCACCCACTTAGATAGGTAGTCAACCGCAACGAGAATGTACTTATTACCACGAGATGATGGGAACGGCCCCATAAAGTCTATACCCCAAACGTCAAAGATCTCACACACTTGGATGATATTTTGTGGCATTTCATCTTTTTGTGTGGCTTTTCCTTGTCGTTGGCATGAATCACATAACTTCACAAGATCTTGTGCATCTCGGTAAATAGTAGGCCAAAAGAAGCCGGCAACAAACACCTTTTTAGCCGTGAGATTAGCACCGTGGTGACCACCCGTGGGTCCCTCATGGCAAGCTCTAAGGATGTTAGAAGCTTCGGTGCCAAATACACAACGTCGGATGATTTGATCCGCACAAGTTCGAAACAAGTAAGGGTCGTTCCAAAAGTAGAACTTGACGTCACGAAAGAATTTTTGTTTTTCTTTAGTCGTCATACCCTTAACGATGAAGTTCCCGCATGGTAATTTGAAAAATCCGCAAACCATAGGGTGGAAGGATCAAGCTTAGAATTCACTACACCAAGTGTCTCGAGCGGAAATGTTTCGGTGATTTCCTTGGGCTCGTAAACACTTTGGTGAGGATCTTCCAAACGAGAGAGATGATCAGCCGCTAGATTCTCGGCTCCTTTTTTGTCGACGATGGTGTGATCAAATTCTTGAAGGAGGAGAATCCAACGAAGTAATCTAGGCTTAGAATCTTGCTTCGCCATGAGATACTTGATAGCCGAATGATCCGTATACACTATGCATTTAGCTAAGACGAGGTAAGGTCGGAACTTCTCAAATGCATACACCACGGCAAGGAACTCCTTCTCCGTTGTAGTGTATTTTAGTTGAGCCTCGGTCATCGTCTTGCTAGCATAGTGAATAGGCAAGAAGTGCTTTTCATGACGTTGCCCCAAAACGGCCCCAATAGCGTAATCACTAGCATCACACATAAGCTCAAAGGGAAGGTTCCAATTGGGAGCAACAAGAATGGGAGCTTCGGTAAGTTTCATCTTAAGGATTTCAAAGGCTCGTACACAATATTCGTCAAAGACAAAACGTGCCTCTTTTTCAAGAAGATGTGTAATGGGTCGAGAAATATTTGAAAAATCCTTGATGAATCGACGATAAAAGCCCGCGTGGCCTAGGAAACTCCTAACTCCCTTGACGGTTTTGGGATGAGGTAATTTGGCGATGACGTCTACCTTAGCTTGATCTACCTCAATCCCCTCTTTTGAGACCTTGTGCCCTAAGACGATTCCACTCTTGACCATAAAATGACACTTTCCCAATTAAGCACAAGGTTGGTTTCCTCACAACGTTTTAACATTCTCTCAAGGTTTGATAAACAAGAAGTGAACGAATTACCAAACACGGAAAACTCATCCATTAAGACTTCCATCGTCTTCTCGATCATATCATGAAAAATAGCCATCATGCACCTTTGAAAGGTTCCCGGTGCATTGCAAAGTCTAAATGGCATTCTACGATAGGCAAACGTTCCATATGGATATGTAAATGTAGTTTTTTCTTGATCACGAGGATCGATGGGAATTTGGAAGTAACCGGAAAAACCATCTAAAAAGCAATAGAAATCATTTCCCGCAAGACGCTCCAACATTTGGTCCATGAAGGGCAAGGGAAAATGGTCTTTTCGAGTGGCTTCATTCAACTTACGATAGTCAATGCACACTCTCCATCCGGTCACGAGTCTAATGGGAATCAACTCGTTGGCATCGTTTGGCACAACGGTCATCCCTCCCTTTTTAGGGACACAATGAATAGGACTCACCCAAGGGCTATCGGAAATAGGGTAAATCATTCCCGCGTCAAGGAGTTTAAGGACCTCCTTTTTGATGACGTCGTGAATTTTGGGGTTCACCCTTCTTTGACTTTGGATTGCGGGCTTGTAATCCTCCTCCATTAAGATTTTGTGGGTACAAAACTTGGGATCGATTCCCTTAATGTCGGATAACTTCCACGCAATTGCCCTCTTGTGGTCCTTTAGAACATCGACAAGTGCGGTTTTTTCATCATTAGAAAGTTCCTTCGCAATAATAACCGGCAACGTTTCGTCCTCCTCCAAATAGACATATTCGAGATGAGGAGGTAAATCTTTCAACTCGAGGATAGGTGGTTCCTCAAGTGAAGACTTGGGCTCGATACTCATAACCTCCTCCGGTGGAGGCAATGGGAAATCGTTAAGAAAATCCTTGATAATTGAGAAGTCCTCATCGTTGTCGAGGTCTTCGTCACAAGTACGTGGAACATCGAATTCTTCCAACGTAAAACCACCACCTTCAAATGGAGTGAAGGTTGGTGTCGAATTATCAAGAATTGGATCCAACATAGTGGGATTGCCACTAGTTTCTTCATCACCAAAACCGAGAACTTCTTGTGAAAATTCCTCGCAAACCACGTCAATCATATCAACGAGGTTTATGGTTGCAACGGAATAAACATGAGAAATTTGAGAGTTTTGAGTTGCGTTTATAACAAGTTCCTCGTCGTTGAAACGTAAGGTGATCTTTCTAGCATGAACATCGATCAAAGCCATAGACGTATCTAAAAACGAACGACCTAAAAAGAGAGGAACTTGAGGATCCGTGGGGATATCAACAACGATAAAGTCTACGGGATAGTAGAACTTCCCCACTTTCACAAAAACGTCTTCCGCCAAACTACATGCGGGAATCGTGGAATGGTCGGCCAACTTGATAGACATTAGTGAAGGAGTAAGATTAGGAAGATTGAGCGACTTGAAGATTGCAAGTGGCATCAAGTTAATGCTAGCACCAAGATTGGCCAAGGCGAAGCATTCCTCCATATCTTGGATTGCACATGGAATCAAGAATTTACCGGGATCACCGACTTTTTGAGGTATGCGATTAAGATAAACCGACGAACAACTAGACAATTGGTGCAATTTCTCTTTGTTGTTCAACATACTCTTAAAGTTAGCGGCAAATCGAGGCATCATGACCAAAGCATCGGCGAAACTCACATTAAAGTGCAAATCACGAAACATTTTCATAAAAAGCTCAAATTGATAATTGTTGCGCTCTTGACGTTTCTCCTTCCTAAGTCTCGAAGGATAGGGCAAAGGTGGTGTGGGTTGAGGCATAGTAGGCATAGCCTTTGGAATCTCAGGTTCCAATGATGGTAATGGGTCAACCGTAGGTGTGGCATGAGCGATACTTTGTGGGATTGGGACATGCTCCTTTTGGACCACCACCTCGGGTTCTTCCTCAATTGCTTCCTTCGTAGGAGAAATTGGTTGAGGAGTCGGTTCCTTAAGTGTCTTACCACTACGTGTGGTAATCACTTTCATCTCACCCTTAGGGTTGGATATGGTGTTGCTAGGAAGACTACTCGAAGACGGTTTACACATTATTGCCTCAAACATAGATGAGATTTTATCTTCAAAATTGGATTGCCTCAATACGGCCTCGGTTTGCCTTTTTTCGCCCTTAATCATCTCTTGTTTAATCTCATGTTTCCCTTGTTTCATTTTTTGTTAGTTTTGTTGTAATCTAGTGACATTTCCTTCCATCTTGTTGGTGTGGATTTTAATTTCATTAGCTAACTCATTTTTCAACTCTTTCTTCAAGTCGTTCTTAAACTCGGATCTTAGGCTAATGATTTCTCTTTGAATATTGTCAAACCTAGCATCATTCCCACTAGCGTATTCAACAAACTCACTTGGAAGATCTTTCAATGTTTGCAAACCCATGTTGTTGTTTTGAAAATCATTTTGATTCTTGTTTGAAACTTGATTATTAGCCCCTTGATTCCCATAGTTTCCCTTGTTGTAATTGTTTTTGAAACCAACTTGATTGTTGCGGTAATTGTTGTTAGCATTTTGATTTGAACCAAAACCCGGTGGAGTCATTTGATTAGAGCGGGAAACTTGACCGTTTTGGTTGTAGTTTCCCGTGGCCGCGAAGGCACTCGAAGTGTAACCACCGTTGGTAATGCACTCGGAGAAATCATGACCTCCACCACAATACATGCAAGAAACCTCAACCGCTTTAGCCGTAGCGGGAGCACTTTGTTCACCAACTTTAAACTCAATCAAAAGTCCTTTAAGCTTATCAAAAATCTTATTTTCCAAGTTCGCCTCAATTTGGCAAGCATCGATGGTAGTAGACAAAGAAGGTGAAGCCGAAGACGAAGCCTTACGAACACTAGACGTGCTACGAGGACTATACACCTTAGATCTATTTTCAATTATCACCAAAGCTTCCTCAACCGTTTTACACAAAAAATTACCACCCGCGGTGGCACTCAAATAATCCCTTTCATGATCATTAAGTCCATTGTAAAACATGTCAATTTGATGCAAGTTGGAAAAACCGTGATGAGGACATTCATGTAACATTTCCTTAAACCTATTCCAAGCCGTTGAAAAACTTTCATTAAATTCTTGTGAAAACTTTGAAATCTCGTTTTTCAAATGCGTAGTCTTAGAGGGCGGAAAAAATTGGTTCACAAACTTAGACACGAGATCCTTCCACGTCAATAAAGAATTGGGTGGCTCTTTCTCTAACCAAATTTTAGCAGGCGCAGCTAAGGAATACGGAAAAAGCATCATCTTAATCGAGTCATTCGAGACATCCTTAAACTTGCAAGTGGCGGTAAGACGATTGAATTGGCGGATATGGTTGTGTGGATTGTCCTTCTCATCACCACGGAATTTGTTGTTTTGGATCATTGACAACAAACCCGTTTTCACCTCAAAATTCTCCGCAAGGATAGCGGGAATCACAATAGCCTCTCCATAACCCTCGGTGGATGCTTGAAGTAACTCCATCATAAATCGATTCGCCATGGTTGGTGCTTCTCTTACAATGGGTTCGTCAATAGGAGACTCCTCACTAGAATTGTTTGGAGTGGGAGTTTTGTTCTTTTGTTTACGTGCACGTCTTGCTTGATTACGAGTTAGCATAAACGTCACGTACAACGAGGGGACGAGCAAAGAAGATTCTTTTTGGTGTTTTGTATTTTTCAATTTTTTTTGTGGTTTTTGATTGTATTAACCTTTTTGGAATTGGTGAATGTATTAAGTAGACACAAATCTACAAATCTCCTCCTTAATCAAATCTCTCGATTAAAGAAGCCTCAAGGAATGAAAATGATCACGTGAAGTGAACGCCTTCGATGACTTTAGAACGTTGGTGGAACACCAAAACGTTCAAGAGGGTTTAATCAATGAAACCAAGAAAATATATATGATACTTAGTAATACTTTGGGCGGCAAAACCCTCGATTAGCTCTCAAAATCAAATACTCACAAGCAAGCGGGGAAACGAGGCGGCGTGAAGCACTTAAGAGCCTTTTTCCTTAGGATATATTTAATAATATCCGCCTTATACCCACCTTATAGTTTGTATTTTTCAAGATTGAGCTTCACGAAAGTATTTATCTATTTTTGCCTTTTTCTTTGGTTTGAGATTCGAATACAATGATTGGGTAATGACCTCCCAAGTCAAGGTTGTGATTTCTCACGTATTTGGAGTACTTGTGAATTTATTGTTCTACGTATACACTATAGTAATAGTATTCACACAAAAACCGAAAACCGATAATACGTATTAGTAGAGTGCTACTAATACAAATACTATTTATGGTTAGTATATAAAAACAACAATTCCAATCAAAACACAACACGCCTCCCCGGCAGCGGTGCCAAAATGATAGTTGAGTTTTTGTATACCCTTTAGGAAAAGAGCAACAAATAGGGTAAGCACGACGATTTAGGAAAACCGTGTATTAATGACCCTAAAATGAGTTCGTTCTCAAGGAGGCTTAGTGTGTGTGTAATGAATTGATTATCTTTGTGATTATATTTTTGAGAAAGAAAAATAGAAATGAGATTAGAAGAGAATGACAGTTACGAAGACGGATTAAACTAAGTCGAAAAAGGTGTACACGTAAAACCGTAAAAAGAGCCAAAATTAAAATTTTACCCTAAAAATTCCTAAAAATTACCAAAAATCCACAATAATGTTCTAAGAGTTTACAAAAAATCCAAACTTGCCAAAACCTTTTAATTAATTAGATAATGACTTTTTAATGGTAATTAAAGCCCTAAAAATCAAAATTAATTATTAAAAAGTCCTAAACAAGATTTTAAAGTTTGTAAACCTCAAAAATACTCTAATTAAGCTATAAACTATTTTTCAAAAATTTAAAACCAATAAAAACTATTTTTAAACAATTAAAAACTACTAAAATCATATAAAACTTAAATTAATTCTAGAAAATAATTAAAAGACTCTAAAAATATTTGGAAAGTTGCAAAATTCCTAATTAAATGTTTAGAACCTAGGAAAAATGTAAAAACTTAGAAAATCAGACTTTTAATTTTTAATAATAAAATAATATTAAAAATCCAAAAATCATAAAAAATTCTAAAAATTTGCAAACTAGCTTAAAATAACTTAAATAACTCAGAAATGAAAGTGAAATTACCTAAATACCCTTAATGGGCGTAGAAAATGGGCTAAACCCAAAACAGTAGCTTATTGGGCCAAATTTGGGCCCAATAACAAAAAGTGTTCAAAATAAGCCCAAAAAGCACAGGTTGACTCAAAAATTGATTTTAAACAACTTTTTCCAAAGGTCCAAAAGCTGAAAATGTGAAATAAGCTAGCTTATAACAAGCAGCTTATTCTTTATGGGCTTTTTGGCCCATTAAGCTATAAGCCAATGCCATAAGCTAAAATTTGACACACAAGCTTCTTTTGACCTAAATAAGACTTCTGCAAAAAGAAATTTGAAATAAGCCCAAGGAATAAGCCTGAAAATGCAATAAGCAATCTACAGAAAACGACAAAATAGTCGTTTTTGAGTTCTAGGCCACCGCAAGTGCTGATTCAAGTTTCTATAGCTTCTAAATGACTTAATTAAGCAAAATCAACAAAGAGTTTTCAAATAAGCTGACTCAATAAGCTGGAAAAAGCAGATAAGCAATTATGTAAAAGTCAAAGAAGTTGGTTTTCTAGTAAAAAGTCAAAGTCAAAGTCTAATAAGCTCCAGTCTACTTAAATGGGTCAAATAATGAAGACCTATCACAAAAAATAAGTTGTTGCAAGTCTGGATAAGCTAGAATAGCTTATTGATAAGCTGAGTTCAAAATTACACTAGCAGGGACTAGTTTTGGGTGTTGAGCAGTGGAAACTTTTTCCACTGGTTGACTTGTTTGACTTTTTGTCTTTAGTGACTTTTTTGGAGATTCAGATTACACAAAGGCACCCAAATGATCTTTGGATCAAAAGGAGTCAATAACAATCAAAATAACACAATAACTAACACCCAATTGATACAGTTTAATCAATCAATCACCAGACATGATACATACATGAACAATAAGCAGTTAAGCACTTATGAGCAGTTTTAGCACAAATCAGCCAGCCAAATTCAACCAAATGCATACACAAGCTATTATAAACTCCAATAAGCAAGTCTAAACAGGTTTCATGCAATGGTTCAAAGAATTAAGCAAGATTCAAGCCAATGAAAGTTACTGATGAACACTAACACATGCAGTTCTCTACTTTGCTGATGTATTTGACACTTAAGCCAGATTCAACACCTCAAATCTTTCAAACAGGTTATAATGACTATGTTTAAACCACTTTTATCCCTAAGCATGCATATACACTAAGTGTTCCCAAAATCCTAGGTCAAAACAGGCAATATCAATGTCTATATAGTAGATTGTTTGATTTGAAGTTTCAAACCCAAAAACTTGTAGTAAAACACTCTCAACCAAGCATATATCAGATACCAAGCATAAACAACACAAACCAACAACACAATAACAAGTTGAAAGCACAAACAGATAGACCCAAACACCCCTTTATCTTTTCCAAATCAAATTTTTCAAAGTAAAAGTGAGATTCAAGACTACCCAAGCATCAATTAATACTATAACAGGTAAGATTAACAGATTCAAGCAAGAACAAGCCACAAAATTCACAAGAACACAAGTCACATACAAATATCACCAAAAATCATGAATTTAAGCAGATTTTAGGATTTAGTATGCAAACCTCATGGATGTACATCCACACCCACGGATTTTGAGCTTATGTGCTAGCAAGAACAAGCACAAGCTTCCACAATAAAGCCTGCTAAGAATCAACAAAGTTAGAGGCAAGAGTATAAAAATCAGAAACTTGAAAAATCTTGATTAATGCAACCTTGTTACCCCACACTTGATTATCCCCAAGTTATAAGCCTCACCACACCTTAATCAACTCAATTAGGATGCTATGATCAGCCCTATAACCCAAGAATTCCAAGATAGAAACAAGAACTTAGCAAAATATCAAGAAAATGAGAAAATGTGCAAACTTTTGCACACTCCTCTTTTGAAAACAGGTTTTAAAATTCAAATTCAGTAAGCAATAAACATAAACAAGCAGTAAATAGATGGCACTTGGTCTTTCTTCAAAACACTTAACTCAAATTCATAAAACTGAAAAGGGATTTACAAGTGCTTGAACAAAGGAAAAACCAAAAGCAAACGTTTATGTTGGACCCTATACCCTTTATATAGAGGGTGTACATGGTCTGCATAAGCTTAAAAACTAAACACCCTAGCTTGTAGAAGCCCAAAAATGCCCTTGTAGCTTTTTGAAAATCTTGGAATCTTGTGAAGAGTTCTTGGCTGTTTGTGGTGATAGCTGGCATGAAAATGTGATCAAAGGGCTTATATGATGCTTAGAAAGTAAGCACAAATGTGGGACGTTGGATGTTTTGCCCTTCTTGTCTTCTTCCTCAAAAGTGTAGCACGGGAGGTCCCATGTGGACACGTGAATGATGTGATGACCAAGATTAAGGTTGGGTTATGTTAACATGATCATTAATCATTAATCTTGAAAATTTAGGGGTTTAATTTTTGCTAAATCAAAAATCCCTAATTGTGTTCTTGAGTCTGATGAACATGGTTTTGATCCGTTTAAGGGGTGATTAAGTTTTAAATAAGTGTTTATGCGCCAAGATTAATTAATATTAATCTGGTGAGTGGAGGGTGATGTGGAGAAATGGTGGGTTGTGATTGGAGGAAGTGGTGAGTGGGGTGAGGTGGCAGGTTTTGATTGGTTAAGGTAAGTTTGGTGTCTGGCCAATATTAGTCCCTTATTTCCTTTCTTCTTGTCTTTTCAGTTATAAAAGCTATCAACGCCCAAACTAGCCTTATCAACTTTTGCATTTTTGCACTTTTGGCCCAAAAACTTTTACAAAGTGAATTCAGGGGTACTTCTTGCCATATTTGAATTCTTCAAGGGCTGATTTGGCATTTTGATGATGGATAATGGTCTTGACTTGTATAATGGATGTTTTGGAGAACTGAATGTGCCAAGTCATGTTTGATGAGGGACCATTTTTGCCAAATGTTGAAAGTTGAGGGTCCTTTTTGTAATTTTGGATTTTCAAAGGACCAAACTTGTAATTTCTTGTACTTTGAAAGACTTCATGATATATTTGACTTTGTGGAGGATATTGGTTGACAATTTAGCTTTGTTGAGGGACTAAACTTGCCAATTCTTCAAAGTGGAGGCCCTTTTTTGCAATTTTGACAAACGTTAGGGACCAAACTTGTAATTATGAGGATACAAGGGTATAAAGTGTCAATTCTTCCATGTTGGAGGACCCTTCTTCATAATTCTTCAAATCTTCAAGGGTTGATCTTGGGAAAGTCTTCATTAGGGCTTGGTTTATTGTGCGGCTTCGTTTCCCGTGTTCGTTTTTGCATGATTCTTGTGATCTTTTGTCATTTTCTCAATATCCGTACCTAAAATACACAAGCAACAAACACAAGCATATATATGGGTATTTGGATGATATTTAATGCATTTTAAGCCCTATTTGGAAGATGAGACTATGTATAAAAGCAGTCTCATCACTAAGCTTGTAAGTATACATAAATTATATACCTTGATAAATGGCTAAGTATTATTAATGGACTAATCAAGCCCATGTAACATTAGCCCAAAACTTAAATAGGCCCAATAAGCCCAACACAATATAGCCATGTATATGTAAGAGCCCATTAGGCCCATTTAATGTCTTATAAGCCTACTTAACTAAAACTAGTTTATGAGTGGACTTAAAACATGTTTAGGCCCATTAGATAGTTCATTAACTCTCTTGGTCCATTTAATGAGCCTAATTAGTATTTTAAGACTTAAATAAAGTTTTTATAACAAAAATATAACTTATAAAAACTTTTTGACTAGAAATGTAAATGAATAAAACTTATGGATTAAAAGTGTGACATTTGAAACTTGTTTTGATAAAACATTAAGTACAAGGACTAGTATTGTATATATCCAAAAGTTTAAGGGTTCATTAATTTCATTCGTGACTTATTACACCCTAGGGACCATTTTTGTAAATTTCCTAAATTTAATTTACAATTTTATAACCCTAAGGACTATTTATGTAATAAGACGAAACATTTAGAAGCCATAGGGACTATTCTTGTCATTTAATGAAAGTTATAAAACCTAATTATAACTAGATGTAACACCCCCATAAAGCGGGTATCACAGTGGTGGATCGATGAGCAAATAGCATACAAAGCACAGATCATAATTGTATGATTTTTGAAATACAATTGATGTAAACATTGAATTGGTACAATCATTTAAATCGTTGAATAACATTTGTTATGAATATCCCAGTAAAAGATAATCCCCCATCATTTTTATGCTCCTAAATGATGCTCAATCCATGCTCAAATAATCTTGCTAAATAACCTGGGAAAACATGCTTAAAACAGTCAACATAAAGTTCGTGAATTCACAGATTTTAACAATTAATTAGTGTGGACATACAATAATCATAGAAGTAATAATGCACAGAGCATTATTACTAAAATGTAAATAACATTTGTTTATTATTAGAAACTGAAGCTTAACCCCATAGTCCTCAACAGATGAGGACGTAGTGTCTTACAAAAAGACACTCATTCTAGTTCTAACATGGTATACGTCTGTTGTCCCAGCCAAGGCACAGTGAGCATGACTCACCCAGATGGGGATGGTCAATCCCTAATATATTTATTTATAACATTCGGGCGATTTACAACAATTTAACAGTTTCAATAGTAAGCAATCATAATCCAGTTTATACCATCCAGTTATGTCCAATATATGTTTGCATATTTTCTTTCCCAAAAAGGGAAAGTTTTATCAAAGTTTAAATGGGGCTGTAAACTCACCTGTACAATACAGCTCGAGGATGATCAAGTATATAATTGCTAAGCACACAGTACGTCAAACACCTAAGCAATTAAGTATGTCTCAGTATATGCATAAATAATAAATGCATGCAGTCTAATAGGTCATAAGCTTTTTCTGATTATCAACATATATATCAAAGTATTTATTTAATTATTTAAATATATTGTTATGAAGATGGTTAAGTGTGCATGTTATTTATCCACTATTTCCGTGTATTCCCGTTGTTTATAAAATGTGTTTGACATTGTAGCCTTTAAAATAAATTTTTAATCTCATTAAATAATTTATTAGTTTCCAAGAATAATAAATAAATTAATATTAATCTAATCTGGTTTATAATATGTTGATAAAATATATTATTTTTATTCTAGAATAGTTTTCATGTACCAATAGTGGCTATTTTATAAGAACAGTAGGAATAACATGTAGACAGTGGTTAGGTTAGTCTAGCAGTGGTAACTGAATAGCTAGCAGTGGGAACGGTTAAGCTTAGAAGTAGAAACTGTAAAGCTAACAGTGGGAACTGTAAAGCTAACAATGGGAACTGTTAAGCTTAGCAGTGGAAACTGTAAAGCTAACAGTGGGATCTGTTAGGCTATCAGTGGGAACTTTTGGGGTAGTTAATATTAACGGTGGTAAGTTTTTAGATGGTCAGGTGGTGTATATATACTAATAGTGGGAACATTACAACTATCAGTGGAAACACTATATGCATATCTACATCTTACAACATAAACATAAGTATACCCCTATCGTTATAACTCCGGGATCTAACATGCATTAGTCGTTATCGCAATCCCAAACGCCCCCTAAAGTCAGCCAGCAGTCCCAAACGCTCCCTTATCAGCATGCATGTTAGCAGTAGTCCCAAACGCTCCCTTATCAGCATGCATGTTATCAGCAGTCCCAAACAGCCCTTTTTAAACCTTCTGCAGTCCCAAACACCCCCTTATCAGCAGATCCAAATGCCCCCTAAGCTGCTTAACAGCAGATCTTCAATCCCAACGCCATGCATGTCGCTCCCGACAGCAGATCTAAATAGATCCGTATGGATCCATGTGGATCTAGGCTAACCGAATGCACCCTTATTTGTTTTCTGCCCTAAAACCAAACACCCCTTTCTGTTGTTGGTTAACTGCAGGTCCAAACGCCCATGGTGGGATTGTAAACGCAGAAACAAACACCTCCAAAGATATGGGGATCTTATGGTGGTGATGATGGCAGCATGAGGGCTGTTGTGGTGGTGATGGAGGCCATGGCGGTGGTGGATCTGAGGTAACCACGAATGGTGGTGGGTGGCTGACGAGCAGGTGGCTGCTGGTGGACAGCAGCAATGACGGTGGTGGCTGTGTGGTTGGATGTAGGGTGGAAGACAGCAGCCTATGGCTGCGAGGATAATTGGCAGCAGGAGCTGCGATGGAGGTGGCTGGTGGCAGCAGGGTTGCTGCGTGACTGGGGTCTTCAGCAGTGGATGGTGGCGGCTGATGACCACGAACCAGGTGGTGGCTGCATGGTGGAGTATGAAATGATGGTGATGCCGTAATGGTGGTGAGGCCACGAAGGTGGAGGGAGGTGGCGGCTAGGGCAGTAATCCGAGACAAACACCCATAGCATGGTGGCGGTTACGGGGTTTTTAGCCACTACAACGGTGGTACACATTATAGATCTATTAGATCTACAAGATAAAAGTGGCGGCCAAGATCTAAGGTGGCCGGAAAAATGGTCAACGAAATGGCGGCTACCATTTTTAGATAGAGAAGTTTGTGTGTGGAGGCTAGGGTTAAAATGGGGATGAAACCCTAGTTCTCCCTTTTTATATGCTCTAGTAAATTACAAAGTGGAAGGTTCCTAGTAGTGTAGGGGACTAAAGTGCAACCTATATTATACTTTCGTTAATACGCGGTTCAAGGCTAGTTTCGTTTTACGAAAACCGCGTCATTGATCTTAGAATCATTTTTCCAATAAAATGGAGTATTTATATGTCATATAAATACGAAGAACGTGTTTGTTTATTTAAACGACAAATATTTGTCATTTATCTTTTGTATAACGTAAGTGTCATTTTAATAGAAATACTTCTCGTTTAATCCCTCCGTATATGAAAGTAATAATAAATAATTTAATCAAATTGTTTATCACGTATTTCTCGACAATAATTTATGTAGTTAAATTATTTAATTGTCGGTACGCGGTTTGTATGACTTTTGTCAAACTTTTCAAATTCGATGATTTTTGTATTGTTCAAAAAGGGTTTCGGACAATGCTTCATTATTATTTTATGAATGAACAATCTCGGGTTTTACACCATTCACATGCCACCTTGAGTTTCGTCCTCGAATTTCGATTACTATTTCTAGGTTGAGAAATGATCTAGGATCATTGAGTAGATTTTTATTACATTATTCTCATAGTAAAATCATTGATTTTACAGCACCACCCTGTTATTTTAGCTTCGTCCTCGAAGCTATTAAGAACTTTGTCATCTGTTAGGGTATATATGTCATAGATCTAAAGGTTCGTCTTAGACAAGCTCAGAAACAATGGTGCCAACAATGTAAGAAGATAGTTATTCGGATTTCTCTATAAGTCCGATTGGGCAGTATCTGAGTGATGCTACTATTACGGATGAATAGAAAGCAATGCAAAGAGATCTTTTTCCGGGTCGCTCTATATATCCGTTTGAGCAGTATTTGGATGTTGCTACTACTATGGATGGATAGAATTATCCGAAAGTGTGGTCGTCAATTTGACAAAGCGGTAGATGTTCGTAGAACAAATAATGACAATTTAGAGAGGACACTCTAGGAGGTTGTCAATTAGGAAGAGTCGAGGTAGCGTTAACTACCTTTAGTTGGTTAAGCTCACGAAGATTGATGTTCATTTGGAAAACCCACAAGCTAGGATTTTAGGTCGGATAGGGTTCCGGAACTAGACATGCTGGTCCTTTTTAAGTTCGGATTGCTGCTTTGGCCATGAGCCAGGAGCAGAACATGACGGACGTCCACAGCCTTTTGATAACAGCCAGGTGGAGTACACTACCACGCATGAGCGCATAGACTCTCTCTCTCTCTCTCTTGGACCATATGGGTAAATACCCAGATAACACGAGGTTATTGGGCCACGAGGCCGTACAGTGGTTGTTGGAGGATAACTACTTTCTCCATCGGCATAATCACGCCTTGGGGGGGGGGGGGGGTCTTCCGCGTGTACCCACATCTCTTTTACTGCACAAGGGTGGTCCTTGTCCACCTTTTTTGATCTTGCAGCTGTTTGTCACGATTGAGTGACAACAGAGACCGCCTACCTTCGAGGAGTCGTTGGCAGACTGCGGTCCCAGTTGCTGATTGTACTCAGTTTGCTTAAGGAGTCCTGATTGGTTTATATAGGTATTGCAGAGTACCCTGTCGGCACCTACAACCTTATCAGCTCTACCAGTACCAGACCTGCTGGGCAGATTTTGAGTAGATGTACTAGATCCTTTGTTTACCATGATAAGCTTTCGGGTTGTCTTCACGCTATCATGCACAATTCACGAGTTACTTAGAAGTTTAGGAAATCATTCGCCAAATCACAGTAAGTCTTGTGATGATATATTGTAAAGGTTGTTTATTACAATATAGTACGATGAATGATAACGTTAATGAAGTCGGTGACGTGTGTAGAAACCCAAATTTCTAGGGGTTTTACACCACCCCGTTATTTTAGTTTCACTCCCGAAGCGAAAGATGAAGTTACTTGTTCAGGGGACAAGTGAGAGTACTTTTTCTTGAGGGGTAATATTGTGAACTTAAGTTTTAAGTTTACAAGGTTGGGTTGACTAGGACAAACTCGTCTTAAGTCTTGGTTTTTCTTAGATGTGCCTCTGGGGCCCCAATGTGTCTTGATGAGCGTAGATAACAGTTCATTAATGTTACTACTAGTTCTTCAAGAGATTTTTAAGTCAATTAAGCTTTAATAGGCTTATGCTATGTCAAGTTGGAAATATAGTTTTGGCTGGTACCGCTCTTGCGTCAACAATTTTCACGCGAAGGGCTTCCCGATATACTTCTAGCCTGTGGAAGGCAATATTAGCTTGACACCAAGCTTCTCTTAGTGATAAGGCTAAGATTATTATTGGTGTTACTCGGGGTAGGAAGTTACAAAGAATCTACTTCATTTGTGACTGAGCTGGGGCATAAGCTGCATGGAGAAGAAGTACTTCAAATGATGGAAGTCAAAGAAGATACCAAGAATAAAGAAGTGTGCATCTTGTGTGATGCTGGAAAGGTTGTGCGTTCAATGTAAGTTGTCCAAAATTTGCAAAAATTATGACTTCTAAAAGGGGGAAGTCATTCATTTCAAGGCTAGTTTGACAATGGTATTGTCGAACTAATTGGATCCGAAGAGGAAAAAGATTGTCCAAAAGAGTTTTGGACATGAAATAACGCTTTTTGAGTGATGACGAACATAACCCTACAAAATACACCCATTGAGAGTTGGGCATGTCTTTTATGCTTTAGTTTGTCTTCCTCGTCGAATTAAGAAATGTGGGTTAAGAAGATAGGGCATCCTCTTAGCAAGTATTTCTCGTCTTCGGTACAAGAGATGACACTAAGTTTAGTGTCAAACAGTCTGTGTTACCATCACCTCGAATGATCGAAGTTTCATTTCTCAATTGCAGATGGACCAGTTTTTTTTCTGTTACACCCCAAAGGGGTCATATGAAACGGAAGTGGGCACTTGATGTAGTGGTTTTACTACTCTTTAGGAAAAGAGAGCAAAAATAGGGTAAGCACGACGATTTAGGAAAACCGTGTGTAAATGACCCTAAAGTGAGTTCGTTCTCAAGGAGGCTAGTGCGTTGTGTAATGAAATGATTATCTTTGTGATTTTATTGTTATGAGAAAAGAAAATAGAAATGGGGTAAGAAGAGAATGACGGTTACGATGACGGATTACACTAAGACGAAAAGGTCGTTCACGTAAAACCGTAAAAATCACCAAATTAAAAATTAAACCTAAAAATTTATTAAAAGTTAAAACTAAGTCTGAAATAATATAAATAAGAATAAAAATCCAACAAAAATATTTTAAAACCTTTTATTAATTAAATATTCAATTTTAAATGCTAATTAAAGCCCTAAAATTAAATATAATTAACAAAATGTCCAAAATATTATTTTATTGAACATTTAACTCACTTATATTATTTAAAGACTAAAAAGTATTTTTCCTAAATTTTAAAAACTATTTTTCTATTTTTAAATCACTAAAAACTATTTTTAAACCAAAATAATCATAAAAAATAATAAAATAATGCCAAAAATAATTTGACAATTTTAAAAATCCTAAATTTTACTAATGAACAGTAGAAAATTGAAAAAGTTTGAAAAATGTAAAAATTTTCACTAAAAGACAAAACTGATATTAATTAAACCCTAATTAATCTAAATTTAATTCTAAAAATTAATTAAAAAGTGACCAGTAAAATCTTTTTAAACTAATAATCTTAAAATGTTTTTCTTAATCTATGAAAAAATTTTAGAACTGAAAAATATTAATTTTCTGCACTAAAAGAAAAAAACAGATTAATAAAAAGTTAATTAAAATAGCTATTTAATCTAAAAAATATTAGATGAACAGTAAAATAAAAATTAATTAAACTGAAAAATCAAAAATAAAATAAGAAAAATACTGAAATTGGTTTCAAAGTCTAAAACTAATTTTTACCCACAAAAGACAAAAAAAGTAAAACTGATAGTGACATATGAAGGACTTTTGTCCTTTTGCTTGGCAGTGGTAACAAATGTGCTAGCAGTGGGAACTTGGTTCCCACTGTTAGTGTAAAAAAAACGTGTCTGATGGAATATAAGCTTAGGAAAGCTTATTGCTTGGCTTATTTTGGACAATAAGGCACCCCTACACTCAGTTGAATGTAGGGAGTCTGTTTAATCACAAAAACCAACAAGTAGCAACACAAAAATTACACAGAAAAGGCACAAAATCAGTCACTATATAGGGATATAGGGTTCTGTGAACAGTAAGCTTGTTTACATGCACAAAAACGAATTTCAAGGCTAACAAACTGGTTCAAAATCTTACCAAATCAATCACAACTAATCACAAACCCTTGGTGACCCTATCTTCTAACCATTAATCAGATTACTTGGCAAATGTACTCCAAATCAAACACAGAAATTAGACTTTCTGATTTAAGCTATATTAACCAAATTTTTGAACATGCAATTGCTTAAAAACCTTACAATAATGAAACCAATAACCAAAATATCTTCCTACTACCAAATACCAGTGAGTCTAGATGGCTTTAAGACCAAAACTTTAGCAAGATCTTAACTTAAAACCCTAATCCAAACACCCCTTTAAAAATCAGAAAATAGATTTTACAAACCAAATGCTAACTAATCTAAGCTAAACTGATTTAAATTTATCTAAACATGCATAAAACACTTAAATGAGCAGAATCCAACAAGAAAATCAACAATTTGGACAAGAACTCACAAAATCACATAAATCTCAATAAAACTCAAAAAAATGGAAAAAGGGGTTCAAGCCATACCAAGCTGATGCCTTCCTAAATCAGTTTACTTTGAGCTCATTTGAGCTTATGGAGAGCTTATGAGAACTTGTAGAGAGTCCCTGTTGACACGAATCTAAGAGGACCCAAGGGAGCAAATGTCTTTAACAAAAAATAGAAAGAAATGGATATGAATGGAGCCTTGTTTCCTTCTTGTTACCTGCACACCACAACCAAAACCAAGAGAAAGAATTTAAGTTATATAAGCTTGACCATGAGCTGTTGTCAGCAGCTTATGGTGGGCTTATATAACAGTAAGTATAAAGAAAACCAAAGATTTTGATAAAATCTTGAAAAACAAACTTTTTGAAAAACCTTTAATAACAGACTTTTGAAACTCAAACAATCTTCAAACGTAGATTTGAACCAATCAAATGATACAAGAATGGAGAACAGTGACTATGCAACAAATGAGCTTATACCAACTTTCCAATAATCTTGAAAAAGTAATTATAAAGACTCAAAGTTCACAAAATAAAAATGGTAACAATGGAACTCAGATTGCTTCAATATAAACACCAACTTTTATATAATAAAAAGGAATTACATTTTCATAAAAACACAAACTTTTATTTATACTAAAAAGGAATTACATAATTTGAGAAAATCTAGAACAACTTGAAAATAGGACACAAACGTCCTATTTATACAACTAAATGGAAAATACTAGAACTTTGAATAAAATATTACAAATGTGAAACTCTATCTAGTGAATATCCAAAATTGCCCTTGGACGATTTTTAAAGTTCTTGGTCAAAATCTTGGAGCCCATGTGATTCTGAGTTGATGTTGAGATTCCAGCTGTAAAGAATCATCTTGGACGTTCATTTTGATTGGGGAACAAGTAGAAGCATCACAACCATCAATCTTGTCGGTTTTAGGTTTTTGGGAATGAAAGTGATGACAGGGGAGGGACGAATGGGGACCCACAGACATGTGAGGTTGTTTTTGGGTGTGTGAAATGTATCAAAGGGTCCTTAATTAACGATCTGGAAACCCTTAAACATTTCCCCTTTGTTTTGGTTGAGATTGGGGGTTAGGGTTTATAACTGGGAATTGGGGATTAGGGGGTGAGTTAGTGAAACAGTGGGTGTTAAGCGCCATTTTAGAGTTAATAAACATTTTTCAAAAATTAATTTATTAACAATAAAAATGGGTTTTGGAATTCAGACGTGGATGGGTGAGGTGGAGTGGAGGGTGACGTGTAACGCTATGAGTGGGGGATGGGAGGTTTGTTGTCTGGTCACTTTTAGTCCCCAACTTTCCTTCTTTGTTCACTTAGTAATAAACAACCCATAATCTTCATTCCTTTGTTAACAAGTTTGTGTAACTTGTCAAATTTGGCACATTGCATTTTTAAACTTGTATCAAGGACCAAAAGTGCAATAAATGCAATCTTCAAGGACTTTTCTTGTATACTCTTGGTAATTTAGGGACCCCAATGTAATTTATGATTTTTACAAGGGTATAAATTGCCAAGTCTTTCAAAGTTGAGGGACCATTCTTTCCAATCTTTAAATCTTCAAGGACTTCTTTGGAAATTCATGATTCGGGTCCGGTTCATTGTGCGGCTTCGTTTCCCGTGTTCGTTTTTGATTGATTCTTGTGATCTTTTTGTCATTCCCTTAATATCCGTACCTAAAATACACAAGCAACAAACACAAGCATATATTGGGGTATTTTAATGATATTTAATGCATTTTAAGCCCAATTTGGACGATGAGACTATGTATAAAAGCAGTCTCATCACTCCCCCGTACTAAACCATTGCCGTGCCCTCACGCAATGCTAGAATAAAGTATCATAACACCTCCAAAATTCATTTTTATTTACTTTATTGAACGATAAACTAGCTACACTACTACTATTGCTACTACTTGCGTTTTGGACATAATGTATGATTTTCATCGCAAAATGGGACGTTTAGGTTCATAGAATAAGAACATGTAAATGCTTCGTTAGAAATAATTTCATCGTCCTCGATTTTCACCCCAATTCCATGCCAAGCGTGCAACGAGATCATTGTCATTATAAGTTAGTAATGCTAACACTACTCATATGCCCTAATCACGTACTTATCCTCCCATTATTCCTAAGTTGTATCTCTTATATTTTATTTTGTCTTGAATGTTTAACAAGGATACATTGTTTGACTTATGCGATAATAGAGATTTAGGTCTAAAAATAGTCCTAGCGGTGTAACCAAGACCATCAAATCAATAACCCCTCCCAATAGACAACGATGTTAAAAAATTAAGTCAACAAGAAGAATCGATAAACACGGTTTTTTAACGGTTTTGAACATGAGACTTATTACCAATACTTTTATACGCCCCCTAACGGAAGGGCCTTATTATCTTTGGTTTACCTCCATCTTTTATTCAACTTCGCCATGAAGCTTTTATTATGACTTTGGTCTTGCCTTGCCTTTTATTATCCGGCTCATCGGTGGTTTTATTAGCCAAAGACGTATATCCTCACGCTAAGGCGAATTTTGGATCTTTAAAGCTTCGAAGATTAAGGATTGATTCACTTTCAATTTTGCATAGATTTTTCGTCCTTGTGGGGCTTCAAATTTTTGCTTAATTTAGGTGAGCACTTGAAATCTTATTATTAGGTGAAGCTTTCGATTATTCGGGTTGCCAATACTTCAAAACCGTGACGCTGGCGATACCTTAATGTCTTCCCAATTTAATTACACAGAAGCTACTAGAAAAGACTAGGAACCCAACAACCCCAACTAAACCGCTAAGTCAATATTTATTAAGCAAAAAATATTTACATGCGAAGGGAGAATAAGCAAACAACGAGAACACATGAGTTTTTGAAAGAATACGAGTACTATACGTTTAGCATAGTAACTTATAATTAACCCTATCATTTCTCGTCCTCATTTAAGAGACTTAGCCTAATGTGAAGTTAAGGAATCAAAGCTAAGTGCTCAACACGCACGGTCGAGTCAAAAATTACTCTTATTCTCGCCATCGAAAAATCTACATTCGTGTCTTCAAACACTTACAAAACATGAGAAAAATTTTAAAATTTGGCCATTTTTATTTTTAGCCTTATTTTGCAACAAAACTATAAACAAAAAGATAAACTTTAGAAAGCGTGAAGGTTTGGCAAGGCAAGTATCTATTCACCCCCCCCCCCCATACTAAAGTTAAACATTGTCCTCAATGTTTCGAGTCTAGGGGTGCAAACACCCCCATACTAGAGACGTAGTCGAATGCCTAATCTAGCATGGAAAAGGTGTAACCGTTAAATAATATCCGTTTATGAAGTGTGCTATAAACCTAAGGTTAGAACATCAAAGGATATATCATTTGGATATTGAGAAAGTCTTCAAAGCAAACGATCGAGTGCTCCCATAAAACGAACACGAGAGGCTCCATTCGTGAAGATCATGATCTAAGAACCACAATTCACAAACAACCACGGAACAAAGGTTGGAAGGGCACAAATCCCCTCACATTAAACTAATTAGAAAGCAATAATATGTACATGGATAAGCATGGGTTTTCCCCACGAGGCACCTTGTTTTTTATAACCGAGTCAAAAGCTCGACTCGAATCCCCATAAATGTGATCATTTAGGGATTATCTTGGTATGGTTAATTTTTAGTGGGGCTTACATGATAAACAAGGCCCAAAAACAACCGGTATTAAGGACTAAGTCCTTTGATGGTGCAAAATACCGGGATCGAAGATGGCGTTCTCGTTTTCATTGGAAAAATAAATCAACGCCACTTCATCATGTGCCAACACAAACCCAAAGGGTTTCAAGAAAATAGATGAGAAGAAATAGAAGGGTGGGACAATGGGTAAGTCATAAAAACCATGAGCTACTCGAGGTAGACTCGCACCAATCAAATAGAAAGATTTTCCATTTATTGCATCGGTGGAAGACCGAGATTTCCCTTTATAAGCAATTCCGGGATCAAACATCTCGTCCTTGTGGAGTCCATTGATCGTTAGACTCAATGGTTATGAACCATTATATCTAGGTTGATCATCATTCATATGATAACATAGCGGAATAAGAACAATGATAATAACAAGGTGTTTGGACACAAAGAACACGAATTAAAACAAATGGATTGCTAATTATATTAATAATCAACAATCACTAGGTGTGTGTACATTGAATCCCACACCTAGTCGACACACGCTTTAGGTTTACATTGTATGAATTGAATTGTGAATAAAACCTAAGACTCTTGTTCCTTTTATAGTGGAAGGAACAGAATCTACAAGAGATAATATCAAATAAACATCTAAATCTTCTATTTAGATAAACTATATATTGTGTATATCATAAATAATATACTCAATATACTCCCTAAATAGAATTCTTCATCAAATCTTCAACATCCATCAGCGTTTGACTTTGTTGACTGCGTTTGACTTTTGTTGACTTCTGTCAACGCCCAATTTGCTCTTGTCAACGCTGGAATTACTCTTGTCAACGCTTGAACAAATGTCTTGATGTTTTCTTCGTTTTTGAGTTTCTGCCACATCAACTTTTTGACCCAACAATCTTCCCCTAGTTGATAGTGGCAAAACTCTATGTGTATCTCTTGTAAGTTGCACATGATCTTCAAATTGCTTCCCCTCAAGTGTAGCACGTATTTCTTCCCCTTTTTGTCACATCAACAAGGAAGTAAACAATGTATGCAATGTTGAAGATTCTCCATATGTAGGCTCTGTGTAATGATCTTGAAGAACAATTAATATGATATTTTTGATGTAGAAGTAGAGTAACCCAACCTTGTGTTCCATGTCTTGTACTATCCATGTGACTAAGAACTTATAGAGTATGATATAAGTAGACCTCGATCCCTTGTCAATATTCTCATCCTTTGTGAGACACTGAGCACGATAATGTAACTCCTTCAAGTGTTTATGACAAGTCTTCGTCACCAACCATGTAAAGCACGAACAAGTTACCTTTAAAGTCTATGACTGGAAGTGCACGACTTTAAGATATGATAGAACACAAACTCGCAAAAATCTTCTTCAATCATCAAACTTACCATAAGAATTCTTCCCCTTAAGTCAACACTTCTTCATGACAAGTCAATATCTTCATATGTAAAAGATGTAAACGAATAGCTCTTTCACAAGGCTATCCCGATTACATACTCCAATAAAATTCTTCATGAATTGTTGCTAATCTTACTTAAAAATCATTAATCCCTTTCAAAATATCTGAGCCATAAATATCACCATGATATTCTGAATAAAAACGGAGATTCCATGTACCTTTTGTGTGTATAATACTCCTTTTTGTGTGCTTAAAACGTCCAATTTTCTCAAACAGCAGCAAACCTTGTGTTGTCCAATATCCTCTTCTGTCCAATATCTTTGACAGATGTATTGTCCATTATCTGACAATACCTATCAGCGTTGAAGTGCATATATCGGACGACACTGTCAACGCTGTCAGCGTTGACTTTTTCTGTCAGCGTCAAACTTCTTCCTGTCAGCGTCTAATCAATACTCTGTCAGCGCCTCTTTCTTATCAGCGTTGCATTAAAACACTGACAACTTCTTACGTGATATATGTGTAGCATGGACTACATAAAAATTAACCTTTGGAGCCCACATCACTTTTGGCAACAATAGTATTTAACTCAAAAACTTCATATTGCTTTAACCACGTGATGCACATCCATGTCATTACTTGACCACTTTCGTTGAACATCAATCCTGGGCCCACAAATTGGATAGTAAAAGTGACGTGAATGCCTCTAATGAAGTTAACCGCTGCCCCATGTGACCTTTAACTCAAATCTTCACGTGATGACCACAGAAACGCAAACCATATTATTTGTCTTTTCTTATGTTTGCAAATTGCAACATGGGCCACATTCGTATCAATCTTTTAACCAATCAATGACATAAGAATCGTGTGAACACATACTATCACAAGGTAACAACCAATCATGATCCTTATACCGTGTGAATGCATAAGTGTTCCACCAATCAAATACGTGAATAAACATAGAACAGCATGTAGAGGATCACAATTAGTAACACAAATATCGAATCACTTCATGCAGATATACGTATGACCATGAATAAGATATACGTAGCACTTTGTCCTTTGCTGTTCGTACCTTCTTCCAAACTCGAACATCACAACAACAACTCTTTTGTTTTAAAACTCAATCTAGGGCTTATAGAATTTGAGCATCGAAACCCTGATTAGGGTTTGTAAAAACCTTAGATCAAGTATTAACTTGAATCACCACAGCCACAATCCTTGTAACATCCTGCTTTTTATGTAGATCTAGGGTTTGAGAAACCCTAGTTCATGATTTCATGTGAAAAAGCAAAGCGTTATTACTTTAACCAGCGAACTTTGACCTTGAATAACTTCTTCATTAGGGCTCAGATCGAAGATCGCTCCGATGAGATTCAAGACACAAGTGCCAAGAATCTACAGTTCAAAAATCACGAAGATCCAACGGTTAACGAAGGAGAGATCGTGTTTTGAACATGGCTGTCCACAGAAAACTGCATATACCCTGCTGCTGACTTTGACGCTTAATAACTTTTGCCTGGGGATAAAACTCGACAATCCCTCCGGTGGATGTTTAGATCTATGTATGTAGAACACACATATAAAATTTCGTGACGATCCAACGGTTCAATCAAAAGTTATGACCTTCTGAATACTGCTGCGCACACAAAAACGTCCAGAAAAACCCTAGACGGATTTTTCTTTTCTTCACCATACACGAACACCTCGTCGGACCTAGATATCAAGAGCCTTAGGCTCTGATACCAATTGTGGAGTCCATTGATCGTTAGACTCAATGGTTATGAACCATTATATCTAGGTTGATCATCATTCATATGATAACATAGCAGAATAAGAACAATGATCATAACAAGGTGTTTGGACACAAAGAACACGAATTAAAACAAATGGATTGCTAATTATATTAATAATCAACAATCACTAGGTGTGTGTACATTGAATCCCACACCTAGTCGACACACGCTTTAGGTTTACATTGTATGAATTGAATTGTGAATAAAACCTAAGACTCTTGTTCCTTTTATAGTGGAAGGAACAGAATATACAAGAGATAATATCAAATAAACATCTAAATCTTCTATTTAGATAAACTATATATTGTGTATATCATAAATAATATACTCAATATATTCCCTAAATAGAATTCTTCATCAAATCTTCAACATCCATCAGCGTTTGACTTTGTTGACTGCGTTTGACTTTTGTTGACTTCTGTCAACGCCCAATTTGCTCTTGTCAACGCTGGAATTACTCTTGTCAACGCTTGAACAAATGTCTTGATGTTTTCTTCGTTTTTGAGTTTCTGCCACATCAACTTTTTGACCCAACAGTCCTCGGTGGAGAAAGGGGAGGGAACATAAGGGGCTTCCCCCACACTAAGTCCACACAAAGCATCGTCAAAAGGAGAAGACGAGCTTGTAGCATTCAAAACACGAGGTGATGACGAAGTTAGCATTGTAGAAAAATCTTTTAAATCCAATTTAAAATCTTTCCATTTTTCATCTTTTAAACTCTCCTTATGAAAACCCGACTTAATTATGTCAAAAATATTTGGTGTTTCTAAAGCAATGTTAGTCACACTAAAAATTCTCACATTTGAAAACCGTTTTGATTTAGGTGGTGGCAAGTTCTCAAAATGTTTGTCAACAACGAAAACTTCCCCATCGGGGTCAACATATTCATCATCCGAAGAATAATTCGTGATTGGAATCGTAGGCTTAACACTCTTAACCTCCACCGGCGGAGGGGACGGAAAATCGTTTTTATCATCAACTTCTAAAACTCTTTTTGAAATCCTTTTACAAATGTTTTTGATAGGACTAACATTGTTCAAAGAAGTGATAGAAAACACATGAGAAAGTGTGGAGTTTTGAGTTGCATTTATGACGAGTTCTTCCTCATTGAAACGAAGAGTGATTTTCCTAGCATGCACATCGATAAGTGCTCTCGAAGTATCCAAAAATGATCGACCTAAAATTGGAGGAACTTTAGGATCGATGGGAATGTCAACAACGATAAATTCCACGGGATAGTAGAACTTTCCAACTTTCACGAAGACGTCCTCGGCTACTCCACAAGCTAGAATCGTAGAATGATCGGCCATCTCGATTGACATTCTTGAAGGAGTGAGATTTGGAAGATTGAGCGACTTAAAAATCTCAAGAGGCAACAAATTAATACTAGCACCAAGATCGGCCAAGGCGTAGCATTCCTCCATATCTTGTATTGCACATGGGATTAAAAATTTACCGGGATCACCGACTTTTTGAGGTATGCGGCTAAGAAAAACCGAAGAACAACTAGACGACTTTTGCAATTTCTCTTTGTTATTCAACATACTTTTAAAGTTTGCGGCAAATCGAGGCATCATGACCAAGGCGTCGGCAAAACTTATATTAAAATGAAAGTCACGAAACATTTTCATAAAAAGTTCAAATTGATAATTATTTCGTTCTTGTGCCTTTTCCTTGTCTCGTCTTGAAGGGTAAGGTAACGGTGGTGTGGGTTGGGGCATAGGCAAAGGCCTTGGAATCTCGGGTTCCACTATTGGTATTGGTTCAACCGTAGGTGTGGTTTGAGCGGTACTTCGTGGGCTTGGAATTTGCTCCTTTTCTACCACCACCTCGGGTTCTTTCTCTTTTTCCTTCTCCGTAGAAGTACTTGGACGAGAAATGGGTTCTTTAAAAGTTTTACCACTACGAGTAGTAATAACCTTCAATTCTCCTTTCGGGTTCACGATGGTATCACTATGAAGACCACCCGAAGAAGAAGGTTTACACATGATAGCTTCAAACATTTTTCCCATTCGGTCTTCAAACTTAGATTGCCTAGCATCCGCTTTTAACAACTCTTGCTTAATCTCATGTTGACCTTGCTCCATTTTTTGTTGATTTTGTTGGAGACGTTGAACATTTCTTTCCATTTTATTAGCATGAGTCTTAAGTTCATTAGCAAGTTCGTTTTTAAGCTCGTTTTTCAACTCGGATCTTAAGCTAACCATTTCACGTTGCATATTATCAAACTTAGCATCGTTTGCTTTAGCATAATTCAAAAATTCTCCTTGAAGATTTTTGGTGTGATCATTTTGAAAACCTTGTGTGGTAGTTTGAAAATCACGGTTTTGGTTTTTGTTTGAAATTTGCCCATTTCCACTTTGATAATTACCCTTGTTGTAGTTACGTTGATTTCCTTGATAAGCACCACTTTGATTGTTGTTTCGATAGTTGTTAGCATTTTGATTTTGTCGAGCTTGATTTTGGCAGGAACCTTGACCGTTTTGGTTATAAGTTCCCGTGGCTACATAAGCATTCGAAGTGTTACCATCCGCGGTAATGCACTCGGAAAAATCATGAGCTCCACCACCCGAAATACAACTCTTGGCAACCGCCTTAACCGATGCGGAATTCAAAGCATCTTGTGCTTTCCAATGAGTCATAAGAGTCGAAAACCTATCGAAAAACCGATTCTCCTCATTTGCTTCATCTTGCAAGGCATTAATGCTACGAGACGATGACGACGATGACGAACCCAAATTGGTAACACTCGGTGTGTTACGAGGGCTATAAACCTTAGACCTATTCTCAATGATTTTCAAAGCCTCATCGGTCGTTTTGCACAAAAAATTACCACCCGCGGCGGCATTTAAGTAATCTCGTTCATGATCATTAAGCCCATTATAAAAAGTGTCAATTTGATGCAATTCGGAAAAATCATGGTGTGGACATTCATGTAGCATTTCTTTAAACCTTTCCCAAGACAGTGTAAAACTTTCATTAGACCTTTGTGTAAATCATGAAATCTCGTTTTTCAAATGTGTTGTTTTAGATGGTGGAAAAAATTGATTCACAAATTTAGAAACGAGATCACCCCACGTCAAAATCGAATTTGGGGGTTCTTTCTCGAGCCATATCTTGGCGGGTCCATCTATCGAGTATGGAAACAACATCATCCTAATGGCATCGTGTGGTACATCCTTAAACTTGTTTGTCGCGGTGAGACGATTAAATTGCCTAATGTGATAATGTTGGTTGTCTTTTTCGTGTCCGCGAAACTTGTTGGCTTGAAGCATAGACATTAAACCCGTCTTGATCTCGAAGTTCTTCGCAAGGATGGCGGGAATCACAATGGCCTCTCCAAAACCCTCGGTGGGTGCTTGAAGCAACTCCATCATAGTACAATTAGCCATGATAGCTTCTTGTTCTACAATAGGTTCCTCACTTGGAGTTTCTTCACTAGAAAGATTAGGAGTAGGTGTTGCCTCCTTTTTGTTTTTTCGTTTACGTGCACGTCTTGCTTGATTATGAGTAAGCATAAACGTCACGTACAACATGGGGATGAGCAAAGAAGATTATTTTTGGTGTTTTTAACTTTTTCAAAAAAATTTGGATTTTTGATTGTTTTTACTTACTTTTTTTTGGATTTTGCAATTGTATTAAGTAGACAAAAATCTACAAATCTCCTCCTTAATCAAATCTCTTGATTAAAGAAGCCTCAAGGAATGAAAACGATCACGTGAAGTGAACGCCTTCGATGACTTTAGAACGTTGGTGGAACACCTAAACGTTCAAGAGGGTTTAATCAAATAAAACCAAGAAAGTATATATGATACTTAATAATACTTTGGGCGACAAAACCCTCGATTAGCTCTCAAAATCAAATACTCACAAGCAAGCGGGGAAACGAGTCGGCGCGAAGCACTTAAGAGCCTTTTTCCTTAGGATATATTTTATAATATCCGCCTTATACCCACCATATAGTTTGTATTTTTCAAAATCGAGCTTCTCGAAAGTATTTATCTATTTTTGCCTTTATTTTCTTTGGTTTGAGATTCGAATACAATGATTGGGTAATGACCTCCAAGTCAAGGTTGTGATTTCTCACGTATTTGGAGTACTTGTGAATTTATTGTTCTACGTATACAATATAGTAATAGTATTCACAAAAAACGAAAAACCGATAATACGTATTAGTAGAGTGCTACTAATACAAATACTATTATGGCTATATATAAAAACAACAATTGTTCAAATCAAAACACAACACGCCTCCTCGGCAGCGGCGCCAAAATGATGTAGTGGTTTTACTACTCTTTAGGAAAAGAGAGCAAAAATAGGGTAAGCACGACGATTTAGGAAAACCGTGTGTAAATGACCCTAAAGTGAGTTCGTTCTCAAGGAGGCTAGTGCGTTGTGTAATGAAATGATTATCTTTGTGATTTTATTGTTATGAGAAAAGAAAATAGAAATGGGGTAAGAAGAGAATGACGGTTACGATGACGGATTACACTAAGACGAAAAGGTCGTTCACGTAAAACCGTAAAAAGCACAAAATTAAAAATTAAACCTAAAATTTTATTAAAAGTTAAAACTAAGTCTAAAATAATATAAATAAGAATAAAAATCCAACAAAAATATTTTAAAACCTTTTATTAATTAAATATTCAATTTTAAATGCTAATTAAAGCCCTAAAATTAAATATAATTAACAAAATGTCCAAAATATTATTTTATTGAACAAATAACTCACTTATATTATTTAAAGACTAAAAAGTATTTTTCCTAAATTTTAAAAACTATTTTTCTATTTTTAAATCACTAAAAACTACTTTTAAACCAAAATAATCATAAAAAATAATAAAATAATGCCAAAAATAATTTGACAATTTTAAAAATCCTAAATTTTACTAATGAATAGTAGAAAATTGAAAAAGTTTGAAAAATGTAAAATTTTTCACTAAAAGACAAAACTGATATTAATTAAACCCTAATTAATCTAAATTTAATTCTAAAAATTAATTAAAAAGTGAACAGTAAAATCTTTTTAAACTAATAATCTTAAAATGTTTTTCTTAATCTATGAAAAAATTTTAGAACCGAAAAATATTAATTTTCTGCACTAAAAGACAAAAATAGAATAATAAAAAGTTAATTAAAATAACTATTTAATCTAAAAAATATTTGATGAACAGTAAAATAAAAATTATTGAACTAAAAAATCAAAAATAAAATAAGAAAAATACTGAAATTGGTTTCAAAGTCTAAAACTAATTTTTACCCACAAAAGACAAAAAAAGTAAAACTGATAGTGACATATGAAGGACTTTTGTCCTTTTGCTTGGCAGTGGTAACAAATGTGCTAGAAGGGGGAACTTGGTTCCCACTGTTAGTGTAAAAAAACGTGTCTGATGGAATATAAGCTTAGGAAAGCTTATTGCTTGGCTTATTTTTGACAATAAGGCACCCCTACACTCAGTTGAGTGTAGGGAGTCTGTTTAATCACAAAAACCAACAAGTAGCAACACAAATTTACACAGAAAAGGCACAAAATCAGTCACTGTATAGGGCTATAGGGTTCTGTGAACAGTAAGCTTGTTTACATGCACAAAAACGAATTTCAAGGCTAACAAACTGGTTCAAAATCTTACCAAATCAATCACAACTAATCACAAACCCTAGGTGACCCTATCTTCTAACCATTAATCAGATTACTTGGCAAATGTACTCCAAATCAAACATAGAAATTAGACTTTCTGATTTAAGCTATATTAACCAAATTTTTGAACATGCAATTGCTTAAAAACCTTACAATAATGAAGCCAATAGCCAAAATAACTTCCTACTACCAAATACCAGTGAGTCTAGATGGCTTTAAGACCAAAAGTTTAGCAAGATCTTAACTTAAAACCCTAATCCAAACACCCCTTTAAAAATCAGAAAATAGATTTTACAAACCAAATGCTAACCAATCTAAGCTAAACTGATTTAAATTTATCTAAACATGCATAAGACGCTTAAATGAGCAGAATCCAACAAGAAAATCAACAATTTGGACAAGAACTCACAAAATCACATAAATCTCAATAAAACTCAAAAAAATGGAAAAGGGGTTCAAGCCATACCAAGCTGATGCCTTCCTAAATCAGTTTACTTTGAGCTCATTTGAGCTTATGGAGAGCTTATGAGAACTTGTAGAGAGTCCCTGTTGACAGGAATCCAAGAGGACCCAAGGGAGCAAATGTCTTTAACAAAAAATAGAAAGAAATGGATATGAATGGAGCCTTGTTTCCTTCTTGTTACCTGCACACCACAACCAAAACCAAGAGAAAGAATTTAAGTTATATAAGCTTGACCATGAGCTGTTGTCAGCAGCTTATGGTGGGCTTATATAACAGTAAGTATAAAGAAAACCAAAGATTTTGATAAAATCTTGAAAAACAAACTTTTTGAAAAACCTTTAATAACAGACTTATGAAACTCAAACAATCTTCAAACATAGATTTGAACCAATCAAATGATACAAGAATGGAGAACATTGACTATGAAACAAATGAGCTTATACCAACTTTCCAATAATCTTGAAAAAGTAATTATAAAGACTCAAAGTTCACAAAATAAAAATGGTAACAATGGAACTCAAATTGCTTCAATATAAACACCAACTTTTATATAATAAAAAGGAATTACATTTTCATAAAAACACCAACTTTTATTTATACTAAAAAGGAATTACAGAATTTGAGCAAATCTAGAACAACTTGAAAATAGGACACAAACGTCCTATTTATACAACTAATAGAAAATACTAGAACTTTGAATAAAATATTACAAATGTGAAACCCTATCTAGTGAATATCCAAAATTGCCCTTGGACGATTTTCAAAGTTCTTGGTCAAAATCTTGGAGCCCATGTGATTCTGAGTTGATGTCGAGATTTCAGTTAAAGAATTATCTTGGACGTTCATTTTGATTGGGGAACAAGTAGAAGCATCACAACCATCAATCTTGTCGGTTTTAGGTTTTTGGGAATGAAAGTGATGGCAGGGGAGGGACGAATGGGGACCCACATACATGTGAGGTTGTTTCTGGGTGTGTGAAAGGTATCAAAGGGTCCTTAATTAACGATCTGGAAACCCTTAAACATTTCCCCTTTGTTTTGGTTGAGATTGTGGGTTAGGGTTTATAACTAGGAATTGGGGATTAGGGGGGTGAGTTAGTGAAACAGTGGGTGTTAAGCGCCATTTTAGAGTTAATAAACATTTTTCAAAAATTAATTTATTAACAATAAAAATGGGTTGTGGAATTCAGACGTGGATGGGTGAGGTGGAGTGGAGGGTGACGTGTAAGGCTGTGAGTGGGGGATGGGAGGTTTGTTGTCTAGTCACTTTTAGTCCCCAACTTTCCTTCTTTGTTCACTTAGTAATAAACAGCCCATAATCTTAATTCCTTTGTTAACAAGTTTGTGTAACTTGTCAAATTTGGCACATTGCATTTTTAAACTTGTATCAAGGACCAAAAGTGCAATAAATTCAATCTTCAAGGACTTTTCTTGTATACTCTTGGTAATTTAGGGACCCCAATGTAATTTATGATCTTTACAAGGGTATAAATTGCCAAGTCTTCCAAAGTTTAGGGATTAAATCTTCAAGGACTTCTTTGGAAATTCATGATTCGGGTCCGGTTCATTGTGCGGCTTCGTTTCCCGTGTTCGTTTTTAATTGATTCTTGTGATCTTTTTGTCATTCCCTCAATATCCGTACCTAAAATACATAAGCAACAAACACAAGCATATATTGGGGTATTTTAATGATATTTAATGCATTTTAAGCCTAATTTGGACGATGAGACTATCTATAAAAGCAGTCTCATCAGCACTCCCGAAAAGGGTTCCAAATGTAGCGGAAAATAACTCTCCCTGAAAGGGGTCAGATGCAGCGGAAAGTAGGCACACTCAAAAGATTCAAATGCAGCGGAAAATGGACATTTCTAAAGGAATCAAATGCAACGGAAATGGACATCCCCTAACGCGGTCGAATGCAGCGGAAATGATATTTGGGCTAAGGAGAAGGCCAAAAATCAAGAGCACAATGCTATGATCCAAAAGAGATGAATACGAGTCTTCCTTAGGTTTCTAGATGATGATGATGTAATAACGACAAGATATTACTGGAGGAAATTGCGAGTCAAGGAGGGATACGTTACATAGCTGGTTATATATATAAAATAATATCAATAATGAGTCATGTCGAATACATTTAAGCCCATGCGATTATAAATTTCTATTTACATCGACAAGCGTCCTTATCCATGTAAGGTGAAATTTATAACTCCATTCGGTGACCTATGATTTCTTTATTCAAACGAACAAGCGTCCATACTCATTTCAATAACGATTTCATAGCCCACCTTACCTAAATATTCCTGGCAAGTCTTATTATTTAAAATATAACATCTAAGATAATCGATATTATTAAGGTACTTTACAGCCCGTTTAGTTATAACTTTCGTCTTCGGGCGTCCCATTCCACCGTGATACGATTTTTATAAGTAAACTTCTGGTCGGGTGGCCTATGGTTTCACCTTTAGACGTCCCATACCGGCTAAAGACGAAATCATAATTAACTTAAGATCAAGAGGCTCAGGTCCCATATGTAAAATATAGGATCATAATTACCTTGATTTTTGGGTCCCACCGCATCATTTAAAGATGCAAATTTATCCTAATAATACCACATGATATTATAAAAAGCACGCGTATATGAGTCGTTAATAAGTCGTGTTCCGTAGATATACGTACAAAATCATAAGCGAGAGAAAATACATGTTGATGTGCGATAACGTGCGCAAGAATACGCATCAAACAAGGAGTTCATATGTATAATATAATATAATAATATATTACAATCATAAGCATATGCATTATATCATACAGATCCTAGGGGGTATATATATATATATATATATATATATATATATATATATATATATATATATATATATATATATATATACACGTACAATAAGTTCAAACATTTAATAAAATGTAGTACGCTAGGTAATGCCTCATAGTCTGTTTTTAAATATTCCAATTTGTATGTTTGTTGTAAATTCGTTTTCATTAAGTGGCCTATCAGTTATCCTAGTGGTTAGAATAGACTAACCAGTTCCTATTCATCGAATAACTATGCAAAGATAGTATGCTCAAGTTTTAATACCTTAAATGAAATAAAGGTTCTAGGGTTTGCCTAAGTTTCGGCTATTGGCAAAACAAGTCCCTCTATATTTTACCAAATGTACATTTTCCGGCTCTTAACACCTTTAGTCCTTAGGGTTTCTAGTATTTTCGGGAGATGGTGAAAATAGTCCCTCTATTTAACATTAGGTTTTATAACTTCCAATAAGTGGCGACTAATCCTTAGGGCTGCTAATTGTTTCGGTTGATTACACCATTAGTCCTTAGAGTCATAAAATGACAATCTAACTTCCAAGAATTTACAAAAGTAGTCCTTAAGGTATAATAGGTCACGAATGGCATTTATTAATCCCTCCACTTTCAAATATTTATAATATTAGTCCTTGTAGTTTCTATTCTATCAAGACAAGTTTCAAATGTCATGGTTTTAATCCATAATTCTTATAAACTAACGTTCTTAGTCTAAAAGTTTTTATAGTTATATTCTTGGTAAAAAAACTTTATTTAAGTGTAAAATCACTAAGTGAGCTTATTAAGTGCACCAAAAGAGCTAATGGGCTTCCCAGACCCTTATTGAGCTTACAAGATCCATTAACAATTCTTATGAACTAAGGATTTCTTAATGGGCCTAATTACAGTTTTAGATCCATCAATGTTAGAGTTTTACTACATAGGTCCATGAGACAATAAATGGGCCTAATGGTCTTCCGAATGGGCCTAAACATATTTTAGTCCATTAATAATTCAAGGTTTGCTAAGTGAGCTTACTAGGCATTAAATGGGCCTAATATGTTTAGTTAATGGTTCGACTATATGGTATTGGGCCTATAGAGCCTATTCAAGTCTTGGGTTACTATTACTTGTGCTTAACTAGTCCATTAATAATACTTAACCATTTATCTTGGTGTGAAGTTTATGAAACCTTATAAGCTTATTGGTTCTTAAAGGTTAATTCAAGATCTCCAAAGAAAATTTTATAAAATAAAATTATAGATTTCCCCGAACATTTCATTAGATTTTTCAATATTTATAAAATCTAATTAAGTTTACTAAAGATTTCCTAAGATTGAGTAAAATAGATAGATCTATTTAGATTTTTAGAGACTTAAAATCTTCTTAGATTTTCTAACGGGTTCTAGAGATTCTGTTAGATTTCCAATGTTCCCAAAGTTTTTATTTAAATTTTCATTTAAAT
Organism: Glebionis coronaria; assembly: GCA_025667525.1. Classification (NCBI taxonomy): domain Eukaryota; kingdom Viridiplantae; phylum Streptophyta; class Magnoliopsida; order Asterales; family Asteraceae; genus Glebionis; species Glebionis coronaria. The sequence continues at coordinate 332,764 of JANFOE010001818.1, forward strand.
GTTTCCATGTGTCTGTTATGTATTAGATTGTTCGTGGTTATAATGCATTGTTCGGGCCATCATACTTCAGAAGCCATTCTATAAACGTTTGAGGAGCGATGGCACTTTAAATCGTAAACCCAACCACTCAGTTAAAACGTAATATCGAGATGGAACATCATTAGTATTTAATATTTCTATAATAAATATTAAATAGTTATAATACGTAAATACGTACAAGTTAGCATCTAATACAATCAACAATTACAAATGCATAGAATAAGGAATGCGCACTTAAATCATATAGTTATGCATGCTCTCTATGCTAGATGCTCTCTAAGTATGTCCCAAAAAAAATCCCCAAAATATTTTTATAAAGTTATAGTCCAGTTTTAAATAAAAGAAAAATATTTTTTTTATTCTTATTTTATTTAAAAATTAATCTGGTTCGCTATAACTAAAGATCTGATACCATTCTCTATAACACCGCCATAAAGCGGGTATCACAGTGGTGGATCAATGAGAAAATAGCTTACAAAGCACAGATCATAATTATATGATTTTTGAAATACAATTGATGTAAACATTGAATTGGTACAATCATTTAAATCGTTGAATAACATTTGTTATGAATATCCCAGTAAAAGATAATCCCCCGTCGTTTTTATGCTCCTAAATGATGCTCAATCCATGCTCAAATAATCTTGCTAAATAACCTGGGAAAAACATGCTTAAAACAGTCAACATAAAGTTGGCGAATTTACAGATTTTAACAATTAATTAGTGTCGACATACAATAATCATAGAAGTAATAATGCACAGAGCATTATTACTAAAATGTAAATAACATTTGTTTATTATTAGAAACTGAAGCTTAACCCCATAGTCCTCAACTGATGAGGATGTAGTGTCTTACAAAAAGACACCCATTCCAGTTCCAACATGGTATTGTCTGTTGTCCCGGCCAAGGCACAGTGAGCATGACTCACCCAGACGGGGATGGTCAATCCCTAATAGATCTATTTATAACATTTGGGCGATTTACAACAATTTAAGTAAGCAATCATAATCCAGTTTATGTAATCCAGTTATGTCCAATATATGTTTGCATATTTTCTTTCCCAAAAAGGTAAAGTTTTATCAAAGTTTAAATGGGGCTGTAAACTCACCTGTACAACACAGCTCGAGGATGATCAAGTATATAATTGTTAAGCACACAGTACGTCAAACACCTAAGCAATTAAGTATGTCTCAGTATATGCATAAATAATAAATGCATGCAGTCTAATAGTTCATAAGCTTTTTCTGATTATCAACATATATTAAAGTATATATTTAATTATTTAAATATATTGTTATGAAGATGGTTAAGTGTGCATGTTATTTATCCACTGTTTCCGTGTATTCCTGTTGTTTATAAAATGTGTATGACATTGTAGTCTTTAAAATAAATTTTTAATCTCATTAAATAATTTATTAGTTTCCAAGAATAATAAATAAATTATTATTAATCAAATATTGGTTTATAACATGTTGATAAAAATATATTATTTTTATTCTAGAATAGTTTTCGTGTACCAATAGTGGCTATTTTATAAGAACAGTGGGAATAACATGTAGACATTGGTTAGGTTAGTCTAGCAGTGGTAACTGAATAGCTAGCAGTGGGAACGGTTAAGCTAAGTAGTGGAAATTGTAAAGCTAACAGTGGGAACTGTAAAGCTAACAGTGGGAACTGTTAAGCTTAGCAGTGGAAACTGTAAAGCTAATAGTGGGAACTGTTAGGATATCAGTGGGAACTTTTGTGGTAGTTAATATTAACGGTGGTAAGTTTCTAGATGGTCAGTTGGTGTTTATATACTAATAGTGGGAACATTACAACTATCGGTGGGAACACTATATGCATATCTACATCTTACAACATAAACATAAGTAAACCCCTATCGTTATAACTTCGGGATCTAACATGCATTAGTCGTTATCAGCAATCCCAAACGCCCCCTAAAGTCAGCCAGCAGTCCCAAACGCTCCCTTATCAGCATGCATGTTATCAGCAGTCCCAAACAGCCCTTTTTAAACCTTCTGCAGTCCCAAACACCCCCTTATCAGTAGATCCAAACACCCCCTAAGCTGCTTAACAGCAGATCTATGATCACAACGCCATGCATGTCGCTCCCGACAGCAGATCTAAATAGATCTGTATGGATCAGTGTGGATCTAGGCTAACCGAATGCACCCTTATTTGTTTTCTGCCCTAAAACCAACCACACCTTTCTGTTGTTTGTTAACTGCAGGTCCAAACGCCCATGGTGGGCTTGTAAACGCAGAAACAAACACCTCCAAAGAGATGGGGATCTTGTGGTGGTGATGATGGCAGTAGGAGGCTGCTATGTTGGTGATGGAGGCCACGGTTGTGGTGGATCCGAGGTAACCACGAATGGTTGTGGATGGCTGACGAGCAGGTGGCTGCTGGTGGACAGCAGCAAGGACGATGGTGGCTGCATGGCTGGATGTAGGGTGGAAGACAGCAGCCTATGGCTGCGAGGATGATTGTGAGTAGGAGCTGCGATGGAGGTGGCTGGTGGCAGCAGGGCTGCTGCGTGACTGGGGTCTTCAGCAGTGGATGGTGGCGGCTGATGACCACGAACCAGGTGGTGGCTACATGGTGGAGCATGAAATGATGGTGATGCCGTGATGGTGGTGAGGCCACGAAGGTGGAGGGATGTGGCGGCTAGGGCAGGAATCCGAGACAAACACCCATAGCATGGTGGCGGTTGCGGGGCTTTTAGCCACGACAACGGTGGTACACATTATAGATCTATTAGATCTACAAGATAAAAGTGGCGGCCAAGATCTAAGGTGGCCGGAAAATGGTGAAAGAAATGGCGGCTGTCATTTTTAGATGGAGAAGTGTGTGTGTGTAGGCTAGGGTTAAAATTGGGATGAAACCCTAGTTCTCCCTTTTTATATGCTCTAGTAAATTACAAAGTGGAAGGTTCCTAGTAGTGTAGGGACTAAAGTGCAACCTATATTATACTTTCGTTAATACGTGGTTCAAGGCTCGTTTACATTTTATAAAATTAGTTTCATTTTATGAAAACCGCGTCATTGATCTTAGAATCATTTTTTCAATAAAATGGAGTATTTATATGTCATATAAATACGAAGAACGTGTTTGTTTATTTAAACGAAAAGTATTTGTCATTTATCGTAAGTATAACGTAAGTGTCATTTTAATAGAAATAGTTCTCGTTTAATCCCTCCGTAGATGAAAGTAATAATAAACAATTTAATCAAATTGTTTATCACGTATTTCTCGACAATAATTTATGTAGTTAAATTATTGAATTGTCGGTACGCGGTTTGTATGACTTTTGTCAAACTTTTCAAATTCGATGATTTTTGTATTGTTCAAAAAGGGTTTCGGACCATGCTTCATTATTATTTTATGAATGAACAATCTCGGGTTTTACACCATTCACATGCCACCTTGAGTTTCGTCCTCGAATTTTGATTACTATTTCTAGGTTGAGAAATGATATAGGATCATTGAGTAGATTTTTATTACATTATTCTCATTGTAAAATCATGGATTTTACACTAGAGGGACTATTTTTGCCATAACCCGAAAGTATTACAAGCCCGGGGTACTAAAATTGTAAGATCCGAAAGTTTTTCTTTAATAAAATATGGAGGGACTATTTTTGCACATATCTGAAACTTAAACAAACCCTAACACCCTTATTTCATTCAAATTAGTAAAACTTAAATAAACCCTAAACTATAAGGACTAAAACCGTAATTTCTTAAACTTATAACTTAAGGACTATTTAGTAATTGTTGGAAACTTTTGGGGACCTAAGTTAAATAAAATATTTATATTTTACTTTATAAAATAATTTATATAAACTATATATATAAATTAAATACAAGTATACTTATACGAAAATTGTAAGTAAAACATTTTTACTTAAACAGGAAATTTAATAACAAATTTAATTGGAAATTATTAATACTTGTACTACAGTAAATTAAATAAACACTGTAGAATTAATAAATTGTGTAAAAATTGTATAAGCATGCACGCATGTTTCCTGCATTATTTACTAAGACTATACTATTTAATTAGGTAGTTGATTGTGACGTGAGCATTACCTGGATTTCTTTTATTGCATAGCTATTACAAACTCTAAGGTGAGTTTACAGCCACACACAAGATATTGATAAACTTTTAAAATCCTCTATGAGGGAGAAAACATGCAACTTCTTTTATGGACATAAACTGAACTGTACAAACTTTGATTACGATTGCCTATTGTAGAAACTGTTAAAATTATTGAAATTGTCTGAATGTTATAAATAGATCTATTTGGGATTGATGATTTCCATCTGGGCGAGTAGCACTCGCTGTGTCTTGGCCTGGACAACAGATGTATACCATGTAGGAACTGGAATTGGGAGCCTTTTTGTAAGGCAACAGGGTTCTCATCTGTTGAGAACCATGGAAGTTAAGCCTCAGTTTTGTGCAATAGGGATGTAATTACCTTTTTAGCATAAATGCTTTGTGCATTGCTACTACTGTGATCGTTTATTGTCCAAACTTATTTTATTAGACTTGTAAATTCACCAACTTTATGTTGACCCTCTAAGCATGTTTTTCTCAGGAAAATGAAGCTAGTACGCGGTGTGTGCATGGACTCAAGCATCATAATAGTCTGCATTGTAGGACTCATCAGGGGTTTCTACTTGGGAAAAACAAACAATTTATTTTTATAATGTTAAAACAATTTTTATATATTCATAACACTGTTCATGTAATATATGTTGGATAATCTTTTATCCTATGCTCTATGTAATATTTGCTATCGATCCACCCCTGTGACATCCAAATATTATTTCTGCGGCCTTTGACCCGACCCAGGGTGTCACGGAGAATGGTACCAGAGTGATAGTTATAGAGAACAAGATAAATTAAAATAAAATAAAAATCATTCTTTTTTGTTTAAACTGGACTATAACTAAAGAAAAATCTTTTGGGGATATTTTTTTAGGACTATAATAGTTAAGCATGTAGAACGTAAGGTATATATATATATATATATATATATATATATATATATATATATATATATATATATATATATATATATATATATATATATATATATATATATATATATATATAAATATATATATATATATATATATATATATATATATATATATATATATATATATATATATATATATATATATATATATATATATATATATATATATATATATATATATATATATATATATATATATATATATATATATATATATATATATATATATATATTATGTGAACTAAGTGTTCATTGATTATTAACAATCTGGTTAATTAATCTTATAAGTATTAATGTAACCTTAAAACATTGCGTTGTATGTTTAAAAAGGGTATAGACTCTAAACTTGTAACCAAAAATTATTTTTCTTTTGTTTGTTAGATTATACTTAGGTTAATTTTAAAATAATACTATTTTCAGAGTATCATGACTCCACCTGTTGCATCTCCGACTATTCTACCAGAGGTAGCCCCCGCTCCAGCTATCTCTACGTCCCCAAGATCTGTACACTGTGGATGGCTGTCGTCCTCAGACTCCGAGGACAGCTAGACTGTCGGAGCTGCATTTCCTGATGACTCTCTTACTGCTCCACAATCAGCTAAACTGGTCCCCACCAATGTGGAGGAGGACAAGGTGACTCCTGACCTACCACCTCTAGCACCGCCATCATTACCTCAGGGCTACTTTTCCGGGTCTCTACTTCCTCGTTAGAGGAGGTATGAGGCTACTCCCGACTCCACTTTTAAGGTCGGCGATGGTTCTGGGACAGGACATGCTGACACGGTCCAAGCCCAGAATGCCGCTCTGGCCGCACGCCAGGAGCAGGACATGTCGGATGTCCACAGCCTGTTGACAGCAGGCCAGGCGGGGTACACTGTTGTGCATGAGCGTATAGACTCACTCTCTTGGACCATGTGGGTAGAAGCACAGGAAGACAGAGGTGTTCGGGCCGTGACTTATGAGGCCTTACAGTGGTTGCTAGAGGAGAACTGTTGTCTCCATCAACATATTCACACCTTGTAGGGCTTTCAGCACCAGACCCATGCTACTCTCACTGCACATGAGCAGTCCTTGTCCACCTTCTTTGACCTTGCAGCTAACGGCATGATTGAGTGACTGCAGAGACCGCCTATCTCCTGGGAGCATTTGGCAGAATTCGATCCCAGTTGCTGACTGTACTCCGCCTGCTTAAGGAGACCCGATTGACAGTTCAGGCACTACAGGGTACTAGGTCAGCACATGCAGCTTCACCAGCCCCACCAGTACCAGCCTCATCTAGCAGACCTACTAGCCAGGATTAGAGTAGATGTACTAGACTTCTTGTACATCATGATAAGCTTTTGGGTTGTATCCAAGCTATCTGGTATACGACTTTTTGTACTTTTATTTTTCCAGCTTTTGTGACCTATCGTTGTACTATACTCTTTCGAATAGGTGTTTTGATGTGATGTACTTAAGACTGTGTATACCAGTACCCTGGGCAAGGCCTGTTGAGCCTTTGACATGGATCTGTTATGCTCGATGTATGTTTAATTTCTTACAGAAATGGCATGTAATAAATTTCTATTGTTATATATGTTATGTGTTGTATTATATTATGAAATCTTGACAGGTTATCCAATTTGTTATGAGATCTATGCATGAAATTTCCCCGTGCAATTAATATAAAAACTGTACTAACACTTAAACTAATGATCTCATCTTGTGTATGATTATAGACAAATAGCGATTACTCGTTCGAACTCCAACGATGCAACAACCTCAAATGCCACAAATACCGACCATACTGAAGCTACTCAAAATTTCACTGCTACCCAACTTAGGGAAATGATTAATGATGGCATCGCAGCAGCCATGGCAGCCAGAGTAGTTGACTGGAATATGAATGATGGTCAAAACCTTAATGCACGCAGAAACAATGCCAACAGGGGTTGCTCTTACCCTGACTTCCTGAAATACAAACCCTCATACTACCGAGGGAAGGAAGGAGTTGTGTAACTAATGCAATGGTTTGAAAGGTTGGAGACTATATTCCGCATCAGTGACTGTGCTGATGAGAACAAAGTCAAATTCGCCACCTGCACACTACTTAAGAGTGCCCTTACTTGGTGGAACTCAGTTGTTGCTACCCTTGGGCACGATGCTGCTTATACTCTTACATGAGCCAACCTTAAGGAGAGAATGACTGAAAATTATTGCCAAAGAGGCGAAATGAAGAAATTGGAGATTGAATTGTGTGATCTTAAGTGCAAGAACAATGACATCATTTGGTACAAGCAAAGATTTTAAGAATTAATCCTAATGTGTACCAGAATGTTTCCTCAAAGGGAAGAAAAGATTGAGAAGTATGTCAGTGGACTCCCTTACGCCATTCATGACAGCGTGCTTGCATCACGACCCACTACTATTAAAAGGGATATGGAGTTTGCAACGGAACTGATCAACAAACGAGCCCGTAAAATGTTGGAAAGGCAAACGAAGAACAAAAGAAAGTCGGATGAAAACTTCCGTAGCCAGCATCAGCAGCCTCCCAAGAGACAGGACATTGGGCAAGTTTACGGTACTACCCCCACATCCAACACCAGGAACTACTCAGGCTCCAAGCCTTAGTGCAACTATCACCATCTTGTTGGAGGTCAGTGTCATGGATGCTACAACTGTGTTTAACCAGGAAATTTTGCTCGTGATTGTCAAGCCAACGTCATTACCCCAGTTTGACTTAGCAGCAACCCTGGGAACAACAACAGAGGCGGATCCAATGCCCGTGGGAGCGGGAGCAGACAACAGCGAAACCGTATCCCAACAGGAGGAAACAATAATGGTCCAAGGAGAACAGTAGTGTGTTACGAATGTGGAGCCCCTGGACATGTGAGACCAGATTGTCCCAAGTTGGCCAACCAGAAAAATGACGACAAGGGAACCTCGTCACGAGTGTACATGGTGGGCAATGCAAAACTCAACCCGGATTCCAACATCGTTACCGGTACGTTTCTACTAAACCATCGTTATGCATCCGTTTTATTTGACACCGGAGCAAACCGATGTTTTATATCGACTGAATTTAGTAATGTATTGGAAGTCACCCCATCAGTTTTAGACCCCCACTACACCGTAGAATTAGCCGATGGAAAAATTGTGAAAGCTGATGCCATCATTCGAGCTTGTACCCTAAATCTTTCCAATCACCCGTTCAACGTTGATCTGATCCTGGTAAACCTTGGTAGCTTTGATGTCATTATTGGCATGGATTGGTTAGCCAAATATCGTGCAGTTATCGTGTGTGATGAAAAACTGGTTCGTTTACCATGGGGAAATGAAACCTTGATTATACGAGGGGATGGTAACCCGGACATAACCAACACTAGGCTTAGTGTCATCTCCTACACCAAAGTCTAGATATATTTGGTAAAAGGATGACCCATCTTTTTAGCCCACCTTTCCCAAATTGATGAGGTAGGCAAACCTAAACCTAAAAGACATGTCTAACTCACAATGGTTGTATTTTGTAGAGTTATGTTTGTCATCCTAGGAAAACCTAAACCTAAAAGACATGTCTAACTCATAATGGGTGTATTTTGTAGGGTTATGTTTGTCATCCTAGGCAAACCTAAACCTAAAAGACATGTCTAACTCACAATGGGTGTATTTTGTAGGGTTATGTTTGTCATCCTAGGCAAACCTAAACATAAAAGACATGTCCAACTCACAATAGGTGTATTTTGTAAGGTTATGTTTGTCATCCTAGGCAAACCTAAACCTAAAAGACATGTCCAACTCGCAATGGGTGTATTTTGTAGGGTTATGTTTGTCATCCTAGGCGAACCTAAACCTAAAAGACATGTAATAACTAAGATTTTACCTAGTTAAAAATATCGTTGTTCCAGTCTCTTCGAATTGAAAAAGGTAAACGTGCGACTCAATCGTCTTTTGGTGGAAAACAATAGATTGGTCGTTGTAGTAAAGTAAATGTGCAAGACTTTAAAGTTAATGACGGTAATTAAAGCTAAAACTAATTAAAACGTAAATGGTGCAATATTAAAGCTTTTTAAATGTAAATAAATTTAATGACAAAAATTAAAGCTCAACGAAAAGTAAATTTGACAAGTTAATTAAAATGAATCTAAAATTGACAATTTAATAAAAATAAAAGCTTTAAAAATCAAACTAAAAATTACTAGAAAAACACTTGGTAAAAACAGAGATTTCGAGAAGCGTAAAAAATTTGAAAACTTAAAACAATGCAAACTTAAAAATAAAACTAAGACAAAATACTAAAACAAAACCAAATCCGTCCGAATCCACCTATCGAAATCCGATCGAAATACCGATCAGAATGTATCCGTCGGAATGATTGAGATAGAATCTATCGGAATATGTAAAAACTAAGGCTATCGGAATATATTAAAACGAATCCATCGGAATTCTTAAAAACAAACCATCGGAATATCCTATCTGAATATCCAAGCTGTCAGAATATGGCTGTCAAAAATTTGGCAACATTCCGTCGCAATACAACCCTTAACCCCGTCGCAATCCACGATCACAACGAGCGATCGGATTTTTGATCGGAATAAGGGGGGTATCACAATACCGATCGCAATGTAGAAACCCTTGTGGTTTTTGCGATCGTAACAAGCTATCGGAATCCAAATCCCTTTCCGATGGAATGTGATACAAACTAAGAAAAACAAATAAGCTAAGACTAAAAAGCAAATATCAAAGACTTAATTAAACAAGAATAAGACGAATGAAATAATCACAAATTTAAAGACTTTCAAGACACAAAATAAACAACTTTATAAAATAAACATTAAAAAGATAAAACTTTTAAGAAAACTTTAAAACAAATAAGCTAAATACAAAATAAGCCAATAAGATTGTCAAGCTTATAGCTTAATTCGTATAAAAGCCTAGAGAGAAATGAAAAGATAAAATTTTAATAAAATAAGCAATAAGATTAAGCAAAATTAATGCTTAATCCGAAGCAAAATCAACTCAAAAACAAGAAAAGTAGAAAAAGATTGATAATTAAAAGCTTGATTAAAGGAAAAGATTCAACAACCAAATTAAAAGACTTACTTGAATTAAAGGCAAGAAATTTAAGGTGCCAAACAAGGTAATTAAATTGACAATTAAGTAAATGAAATGAAAAATAAATGTGCAAGTAATGAAAATGGTGGAAGACAAGTTTGTCAAAATAGCCAACACCTCCTAATGTGTCATTAGGAGGGTATTTATAGTGATTAGGGAGGTAAACATGTGTTGGAAGCTTCCTTCTTTCTTCTTCACGTCTTTTCGTCTTCTAAATTCTTCGACTTTCTCGACGTTGTCTTGGGATAAATTGAACTCGTCTTATAATATCTTCATTTATTTAGACTTGAGTTCTTCAACTTCATTAAACTTGCTTCTTTAAACTTTTTCTTCGATAAATCTTCAGAATAAGCCTTCGACTTCCGTTCTTTTTGCACTCTTGATCTTTTGACTTCGTCTTTTGTCTTTTTCTTCGATAAAAGCCCGTGAAAGCCCGTGTTTTCTTCCCTTTTCACATTTTGGTCCTAAATCACAACAAAAACACAAACCACGCATAATTCCGACATTTACGACATAAAATACACGTTTTGGCTTATTATTATAATTAAGTGGTAAAAGGATAAGTGTTTTCACACTTATTAAATCCCCTACACTTGACCATTGCAATGTCCTCATGCAATGCATTAATTACAAAGCAAGTTCTTACACTTTCCATCACAATCATTCCACATTGGCCTTTATTAAAGAGAAAAAATATTTAAAGGAAGAAAACATGTAAAAAGATCAAAAACATACCTTAGGGTTTTGGAATGTCATGAAAGTTTATCATCCTCAAGTTTCACGTTCCCCATACCAAGCTTAAAAACAAGATCATTGTTATTATAAGTTAGCAAACTACCACAAACTCGTGTGGGCCAATTATTTACTTAGAATCCCTTATTCCTAGGTGTAACTCTTATATTTTATTATTGTCTTGAATGATCACGAAGATGCATTGTTGACTTATATTGATAGTTTATTAGGCCGAAAATAAAGTAGGACAATTTAATCAATAGTTAGCTAAAGGACAAAATCTTTTAAAACTGCTTCTCGGGACCTCATAAAGTTCATATCTTGGCATAAATCGCTTCACGATTTGAGACCTTTCTCGGACCGATATTTGGCAGCGACTTCATACTTTAAATCTTGAGAAACGTTCATGAAATGATGGTCTTCTCTACATAATAGGAATTTCTTCACTTGAACTTTTTGAGAGATTCTTCATATTTGGACCACGACTTCTTCATTTTTCTCCAATCATTATTTGGGATTTTGATATACAACGATCCGCCTCCTTTTAGGACTTGGATCTATTTAGTCTCATACCTTGTTAGGGCCTTTTTGGATAGACTTCTCCATGATCTTTACGGGAGTATTTGCTTTTCGTCGTGTGTCTCGATCCTTCATATTGATTTTTGATAAATGATTCTTCACATCACTTGGGATCTTTAGCAACAAAATGTAGCCCTCATGCCTTGTTAGAGCCTTTTCGGACTCGCCAATCTTCGCATCCCGCTTCAATAAGTTATGCCTTGGCTATGAACTCTAATTAATACCGAGCAACTTTTAAACGATTTTGGGCTAGAAGCTAAGTAACTTTTCAAATCGTACAACCTTATTTATTGCTATTAAATTTATTAACAAGCGTTGGGAGAAAAAACTCATAATCAACTCACATATGAAAGAATACCAAACTTATAATTGACTCTATCATCTCTCATTCTCCATAATTTAAAATCTCAAAGAATGAGACTCGTGGATGCTTAGCTAATTAAATCAAAGTTTTGGGTTTTCAAGTCATCTATAGGATCTTGCAACTTCTTAGACTCTTTCAATTTTGGAATTCGCATTTTAAAGTTACCTTGATAAACGACTTTCTAGGATCAATTATAGGAACTTGCGAAAAGTTCTTGTTCTTAACCCGTAAGAGTTAAGACTTTCACGTTTTAAAGTTCCATATATAAAAGCCTAGCAAAACTTGACTTAAACACGTTAAGGATACTAGCTAGAGTAAACTTAGATAAGTAAACTCGGGTTGAGTCAAAAGATTCACGACGTTAAAAAATTAAAACCACTTTATTAAAATTTATTCTAGCGAAGAAAGAAAATAACTATAACAAAAGAAAAATACAACTAGGCCAAAATAGATAAAAAATTTTGAAAAATGTCGAAAAATCAATTTTCCGGTTAAAATGAGGATAAATACATGGAAAAGCCCACTTAACTTCGATAGAAGTTTCCCCTACACTTAAGATAAACATTGTCCTCAGTGTTTAAGCATGTGGAAGTAAACTCCCCTACACTTAGGACATTGTGCACGTTGTTTAAATCTCGCTAAGGAAGAGACAACTAAAGTGATTCCTATTTTAATATTGAAAAATATAAAATAGAGAATCAAAAGAGTTTAGGATAGAACCGGGAAGACGGGAACACGGAATCATATGTCTTCAAAAGTCATCAAGAATGGATTTTGAAAGATCGAATCCCTGCACATGATAAGAAAGAAAACAACAAACACATACTAGGGTCTTCCCTACACTAATTATAAAAAACAGAGAAAAAGGATAGATACTGCGGGTTGCCTCCCGAGAAGCGCTTGTTTTTGTTAACCAAGTCGTGAGCCTGACTCGACCTTGATTAGCATAGGAAGAAGCTTGAAACATATACATCGGGATCAAATACATGGTTTTCGTCCATCAAGTAGCACAAGCTTAAGGCGAACAAGGAAAGCCAGAGAAGAGTAGGCAAGGTTCCCTTAAGCAAAGATGGAGCACGGTGGTAGCAAGTGTGCTGAGGTGCAATCATATCTTCATAAGTTCCAAAAATCTTTCCTTTTATTTCATCAGATGGATACTGAGATGTCTTGAAAAGTTCAATACCAGGGTCGAACACCTTTTCCTTTAGGGGAAAATAACACTCAGGCTCAGTAGATTTTGAAGAGGATCCACTCATAAATCTCACAATCTCATCCATAGATAGTGGATAGAGAGGTGTCAAGACATAAGTGTTGCAGATATCAGTGTCGGCCGACTTCTTCTCCTTTGAAGCGGGTTTCTTCATATCCAAAGGAGGATAAAGACCATAATCATCAAAGTCCAAAGGTGGAGAATCACTCTAATTTGGGAAGTAAGTGTTGAGAAAAGTAGCAAAATCTTCCTTAAATGAGTAGTCATCCAAAGTAGGATTAAGCATTGTTGGCGGAGGATCTTCATCAAAAGTAGGTGCAAGGTCATCATGAGAAGAATCACTCGAGAGAGTATCGACATCATCAAAGTCATCATAAGTTAGCATGTCTGGATACTCTGAAACAAAATTATCATAATCATCTCCATCGGAACTAGAATCATCATCATAAGCATCATAGATCGGTGGAGAATCATAAATTGGTGGAGGGTCAAAATTGGAGAGAGAATCATCCACATCATCTTGGAACAGTGGATTATCATAGCAAGAATCGAAAAGAGGATTATTGTAGACGACAAAATCATCAAGCACATTAATCATATTCGCTGATTCTCTTCCATTTGATTTGGTTGTGATCTTCCCCATTTTAAAAACTTGTGCATCATTCCCGACCCTTAAGATTAGCTCACCTTCGGCAACATCAACTAAAGCTTTTCCGGTTCTCAAGAATGGACGACCAAGTATTAACGGAATACGAGGGTCCATTTCATAATCAACGACAACAAAGTCAACCGGAAAAGTGAAGGTGCCAACTTTAATAAACACATCTTCGGCAATACCAAGAGGGTAAGCGAGAGTGCGATTTGCAAGCTCAAGAGTCATCTTCGTTGGTGTAAGGTCAGGTAATGATAAATTTTTCCAAACACTTAAAGGCATCATATTTATACTTGCCCCGAGATCGGCTAAGGCAGTCAATTCTTCGGTTTGGTTAAAAATACATGGTAGCACAAAACGACCGGGATCTCCAAGTTTCTCCGGAAGTTCTTTAAGAAGGACGGCAGAACAATTTTCATTCAATCGAGTATTAACAAACTCGACCATCTTCTCCTTCTTATTAAGCAATTCCTTAAACATCTTAACAAATTTAGGCATTTGTGCAAGAGCTTCTACAAGGCTAAAGGTGATGGTCATTTCTGAAATCTTCTTCAAATAGTTTGACACTTGAATGTCATCCTTGGTTTGTAGTTTGGCCTTGTCTAAGCAAGATGGATAAGGAATATTGGGTTTATAGGTGATAGGTGGGGTTGGTGACGGGTTCTTCTTGGGTACTTCAGTAAGAGGTGGAGATGGTAATGGAGAACTAATACTAGGCGTGTGAGTAGGAGGGATTAATGGTGGTGGAGGAGGTGTAGATGGAGTAACTGGGGGAGGGATAGATGGTCCTACTAAGGTTGCTCCACTGCGTTTAGTAATAGCACTCACATTCGCTCTCGGGTTGGTGACGGTATTTGAAGGTAGAGAGCCCGAAGTAGAGGGTTGAGTAGTTGGTAAGAAACTAGCCAACATATTCTTCAAATCATTTGTTTGAGTGCTAAAAGAGGTTTGTATATCATGTCGAAGCTCAGATCTAATATCATTACCTTGCTTAGTGATATCCCCTTTCAAGTTGATAATTTGGCTTTGTAGATTCTTAATTTGCTCTCCTTAGGTTCTCATGAAAGTTTCAGCATCTTGATTAATGGGTGGGGCTTGTTGAGCGGGTGGGTGATACGGATTAGAAGCTCGAGGTGGGTTTTGAGTGCTTCTATTGTAGTTGTTGGGGTTGTGGTTTTGAGGAGAAAAACCGGGTGAAAGAAAGTTGTTAGAACGGTAACTTAGCAAGTTACGATCACCTTGAGGTCGGGCTTGATAATTGTCATTTGAATAGTTACCATAAGCTGCACACACGTTTTCCGGATTGTCATGAGTAGAAGGACAATCAGTGTATGAGTGAGGACCCCCGCAAATCTCACAAGAAGTTGCAACAGCTTTAACTTGTTGTTGTTGATTTATATCCAAGAGTTGCATGTTTTTGCTCATTTCGACCATTGCGCGGGTCAATTTGGTGATATCAGGGTTTGCAGAAGTAGAAGAAACATTGACTCTTGGGTTATTTCTTAAAGATGCGGATGAATCACAATTTTTGTGGTGAGTAGTCATGTTCTCGATAAGGTCTCTACACTCCTTAGGTCTTCTTTTCATAAATGTGCCATCGACGGCTGCATTAATCGTATCACGGTCACGAAAAGTTAAACCGTTCTAGAAAGTATCAATTAAAGTAACGGGGAGCATGTTGTGGTTTGGACATCGATCGATAAAAACATTATATTGTTCCCAAGCTTCAAAAAGTGATTCATCAGGTTCTTGAGTAAATCCACTAATTTGATTCTGGAGGCTCGTGACCATGGATGGTGGAAAGTAGCGCGACAAAAAGCGTTGAGTCATCTCATCCCAATTATGAATTAAATTCTTCGGAAGACGATCAAACCATTTTTTGGCATGATGGGATAAGGTGTGTGGAAATAGGTGAAGGCGAAGAAAATCCATGGTAACACCGGGTAACTTCATGCTTTGAGTAACGGTAATGAATTTGTCGAGGTGTTTGTTGACATCATCATCCGGTAATCCGCGAAATGGACAAGTGTTTTGCACTTGTTGGATCATGTGATGCTTCAACGAAAACTCCGGAGCCGTGATTTGCATCGGCGCAATCGGTCCTCCTCGTCCATTCATCGTAGGTTGACACAACTCCTCCATTGTTCTAAGATCGGGTGGGGTAACATTGTTGTTATTATTATTGTTGAGGTGCGGCGGGTTATTGTTGTTGTTCACACTTGCCATATCTAAATCTTCACGAGTCTCGGGCTCTGAATAAGTTGAAGATCTAGTACGCATACACCTGCAAAAGCAAAAGAAATAGACACCAAAGAAATATAGAATATATATGTACGTGTAAAAATAAAAATAAAAATCTTTTTGGATTTTTGAAAATTTTTAATTTTTTGGATTTTTAACAATTTTTAATTTTTATGGATTTTTGAAATATTTGAGCAAGAAAAATAACGTTCACGGGTGAACGGATCCCAAAATTCAACGCGTCTCTCACAGAAAACCATTAATCTTTACGAAAAGAGACGGCGTCATTTAATAACTAAGATTTTACCTAGTTAAAAATATCGTTGTTCCAGTCTCTTCGAATTGAAAAAGGTAAATGCGCGACTCATTCGTCTTTTGATGGAAAACAATAGATTGGTCGTTGTAGTAAAGTAAATGTGCAAGACTTCAAAGTAAATGACGGTAATTAAAGCTAAAACTAATTAAAACGTATGGTGCAATATTAAAGCTTTTTAAAAATAAATAAATTTATGACAAAAATTAAAGCTCGATGAAAAGTAAATTTGACAAGTTAATTAAAATGAAAGTAAAATTGACAATTTAATAAAAATAAAAGCTTTAAAAATCAAACTAAAAATTACTAGAAAAACACTTGGTAAAAACAGAGATTTCGAGAAGCGTGAAAAATTTGAAAACTTAAAACAATGCAAATATAAAAATAAAACTAAGAGAAAATACTAAAACAAAACCAAATCCGTCGAAATCCACCTATCAAAATCTGATCGAAATACCGATCAGAATGATTGAGATAGAATCTATCGGAATATGTAAAAACTAAGGCTATCGAAATATATTAAAATGAATCCATCAGAATACTTAAAAACAAACCATCGGAATATCCCATCTGAATATCCAAGCTGTCGGAATATGGATGTCAAAAATTTGGCAGCATTCCGTCGCAATACAGCCCTTAAGCCCCGTCGCAATCCACGATCGCAATGAGCGATCGGAATCTTGATCGGAATAAGGGGGTTATCGCAATACCGATCGCAATGTAGAAACCCTTGTGGTTTTTGCGATCGTAACAAGCTATCGGAATCCAAATCCCTTTCCGATGGAATGTGATACAAAATTAGCAAAACAAATAAGCTAATACTAAAAAGCAAATACCAAAGACTTAATTAAACAAGAATAAGACGAATGAAATAAGCACAAATTTAAAGACTTTAAAGACACAAAATAAACAACCTTATAAAATAAACTTCAAAACGATAAAACTTTTAAGAAAAGTTTAAAACAAATAAGCTAAATACAAAATAAGCCAATAAGATTGTCAAGCTTATAGCTTAATTCGTATAAAAGCCTAGATTGAAATGAAAAGATAAACTTTTTAATCAAATAAGCAATAAGATTAAGCAAAATTATTGCTTAATCCGAACCAAAATCAACTCAAAAACAAGAAAAGTAGAATAAGATTAATAATTAAAAGCTTGATTAAAGGAAAAGATTCAACAACAAAATTAAAAGACTTACTTGAATTAAAGGCAAGAAATATAAGGTGCAAAACAAGGTAATTAAATTGACAATTAAGTAATGACATGAAAAATAAATGTGCAAGTAATGAAAATGGTGGAAGACTAGTTTGTCAAAATAGCCAACACCTCCTAATGTGTCATTAGGAGGGTATTTATAGTGATTAGGGAGGTAAACATGTGTTGGAAGCTTTCTTTTTCTTCTTCGCGTCTTTTCGTCTTCTAAATTCTTCGACTTTCTCGACGTTGTCTCGGGATAAATTGAACTCGTCTTATAATATCTTCATTTATTTAGACTTGAGTTCTTCAACTTCATTAAACTTCCGTCTTTAGACTTTTTCTTCGATAAATCTTCATAATAACCCTTCGACTTCCGTTCTTTTTGCACTCGTGATCTTTTGAATTCGTCTTTTGTCTTTTTCTTCGATAAAAGCCCGTGAAAGCCCGTGTTTTCTTCCCTTTTCACATTTTGGTCCTAAATCACAACAAAAAGACAAACCACGCATAATTCTGACATTTACGACATAAAATACACGTTTTTGGCTTGCTTATTATTATAACTAAGTGGTAAAATGATAAGTGTTTTCACACTTATTAACATGTCCAACTCACAATGAGTGTATTTTGTAGGGTTGTGTTTGACATTAGATGTTGGATGTCAAGCTAAACCTAAACCTAAAAGAGATATTGGATGTCCCATGCTTTTGGACAATCCTCTTCCTTTTCGGGTCCAATTAGTTCGACCATACCATCAACCAACAAGCCTTGAAATGAATGACTTCTTTCTTTTAGAAGTCAAAATTTGTGCAAAATTTTGAACCACTAACAGTGGATGCACGACCCTTTTCAGCATCCCACAAGAGGTGCACTTCTTTATTCTTGGTATCTTCTTTTGTGTCCAGCATTTGAGGTGTTTATTTTCTACGCCTCTTACGCGCAGCCTGACCACAAATGAAGCAGATTATTTGCAACTTCCTACCCAACCACCATCAACAATAATCTTAACCATTCCGCTGAGTGGATTTTTAGTATCATTAACTAATGTCTACATCCCACAGGCTTGAAGTATATCAGAAAGTCTTTCGTGTATAGTTGTTGACACAAGAGCGGTACCGGTAAATTTTTTTTACCAACCCACAATTTTCACCATCGGGTGTAGAGATATAAAATATCTTCCCCCACATAGAAGGATGCAGGTATAGTGCATCTCCAGCTTTCCCTGCATATAATACATGCTGGCGTGTCCTTCTCATGCCAGAAACCCTTTGCAATAGTTTTTTCCCTCCTAACCAACGCCACAACACCATTGGTCTTCTCCCATCTTTTGGAAAGTATGTGACCATGACCCCGTTGAAAAAGACCTCGTAAGACCATTCGTAATAATAGAAGCATCCAAATACTACTCAATCGGATGTATAGTACGATCCAGATAAAGATCTCTTTGCATTGCCTTAACCATTCGTTTCTGATCATGTCTGAGATGAACTTTTAGATCTATAACATCTTTTCTCTTAATCGATGACAAATTTCTTAGTAGCTTTGAGGACAAAGCTAAAATAACGAGGTGGTGCTGTAAAATCCATGATTAACATTATAAAATATAATAATTTTATACCCAATAATGCTAGAACATTTTCTCATGTATTACCTATTTATAAATATGTGAACATGCTTTATGTGTACTTACATACTTGCATATATTTTTTTATTTACATATCACTTACCTTGTAATTATACATGGATAAATAACAAAATGCATACATTTGTGATTATACACAATACTTAAAACAAATCAAAAACATGTCTACCCTACCTTTGTGTTCTAGCCGTGTATGCCCATCATACATGCATGCACATCCCTTCAAAA